>SJYO01054996.1:3769669-3787630 GCA_006410555.1 Capra ibex
TTCGACCTTAGTTCTAACGGTCCTCTTTATAGTTATTGGAGTCTATACGTCTACTGTGGTGGGAATACCGTCTTTCACTTCTCCTCGATTTTTCGGAGAACCACTTTCACTTTCTCCTCTCGCTTTTTCAACCGAATTTCGAGTTGTAAGTCTTTTACTTCTAGTACCGTAGGACAGGGTAGTGAAGAACCCTTTATCTACCCCTTTGTCACCTTTGTCACAGTCGGAAATAAAACCCCCCGAGGTTTTAGTGACGTCTACAACTGACGTCGGTACTTTAATTTTCTGCGAATGAGGAACCTTCTTTTCAATACTGGTTGGATCTATCATATAAGTTTTCGTCTCTGTAATGAAACGACTGATTCCAGGCAGATCAGTTCCGATACCAAAAAGGACACCAGTACATACCTACACTCTCGACCGGACACTTCTTCCGACTCGCGGCTTCTTACCTACGAAAACTTGACACCACAACCTCTTCTGAGAACTCTCAGGGAACCTGACGTTCCTCTAGGTTGGTCAGGTAAGATTTCCTCTAGTTGGGACCCTAAAGAAACCTTCCTTACTACGATTTCGACTTTGAGGTCATGAAGCCGGTGGAGTACGCTTCTCAACTGAGTAACCTTTTCTGAGACTACGGCCCTCCCTAACGCCCGTCCTCCTCTTCCCCTGTTGGCTCCTACTCTACCGACCTACCATAGTGTCTGAGCCACCTGCACTGAGACTCACTTGAGGCCCTCTACCACTACTTGTCCCTCCGGACCACACGACACTAAGTACCCCAGCGTTTCTCAACCTGTGCTGACTCACTGACCTGACTTGACTTGACTTGACTTGAAACGATTTAGGTTTTTCAACAACTCTACCGTCAATAAGAAAAAAAAAAAAAATTCAGACTTTACGTTATATTGGTCGAGGGTCATAATCTTCCTTTGACGGATGTTCACTCCGAAATAAGTGAAATAACCCTTAGAGTGGTTAACGTCTGAGAGGGGGTCCCCGACACGACCCCCAGACCCTCCTCATTATACTACTGTCCGGTAAGGGACTTCTCCGAGTCGTGATGAGCCGTTGAGACTATCCACTTACCTGTACACGTCCAGAATGTCCCTACTGGTCTTTAGCTATAATCTCCAATAAAAAATAATAAATAAATCGATAAGGTCCAGAATCAACGTCGTACATCCTAGGTCAAGGGGTTGGTCCCTTGACTTGGTCCCGGGGATACGACCCTCGCTCCTCAGAATCGGGGACCTGGTGATCCCTTCAGCTCTATAATTTCTGAAAATTGAGGAGGGTGGGAGTACATGACTGATCTGACAATTTGATATCCTAGAATCTTAAGAGTCCACCCTTCATTGAAATTTCCAGTAGATCATCCCGTGCTGACTCGCTGGAGTGAAAGTGAAAAGTGAAAGTACGAAACCTCTTCCGTTACCGTTGGGTGAGGTCACAAGAACGGACCTTTTAGGGTCCCTGCCACCTCGGACCACCCGACGGCAGATACCCCAGCGTGTCTCAACCTGTGTTGACTTCGTTCAATCGTCGTCGTCATATCAGATCAAAGAGTAAAACTACTACACTTTACATACGGTCCTTCTCCTATTGAAGTACCACTAAAACAGGAGGAGCCCTCTTCTTTGTCACCTCGTGACCCCTACCAAGTCCTACTCTGTCCAGTCCGCGTCCCCACAGACTCCCAGGGACAGAGCCGTTTACTTGAGTCTCTTCGTACATGGTCCCAGAACTTTGGATTGACCTTCCCATCCCCAGTAGAGAAATCCTCACGACCGCGTGATTTCAGTGTTGATAAGTTTTGATCACTTTTCTATACAAACTATCTTACTACCTAATTTACTTATGTCAATTTTGTCGACCCGAGTAAGTTTAGGACAGGACAGAAATGAAGCCCGATTTATTAGATACTTCTCCAAGTATAATGAATACCTAAATTATTTCTCATACATGTAGTTTGTTGTTGTAAAAGTGACGTCTAGTAAAAAGAAAACCTTTTTCAGTTTTCGTTCTCAGTTCACTTGTCTTTATCCTACGACTCAGACTCCTTCCATATTTCCGGTCTTACCGGTGTGAGATCTCACCCCTTTTTTTCTTTCTTAACTACTGGGTCCTAAAAAGTCACGACGAAGGAAAGATTACCTCACGAAAAAAAGGGGAAATTACTTTAATAGAAAAGAAGGAGTGAAAGACTAAGATAATTGTCTAGGTGTTAGGAATGTTTCTGAATAACAACTTTGGATCTCAAAGGGTTCTACGAGGCAGGGGGAGATCTGACCTCTGTCCGACCCGGTCCCCGGGGCCGACCGGAGACACGGAGGGGGTGGCTGAGACCTAGTCGACAACCGGAGGAACAAGTTGCACCAGTTCGACCCTCTACTGTTGGTCAGACGTCAAGAATCGAAGCACCCCGTTCCCCTCTCCTTCCGGTGTCGGGAAGTCTCCTGGTCCCGTGGAGAAAATTCTTCCACAAGACTGTTCGAAGAGGTAGGACACCCCAAAGGTCCCCAGACGTGCAGTGGTCACCAAAGAAGTTTTGGAAGAAAGAGGAGACTCAGGGTCTAGCTTTGGAGGTGACGGTCACGTGACGACTTGTGCTACGGAGAATTTTTGAGCGGTCGCAGACATGTCCTTGTGTGGATTGATCTGTGTGCCGGAGTCAGTTCGTACCACTCCCACTACCCTTCATCCTAGCTCGTATATCACTTTGCCTTCCTTTCTCCTCTACCTTAGACTGTCCGAGTCACACGGTCCCCAGGACCACCCTCTCGGTGTCCTCACCCCTACACCAACACCAGTGTCGACACTGAAAAATGTCGTTTTTCCTAGGTCTGACGATCGTCGTCTCCCTTCTCCGTGGACCCCACCTCAGGTCCCCTCTCCCGGACGTCCCCGGGGAGGACCACTTCGGTGTGTTGTATGTGTGTCGAGGAAGGAGGTCCTCAACTCTGTCGAACACCCTTCACGGTCGGTGGTCCCGGTGAGTCGTCTGAGTCGTGAGTCCCGACGGGGCGCGTGGGAGACGGACCGTACCGGGGTTTAAGGTCCGAGGGACCTCTTCTCGTCAACGAGCCGTGTTTGGTTGGACCAAGATGTTTACCATCCATGTCGCTCGACGCGACTAGTCCCTAACACCCCTGGGAGGGGAACTTTAGGTTCAAGGGTCTGTAATCGGTTCTCGGTAGGGTGTCTGTCCGATGAGACCCCAGTCGTCAGTCCGGATACACCCTTGAGAGGACTTCTCGACTCTTCTCGTCGACCCGTCCGTTCCACAAGATAGTCCGCCTTCCGGGCCAGTGTCCCCGTGGTCCCGGTCCCCCGCCCGGAGGACTCCCGTGTCCGAGCTGTTAGTCGTCCTGGTTCTTCTCAGGGTCTGGCCTCACTGAGATGTATACTGTGACTCTATCTGTATCCCTACGTTCACGAATCCTTGCTTTTCTTCTAAGAGACATCTATTCGTCCCGTCCCCCGGTGTCCGCCCCGGGGTTGTTTGAACACCCGGTTCAAACGCGGTGTGCGACGAGAAGGTCCGAAGGGGGTTTTGGGTGGACGGTTAAGTCCTCTGTATTTCTTACGTCCAATCTGGGCACCCAGTCCTTCTAGGGGACCTCCTCCTTTACCGTCACAAGAACGGACCTCTTAGGGTACCTGTCTCCTCGGACCGTCTGATACCCGGTACCCCAACGTCTCTCAGCCTAGACTGACTTCGATGAATCGTGGACACGTACGACAGGGTCATTTCTCACAACTCGTGTCGTCCACATAGACACACAGGCCGACATTGATGCACGTAAGTGTCTTCGCCGGGTCACGGAATAAACCGAGACCTCGGAGACTTTAGTGGTATTTGTCCTAAACTGAGTCCTCCATCGACCCCCAGACGCCAACGGGACGGTGGGGGTACTGGGAAGAGTCTATGGTCCTGCCGGGTTGACACCCGACGGGGACTCCGAGGACCTGTCTCGAAACCAGGTCCTGTACCTAGACAAGGACGAATCCACCGGGTGGACCGGACTGCGTCCCGGCACCGGACCTTCGACGGAAAAGTCGACAAGTGGTTGTCTCGGGTCGTCGGTCGGACGTAGGAGCGGTCCAGCACCCTTGTACAGGGTGTCCTTCCACATTGACGACGGGCACTACTCTTAGTGACCCCCGCCCCACCCACACCTATTCTATTGGGTGACAGTCATGGGTCGAGGACACACCTCCGCCACTCTTTTTTCGGTCCTTCCGAAGACTCCCCTCCGTCCCGACTGCCGTCTGAATCGTCCGGTCCGGTCCACGCCCACACTGCCTCCTATTTTCGACGTACGTTTCCGTGTCCCCACTCCGGCGTGGATACGGGCCCCTGCACCCACCACCCGTGCGGACGCTGTTTCTCCGACCCCGTCTTCGACCTTCTCCTCCTTCTCTACCCCTACAGAGTCTTCTCGCACACGGTGTCACCATGGAGTATGTTCCCACCCTCCGTAGTAACACCTCACCCCCGGTGTCTAAAGAAAATTTGTGTCTCTACAGACGATTAAGACACGGGATACAAGAATTGAGGGACTACTCAGATTCAACCACAAGTCAAAAACAACGTAGGCTGAGAAACGCTGGGGTACCTGAAGTCGTGCGGTCCGAAGGAACAGGAAGTTGTAGAGGACTTCGAACCAGTTTGAGTGCAGGTAACTCAGTGACTACGGTAGGTTGGTAGAGTAGGAGACAGTAGGGGAAGAAGAGGACGGGAGTTAGAAAGAGTCGTAGTCCCAGAAAAGGTCACTCAACCAAGAAGGGTAAGTCCACCGAAGGTATTGTAGAAGGTCTGTGTAGGAGAAGAAGCCTAAGGGTGTCGGTGTCGGAGGAGTTCGGGTCTTCCGAGAACGAATCTTCATGTACAGACTTACGGTTTGGACCCGGTTACCTACACCTCAAAACTGGGTAGTGTACTGTTCCTAAGGGTTCCCTCCTTAGTCTTTCCTTCTGGCTCTTTCCCCTACCAAGACGAAGACGCGCGTCCACTTTTATACCGTCTCCTGTTTCCCAGAAGAGGGAGCTGCTTGTAGTGACACGGCACAGAGATTCGGTAACGAAACGATTTATCGTAGTACTGTCGACTTCGGTAGTTGATCTTTCGCCGACTCAGAGGAGTTTCTGACCGGTAGTTGTCCACACAGAGGAGACCCCGTAGACACACCATGAATGGGGTGGCATTCAGATCTTTGTCTCTTTGACGTCGGGACCCAACGTTCCTCTACCACTCAGGGGAGTTCTAGCGTCATACTAGACTAATGTTTGTAGGGAGAGTGTGTAAAACTTTTTTGTCGATTATATGAGAATCGACCTTTTAATAAAACGAGTATTTAATAAAGTCTAAAATTAAAAGGGGGAAAGACCAATATTACGGAGGGAAGTAACTGAAAGAGTAAAATTTTTCTTCAAGTATTAAGAAAGATTCAAAGAGAGTAGGACACGACCACTGTAGATAAAGACTCGTCTTTAGTTCGATGTTTTTATAGAAAGTTTACTACTAGTAGACGTTTATTCCTTGACAAAGTCACACTTTCGTGTCTGTGGGGGGAAAGGTTCCCGAGGACCTCTCCTCCGCCGTCGCCGGAGGAGGTAGAAACGGAACCCAAAGGGAACTCAGCACCAAAAATTACCCCACCTTCACTTTAGCGACCCTTCTGACCAAACTTTGGTTGGAGGGGAGGAGCCCTCGGGTAAGTGTTTCGGACCCCAGACCGAGGAGACTACGGCACAAGACGGGCCAAACATTCGGAAAGTCCACTGAGACTACTTGTCAGTGGACCTCTTATAGTAGTCTGAGTTGGACCTAGTCTACTTAGAACTGGAGGCACATTCTTTACACGGACTCGTAAACACACACACGTCTCTGCACTTGTCTACATAGAGGTTCTACCTTTTGGTGACCACGCCTCCAAAAGAACCTCAGGGAACACGGTATAAATTCACCTTTTCTTGCCGAAACACAAAAGTGAAATTGAAGGAGGATAACAAGTACTCGAAAGAGGTGTTTTCTGACGAATTATGATTTACGTCTGTTTCAGGGACCGTTCTTTTTATGGTGTACATACAGAAGACTGTAGATCTGGAACCAGTGCATCTTATAGGTCGCACCAATTAAACGATTTATGACTTTACAGTTTTTGTAAGTTTGTTTATTCACGGAGTAAGTGACCTCCATCGAATTTCTTCCCGAAATGTAGACTTTAAGGACTTACCGTTTTAATTTGGCTTTTCAGAATCTTCGACCTAAAAGTTCCGTTCAGGGTTTGGTACCACAAGTGAAGATTAAACACGCAAGTTTTTTTCAGAAGCCAGTTACTCTAAGGTTTTCTCTTCCACAGGATAAGTGATTTAGAGTAGACACCCTCGGGTCCACTCCTACCTCCGACACTATCCTAGAGAAGACCGGGGCCCGGGAATCACGACTTCGGACATGTGGGACCTCGATGTGTCTATTCGGACCGAAGGACGACCGGACCCTCAGGAGTTACGCATCTGAGAGGGCAAGTTTGGTCAAAAAGGAAAAATTTTGATTACTGTCACCGGTCGTGTATCTACCCAGTCGTTCCCGGTGAACTTTACTATACGGCAGTTAGACAACAGCAAATCAGGCAGTGCAGACTAAGAAACGTTGGGGTGCCTGACATCGTACGGTCCGAAGGGACAGGAAGTGGTAGAGGACCTTAAACGAGTGTGAGTACAGGTGACTAAGTTAGACTACTAACGGATTATAAGACCTCGTTTGATCTAACTTAAGTAATTCAAAAGATTTGTGACTAGGTACCCGTTTTGACGTTCTTCCTCACTTACGAAGTCGTTCGTGGCACGGACAAGGAGGAGGATGGTATACTTCTCAATCTTCTTTATTGAAGAAAAATACGTTTATTACAAAAACCGAAAATTACTTTAATAAAACTTCCGTTTGGGAGTGGTCACCGTCCGATGAGTGGTGGTCGTCACGATGACTTCATAACCGGTACACCGAGCCGATAGCCAATTTGTATGTTTTACTTACAATGTCCAAACACTATATTGCCAGTGAGGTAGGACTTGTGAAGGACTTGAGAGGTGGATGCTACAAGTACCAGTGAATTTCAAAGAGGGAAATAGACTTTGTCGTTATTTGAATAACTACTCTTTCCTCTTAGAAGGAGGGTTTGCATTAATAGTACTCGATTATTTCGAGTTGCCCGAAGGGACCCCCGGATCACCAATTCTCAGGTGGACGGTCACGTCCTCTGCCCCCAAGTTGAGGACCAGGTCCTTCTAGAGTGCACGGCACCTCGGTGATTCGGGAACACGGTGTTGATGACTCGGACGCGGGGTCTCGGGCCCTCGGCGCTGATGACTCGAGTGGACGGGATCTCGAGCACGAGACTTTGTTCTCTTCGGCGGTGGCGGTGTTTCTCTTCGGGCTCGTGGTCTCACTTCCCGTCAGGGCCGAGCGGTGTTGATGTATCTTCAGGCACGTCGTTGCTTCTGGGTCGTCTCGGTTTTTATTCATCGACTATTTTTCCTTTTTCTTTTTTTTTTTTTTCTTAGACGGACGTCGTCTGAGCCTAATCTAGGGACCCACCCCTTCTACGGG
The DNA here is from genome assembly GCA_006410555.1 of Capra ibex. Classification (NCBI taxonomy): domain Eukaryota; kingdom Metazoa; phylum Chordata; class Mammalia; order Artiodactyla; family Bovidae; genus Capra; species Capra ibex. Next base: position 3,777,285 of record SJYO01054996.1, read on the forward strand.
ACCTCTTCCTTTACCGTTGGGTGAGGTCCTAAGAACGGACCCTTTAGAGTATCTGTCTCCTCGGATCGTCCGATATATCAATATCAGATGCCCCGGTGTTCCTCAGTCTGTGTTGAATCGTCGACTTATTGTTACTATGACAAAATAACAACTACCACGGAGAGGTGTATATAAATGAAGGTGTACTGACGTCTATGATGCTACTGCCATTGACGTAAAGGACTCGACGCCATTCCACGGTGGACGAAATGTCTCCGAAAGACCATTGAAGAATTAGGTAGGTTGTTGAGACCTTCTCCCGACAAGATAGTTAGGACAAGATGTTCACTCGATGGACTCCAAGTCTCTCTCCCACCCCCCAAATGGACTCCACGTGTCGACCATTCAACCCAAAGTGAGGTTTCGAACCTAGAGACGTGGAACGGTCTCCAGGACTGGGACTTGTAGACACAGTTTCGAACGTGGTCACGCCACAGAGTACTAGGAAATACTATTTACAAGGTAGAGTCCTTTATGAGTGACCATGAAAAAATAAAATTACATTCCGAGAACGACCTCTTCTGAGAATTCTCAGGGAACCTGACGTTCCTCTAGTTTGGTCAGTTAGGATTCCCTTCAGTTAGGATTCCCTTCAGTTAGGACTTATAAGTGACCTTCCTGACTACGACTTTGACTTCGAGGTTAGAAAACCGGTGGACTATTCTTCTCACTGAGTGACCTTTTCTGGGACTACGACCCTTTCGGACTTCCGTCCTCTTCCCCTCCTCTCTTCTACTCTACCAACCCACCGTAGTGACTTAGTTACCTGAACTCAAACTCGATTGAGACCCTCTACCACTTCCTGTCCCTTCCGACCACACGATATGTCAAGTCAAGTCAGTGAGTCAGTACAGGTTGAGAAACGCTGGGGTACCTGACACCGTACGGTCCGAAAGGACAGGTAGTGGTTGAGGGTCTCGAACGAGTTTGTAAAAGACAGGTAGTTCATCCACTACGGTAGGTTGGTAGAGTAGGAGACAGTAGGGGAATGGAAGAGGAGGACGGAAGTCAGAAAGGGTTGTACCCCAGCGTCTCAGCCTGTACTGAATCGTCGACTTGTTGTTGTTACTCCGAGAATTCGCTATAAATTGGACTCACTAAGAGTTTTGGCAACTTGTGTAATGGGGAGACGGACGGGGTGGGTGCTGGAAGTCAAATGTGGTCGTAGACTCTAGACCCCTCTCCTTTGGTCTCTTGGTTACGAATGACAACGTTGAATAGAGAAGGGAAGAAAGACACAAGTGTATCGAGAGCGGAACCAACAAAGAGACGGGAAATCGAGAATGGTGCCTCCAGGGAAATCTCTTTGAGGGTACCCTCGACAACCCGACGTTTGTCCGGACAGAATAGTCGTTTCGTCCCCCGACGGAAGTAGTAGAGGGACGTTTTAGTTACTCGGGACTCGAAGACCTTAGTGGGTAAAGTTGAGCAATGAAAATTTACGCACCAGAATTCTTGTGCTACACGTAGTCGGGTCAAACTCTAGACTCTGAGGGTCCCCTCCTGGTCACACTACCTGTCGGGGGCCCAAAGTGTAGAGACCTGTTCCGGAACGACGTGCGACCGACCTCCACTTCGTAGTGGACTTCCGGTCCCAAGTCATCGTCGGGTCCCTCAGGGTGTCCCTGCCCTGCACCAGGGGTGTCCTGGTGAAGAGACCGAGACGAGGGGTCAGTCTAGGGAGTACCTAAGGGACCCAGTGGTGGTGTCGCGAGACCCGGCGGACGACGCCCCACGATTAAGCTGATAATGAGTGACCTATACCGAAAACTCGTGGCGTGGAAATGATTCCTTAATTCCATTCCCCCTTTAAATACCACTATAAATATCGGAGTTTTCAAACGAAGTAAGTCTTTGGTCCGACTTCCCAAAATCGCCGAACGACAAGTCAAATGAGAAAACTAACGAAACGATGATACATTTAGTTAAACAATTACAAGGAATGTTTTACGTACTCGGTCACTATGACTGTTTGTGTGTTTCGAGTAAGCATTAATCGTCAATTAATCATTCTTCCTTGTCTACGACAAGCTCAAAGTCGTCCGCTTGTCCAAGACATTTGTTACGAATATTTAGATTTACTTAAATAATTGGTGTTATGTTGACAGTTCTAAAACAACCGTTGGTATGTTTTATACCGCCTTAGGGGTTTTACAGAGACGCTACATAATTATTAGCACCACTGTCGGTGCCGGAAAGGTCGCGGCCGACCGACGGGAGTCGGCGAAAGAAACAGAAGGACTCCTCGGGACCGAGTCAACAAGGAAGAATGGAATTAAGGTCTGTCTGACTAATCGTTGTCGCAAATTACACTACGTTTGAAAGATGTTGACTCTGCACTGGAACAGAGTTTCGAAGGTCGTCCCGATCTGCAGTCCCTGGGTGTCAGGAGGCGCTTGAGCTACTGGTAGTCCTCTCGGTCTGTCCGTGGAAGTGGGGCTGGGGGGCGGGTTCGTTTTCAACTATATTGCCCGGTGTGTGGAATCACTACCCGGTGCCCCACCTCTCTCCGCCCTGTATCCGGACTCTATTTATACCTTCCAAAGTTTCCCATCCCCGACGTCTTCGTCGTAGAATTCCTACTCTTCAGATTTTCTTGTCTCTCCCATCTACCTCCTCCTTTGTCCGGTCTCCGGCTTCTTCGAGAGACATCTCGCACTCCACAGTCCGTGTGTCGTGTGACCCTTTGGGCTCTGTGAGACACCCGACCGCCCGTGAGAGCCCCTCTGACTTCCTCTGGTCTAGGGCCGTCCCGCCACCTCCTCCCGGGTGGGACGGTGCCCGAAATCGGCGGAAACGTGTGTGCCCGGCACCCCTTCGGTACCTTCTAAGATCCGATTCGTGACTGCCTTAGATTAACCGTAAAAGACTTCCGTCGCAAACCGAAGTCACACCCAGTCCCGACCTCCCCCTTGTCCGACGCCACCCCCCGACAGTGCATCAGGTCCTCTCCTCCCCGCACTCCCGTGTCTCGCCGTCACCTGCACCCTCCGTTCTTCGTCCACTGTTGGTCCAAAATTCGATCAAAGAAAGGATGGATGAGGGACTTTCAATAATGGTGAGTAGCGATAATTCCTTAGGTCACAAGGGCGCTCTAATACGTTTACTTCGACCTTCCCGCCACTGAATCAGGTCGACGGAAAGGGGTACGAGGAACGTCGGCGGGGACGTGTAGGACGGGTCAAGGGGCCCTACCTCAGAAGAGGGAGGGTCGGAAGAGCGGTCGAGGAGGAACCCACTGGAAAATAAAGTTACCGTACAAGGATAGGAGAACCCCCTTGGAGGAAGCATTGTCAGACGATTTACTCAATCGACCTTTCGTGCTTCCCCTGAAAGTCGTCCGGCCCGGGAGGGTCTAACTGTAAGGCCTACTTTATAAAAGAGTTCCGTCGGTGTCTTGCGCACCTACTTCTCGACCTTACCGCCCGGACCGGAGCCTCTCTACCCTTTGAGACGGGAGGACCACGACCACCTGAACCGTGGGACCCACTCCAGTCGAGGCAGGAGTCGATCAGCCGTCGACAAGGTCACCCCGGCTACGATGGTCCTGCCACAAAAATTTCACACACGGTTCGGTCCACCACGATCACCATTTCTTGGGCCGACGGTCTCTGCACCCGAGTTAGGGACCCACCAGTCCGTCTAGGGGACCTCTTCCCGTACCGTTGGGTGAGGTCATAAGAACGGACCTCTTAGGACACCTGTCTCCTCGGACCACCCGATGTAAGGTACCCCAGCGTTTCTCGGTCTGTACTGACTTCGTTAAATCGTACGTACGTGCGGACGGTTCGTCGTCCAGTGACATCACCCAACGTTGGTTGTTAAATTTCTTCCGGCCCCACCCCCCACCCCCCCCTCCCCCGCCACCGCCCCGCGCCCCACCATGTCTTTTCTTGTCTGCCCTTACGTCACGTGAATCATTCCCACGACAGTGTCTGGAGACTATAGTCACTCCGTATACACACGCACGTGTGTGTGTGCCGTAGGGTTGCACTCTAAGTAAGGGAGGAGACACTACACTAATTACTTAAGACTTTATACAGGTTTTCCGACCATCTTCTAGACACCACGGAAAATGTGGTTAGTGTGGTACATTTGCACCTGTTTCACTCGAATGTATCAGGGACCGAGATTACTATGAGACCTCACAATTTCCGGGTATTCTCGCATTGTTCTCCTCCCGTACCGTGACTCCGGAACCTGTCCTTGAGTGCACTTCTTCGTTTCCCTGCTCAAATTTTTGGTCGGGGAGGTTTCGGACTCAGACACCCGAAGTCGTTCCGGAGCGACGGGAACGGGTGTCCGACCCGAAAGGACCCTGGACGTCCCGTATCCGACGACGGGCGATCTGTTCCGGTGGCAGATAAGACGGACCTACTGGGGTCTAGAACCAGTGGTCTGAGGACCTCTGATCCTAAAGTCCCAGAGGTGAGTTTGTTCCAGTAACGTCGACTTGAAGTCTCTGGGGTGAGGTTTTCTGGTGTCTGTATCCCTGCTCCGGGGTCGGTACTGGGTCTTACTGGTCTTCCGGGATACCAGTCGGGTGTGGGGTCGAAGTGTGTAGGGGCAGGAGGACCCGTGAGGGTGTCACACTCGACCGGTTCGACCGGGGACCTGTGGGGCCCTGTCACGAACACTCGGACACTGTTCACTGTGGGGGAGACACGTCTGGGGAACCCAAAGAGGGGTTTCATCCTGAGACGTTTCTGGTGTGTTGTCAGATTCATTTAACCGGTATAGCGGACCGGGTACCGTTCGAACGGTCTTGATGATCGATAATTACAATGAAATGCCAGAATGTAAGAGGTATGTTGCAAGAGGATTCAAGTCAGGTGTCTTTTAGTTTTTTGAAAGAAAAAAGGAAGAAGGAAAAAAAAAAAAAAACCACACACATATAACATACTAAGATAGGTACAGTTTGAGTTCTTGTCCATTTTGATCAGCTACCCTTTTCTTTAGTCTTATCACCGAAGTGGAAAAAGTCAGCACAGACGGAGAAACACTGGGACACCTGACATCGGGTGGTCCGAGGAGACAGGTACCCTAAAGGGTCCTTTCTTATATGACCTCTGTCAACGGTAAAGGAAGAGGTCTAGAAGGGTTGGGTCCCTAGCTCGGGTGTAGAAGACGTTCAGAGGACGTAACCGTCCACCCAAGAAATGATCGTCCCGGTGGTCCTTCGGGACCGAGGTGGAACCTTTCCCTGTTTCCTTTTGACACTCCTTTCAGAGATCCCTCTACCACTACGAGCCACAAGTGACGTGGCTGTCGGAAAGAACTATCAACCACAGAGGGTCGGTAAGGAATCCCTGTCTTCCTTCGAAGTGAGGGGTCTCTACGCACGAAAGATCGTTCCGGAGAGGAGACTTCCTCGAGAGGACGGACTAGAGGTTCAAATGGACCTTTGGACTACCCCACGTCGTGCCTCTAAGACAGGACTCTGTGACTACAAATGGACTGTACCATTGTCGCGACGAGTCTAGTCATCTGCCGTCTGTCTGAGTAGTTAGTTGCGTTCTCGAATCGATGGGTTTTCTTAGTTTGTCGTTTTCTCACTTTCCTACTTCCATAGTCTCCCGAACCCTCCTCTCTTCTGAAGATTTCTATTAATTGTTTCCTCCGTTGTGTTTTACCTAGTGGTCAGGTTCAAACTACGTACTTCGTCCCGTGAGTTTCGGCCACGTGCCCCGGTTGTGTCTCCCTATCCTACCCCTCCCTCCACCCTCCCCCAAGTCCCGTCCCCTGAGCACGTGTGGGTACCGACTAAGTACAGGTACATACCGTTTTTGGTGGTAGCATAACATTAATTTGAGGTTCATTTTATTAATTAAAAATTTTTTAAGATAAGAGTTACAGGTTTTAATGACGTTTATTTCGACTTCAGTTTTTTATTTATGTATTGCATGTATTGCATTGTATATATTTCCGTTTCCGAGTAACCTTTTCTGGGACTACGACCCTTTCTGACTCCCGTCCTCCTCTTCGCCACTGTCTCTTACTCTTCCAACCCACCGTAGGGGCTGAGTTACCTGCACTCAAATTCGTTTGAGGCCCTCTATCACTTCCTGTCCCTTCGGACCGCACGACGGCAGGTACTTCAGCGTTTCTCAGCCTGTACTGGATCGCTGACTCGTTGTTGTATTTTCGATTCGCAATTGTACGAATTATTTACTTCTCCTAATTGTCCTGTTACTGCCTCTATGATCATCCTTTTACTCGGTTGTGAATTCGTACGTGAGGTGTGTTTTGTTGGACTCCTCCTCGGTTAGTTGTACGAAAATTTTTGACCTTTATTTATCAGATAAAAGTTTTGTCATCTCACGTTAGATTATTTATTTTTAATTCTAATTTTTTGTATACATACACATGTGTGTGTGTGTTTATGCGTTTACGTCTACTTTCATACATCTTTATAGTGAACACTTTCTCACTTGACCATGTAAAAAAGAGGTCTTTTTTTTTCTTTATAAATAAATTTCGGAATGTTCAGAATACGGGAAACTGATTCGTTTGGACAATCATTGTATACGATCCCTTTAACCCTTCTTAGTTGTATTTTTCTACACCGAGGGACCCACAGCGACTTTGGGAAGACGGGAGATCATTATCGTTGGTCCCCAAGTCTACCTAGGTCCATTTCCTGTGGAGTTTCTGCGGAAGTTTCAAGTTTCCGACCTTTCGTCTTCGTCTAAGTTTTGCGGGAGGGATATGCGTCACTACCCTTAAGTTTCTGTGTGGTAGTGACAAAGTAAATGAGTAAGTAAGCCCTTTGTAAATGTCTCGCGGACAATACTATGATTGACGTTGGTTCTCCGTGCTAAAGAAGACCCTCCCCTGGGTCTCGTCCACTCTGGTTGGTCCACTGTCGTCACGAGGTCCTCCCTGGTCCCACTGTCTCCCCCTCTCGTTCCCAAGGTCTGTGTCACTGGGACTTGTCTTCAGAGTTTTTTACACCCACTAGCGACGCTCGAACCTCCGTGCTGTGGTGCCCACTGAAGAGAAAGACAGGAACATATGCGAGGGAGCAAAATGATGTCGCTCCTACGTAAGGAAATGAAAAGGCGGCACCAAATGTTTTGTTAAGGTAGACCCGTGGTAGGGTGGGGCGGGGCGGACGGACCAGGGAACACCGAGGACGGGGAGGCGTCCGGACGCCCGAAGGAAGGTCGAGACCAAAACGGTCCGTTGGTGGGTCCGGGGTCGCGGGGGACGGACCGAAGAGAGACGGGAAATTCGGAGTGTGTCACGAGGACTGTTGGGGAGCGGGGGTTGGTGGCCGGGCCCGACGTCCGACGCCCAGGGGGACGTCGTACCGGGGCCGAGGCTAGGAGTTGGAGACATGGGTATCGGACAAACGACTGACGGGGACCCTAGACGTCGTTCGGAAGAGTGGAGGGAGGTCTCTGTGGACGACAGACCGAAGGTCCAAGAGAAGGCGATGTAGGGAGTCGGGCGGTCGGGAAGGTTTGAGTGAAAGAACACTGGTTCAGACACGGAGTCCTCAGTCTACACTGTAGAGTAGCGTTTCCTTTGGGCCGGAACACCCCTCCCCGTCGAGGGAGAAATGGGTGTTTCCCCCACCCTTTCGGTGGAAGAGGGACCGTTGACTGGTCACGGAACACGACGGACGGCTGGGAGAATAAGTCCCCATGCATGGGAGGGGGTTCCGAGTCGTCCCGAACCAACTGTGGGTCAGTGAGGTCCGTTATTTGTGTCTTCGTCTGTCCGTCAACTCATGAGGGGGTTGACAATTAATGTCTACAACTGGGTTGTGTCCTGACCCTCTGAGTAATAGGGATTCTTGAAAGTGTGTCGGGACTTACGAACAATAAGAATAATTAACCTTAATTCGAATCTTACAGATGTGATGTATTTGATATTTTGTAAAGTGGGTAAGATTTAAATTATGTTGCATATTTCATGAACATTTTTTAATATATACGAAGACTCGTTAATACATTAGTTCTCAGCTACTAAAAGTCCTACGTAAATGTATGTCCAACTTTTCATTCGTTATTAAGATGATTTGACATTTCTTTTGCGAGTACTTTGTAACGACCGTTTGGCTTGTTCAAGTTCTACTTTTACCTTTCCGTGTAGTTATTACTGCCGTCCCTTGTGGTCTCCTATTAATAATCTTCACCTTCCTCCTCCCTACTAGTTCTCTTCCTCTTTCGTTCGGTGTCGGACCCTCTGTATGGAGTATTTCCTTACAACAGGTTTTGCATGGTTCTTGAGAGAAATTTTTAGTTTTTGTTGTTGTTGTTTTACTGGGTTGGCTTTTTACTTGTCCAGACTTTTCTTTGGAGTGGTTTCTTCCATGTGTTTACCGGTTATTTCGTGCATTTTTCTGTGAGTCGTAGTGTTCACTAACACCTTAACGTGTAATTTTGGCACGCCATGGGGCTTGTGTAGATGACCTTATCGGACGTGGTCTTTATGACTGTAGCGGCTTCCGACCGTTCCCGCACTTCGTTGTCCTTGAGGTCAAGTGAAGGCCACCCTTACGTTTTACCGTGTCGACGAAAGTTTCTGTCGGACAGAGAAAGAGTACTTCGATCTTGTAAGAATAGTTGTCGGCGTCTCAGAATGGTGTGTTAGGACGTTAGGGTGAGGTAGCATGAATGTGTTCACTCGACTTTGAACACAGGTACGGTTTTAGACGTGTGTTTACAAATTTCGTCGAAATAAGTTTTACGGTTTTGAACCTTCGTTGGGGTCTATAGGAAGTTATCTACTTTTCTGTTTGACACAATATAGGTCTGTAACGTTATAGTAAGTCGTGATTTTTCTTTACTCGATTGGTCCTTACTTCTGCACTATTTTCGAATTTGCGTATAATAATTCACTTTCTTCGTTCAGATTTCTGTGATCTATGAGGTACTAAGGTTGCTATACTGTAAGACTTTTTCCGTTTTCATAGTCAAGTCAAGTCAACGAGTCATCACAGGTTGAGGAACGCTGGGGTACTTAGTGTCGTGCGGTCCGGAGGGACAGGTAGTGGTAGAGGGCCTCAAGTGAGTTTGAGTTCAGGTAGCTCAGGTACTACGGTAGAGTAGGAGCCAGCGGGGGAAGAGGAGGACGGGGATTAGGGAGGGTCGTAGTCTCAGAAAAGGTTACTCAGTTGAGAAGCGTACTCCACCGGCTTCATGACCTCAAAGTCGAAATCGTAGTCAGGAAGGTTTCTTTAGGGTCCCAACTAGAGGAAGTCTTACCTGACCAACCTAGAGGAACGTCAGGTTCCCTGAGAGTTCTCAGAAGAGGTTGTGGTGTTAAGTTTTCGTAGTCAAGAAACCGCGAGTCGGAAGAAGTGTCAGGTTGAGAGTGTAGGTATGTACTGGTGTCCTTTTTGGTATCGGAACTGATCTGGCTGGAATCAGCCGTTTTATTACAGAGACGAAAACTTATATGATAGATCCAACCAGTATTGAAAAGAAGGTTCCTCATTCGTAGAAAATTAAAGTACCGACGTCAGTGGTAGCCGTCACTAAAACCTCGGGGGGTTTTATTTCGGACTGTGACAAAGATGACAAAGGGGTAGATAAAGAGTACTTCACTACCCTGTCCTACGGTACTAGAGGCAAAAGACTTACAACTCGAAATTCGGTTGAAAAAACGAGAGGAGAAAGTGAAAGTGGTTCTCCGAAAAATCGAGGAGAAGTGAAAGACGGTATTNATCTACACATATTCTCTGTCTCCCACCACAGTAGACGTATAGACTCCAATAACCATAAAGAGGACCGTTAGAACTAAGGTCGAACACAAAGAAGGTCAGGTCGCAAAGAGTACTACACGAGACGTATATTAAATTTATTCGTCCCACTGTTATATGTCGGAACTGCATGAGGAAAAGGATAAACTTTTCTCAGACAACAAGGTACAGGTCAAGATTGACAACGAAGGACTGGACGTATGTCTAAAGAGTTCTCCGTCCAATCCACCAGACCATAAGGGAAGAGAAACTCTTAAAAGGTGTCAACTAACACTAGGTGTGTCAGTTTCCGAAACCGTATCAGTTATTTCGTCTTTATCTACAAAAAGACCTTGAGAGAACGAAAAAAGTACTAGGTCACCTACAACCGTTAAACTAGACACCAAGGAGACGGAAAATATTTTGGTCGAACTTGTAGTCCCTCAAGTACCAAGTGCATAACGACTTTGGACCGAACCTCTTAAAACTCGTAATGAAATGATCGTACACTCTACTCAGGTTAACACACCATCAAACTCATAAGAAAACGTAAAGGAAAGAAACCTTAACCTTACTTTTGACTGGAAAAGGTCAGGACACCGGTGACGACTCAAAA
>SJYO01054996.1:3787755-4169273 GCA_006410555.1 Capra ibex
CACCACAGTAGACGTATGGACTCCAATAACCATAAAGAGGACCGTTAGAACTAAGGTCGAACACAAAGAAGGTCAGGTCGCAAAGAGTACTACACGAGACGTATATTCAATTTATTCGTCCCACTGTTATATGTCGGAACTGCATGAGGAAAAGGATAAACTTTTCTCAGACAACAAGGTACAGGTCAAGATTGACAACGAAGGACTGGACGTATGTCTAAAGAGTTCTCCGTCCAATCCACCAGACCATAAGGGAAGAGAAACTCTTAAAAGGTGTCAACTAACACTAGGTGTGTCAGTTTCCGAAACCGTATCAGTTATTTCGTCTTTATCTACAAAAAGACCTTGAGAGAACGAAAAAAGTACTAGGTCACCTACAACCGTTAAACTAGACACCAAGGAGACGGAAAATATTTTGGTCGAACTTGTAGTCCCTCAAGTACCAAGTGCATAACGACTTTGGACCGAACCTCTTAAAACTCGTAATGAAATGATCGTACACTCTACTCAGGTTAACACACCATCAAAGTCATAAGAAAACGTAAAGGAAAGAAACCTTAACCTTACTTTTGACTGGAAAAGGTCAGGACACCCGTGACGACTCAAAAGGTTTAAACGACCGTATAACTCACGTCGTAAAAGTGTCGTAGTAGAAAGTCCTAAACTTTGTCGAGTTGACCTTAAGATAGTGGAGGTGATCGAAACAAGCATCACTACGAAAGATTCCGGGTGAACTGAAGTGTAAGGTTCTACAAACCGAGATCTAATCACTAGTGTAGTAGTACTAATAGACCCAGCACTTCTAGACAAAACATGTCAAGAAGACACACAAGAACGGTGGAGAAGAATTATAGAAGACGAAAACAATCCAGGTATGGTAAAGACAGGAAAATAGTTCGAGTAGAAACGTACTTTATAAGGGAACCATAGAGATTAAAAGAACTTCGCTAGAGATCAGAAAGGGTAAGACAACAAAAGGAGATAAAGAAACGTAACTAACGACTTCTTCCGAAAGAATAGAGAAATACGATAAGAAACCTTGAGACGTAAGTCTACGAATATAGAAAGGAAAAGAGGAAACGAAAAGCGGAGAGAAGAAAAGTGTCGATAAACATTCCAGAGGGGTCTATCGGTAAAACGAAAAAACGTAAAGAAAAGGTACCCCTACCAGAAAGGACAGACGACATGTTACAGTACTTGGAGTAAACCTCTGTTAATTTTTTTTTTTAGTCACCAACGGTCACCACGTCCCTTCCTTAGTCACGAGGTACTTGTCCACCTAAAAGTCCCGACACTTAGACATACTATATTACAACGTTACTACCCTTGTACAGACACTTCAAAACAGGTTTGGGCCCCCTGTACTTTACTTGATACCTGAGACCCACTATTACTCCATAGTCGCGTCCACATAGTCGACATTCGTTACGTGGCCACACCAAGACCAACAACTACCACTTCCTGAGACACGTACACACCCCTCTCTAATTCAATCTTGACAGACATGAAGGTCGAATCAAAACGACCCTTAACCTTCGAAGAGATTTTTTTAGTTTAGATGATTACTTTGTCTCCTCCTCCTCCTCCTTCTTTTCTTCTCACTTTACGACCACACACGGATGCACGACGGGAGTCAGCACCGGCTGAGCACGTCAGGTGCCGTCTGACGTCGAGTGGTCCGAGGAGACAGGTACCCTAAGAGGTCCGTTCCTATGACCTCACCCGACGGTAAAGGATAATATCTTCTCACGGATATCAAGGGATACGGTGTGTCATCCTGGAACAAGTAATAGATAAAATGTAAACCATCACACACAATTAAAAATGGTCGTCCATAGACTTAATAGCTTACGAACGACTTTACCTGTGCAACTCTCTCCTTGTTCCTCCCCTAGACCGGTGAAACTATGGGAGTCCGGTCTTGGGAGGGACCCGAAGGAACGGGACCTCCCTTTCACTACGAATGACCACTGTCTGTCGTGTAGAAAGGAGTACCTCTAAAGGTTTACGTCTCTTTTTGTTTTAGATGATTTATTACTTTATTGGAACAAGAAGAACAACAAGTCAACGATTCAGGACAGGCGGAGAAACACTGGGGTACCTGGCGTCTGAAGGGACAGGTAACGATAGAGGGTCTCAAGCGAGTTTGAGTACAGGTAACTCAGTTACTACGGTAGGTCGGTAGAGTAGGAGACAGCAGGGGAAGAGGAAGACGAAAGTTAGAAAGGGTCGTAGTCTCAGAAAAGGTTACTCAACCGAGAAGCGTAGTCCTCCGGTTTCCTAGACGAAGTCGTAGTCAGGAAGGTTACTTGTAAGTCCCAGCTAAAGGAAATCTCAACTGACCAAACTAGAACGTCAGGTTCCCTGACGTTTTCCCAGAAGAGGTCGTGTTAAGCTTTGGTAGTTTATGTTGATTAAATTCTTCGTGTGGTTAGGAGGGACCGGTGGTTCTTCCGGTTGAGGTCGGGCGAGAGGACCACAGAAGTTCTTTACGGGTCTCGGGTCACAGAGGAGTAGGTGGAAGGACCCGAGGACGAGACAGGAGCCGGAGGAAGGATCCAGCCTAGTGTCACCGGACCGTGACCATTGATGAGCAGTCGGGGGACGGAGACACCAAGTTCTTCCCTTCATGGGACCGACGGGGGCTCCCTCGAGACGACAGGTACCAGGACGGGGGTCCGAAAAATGACAAACGTCTCTTTCACAGGTCCATCAACAGTTGTCCCTGATGAACGGAAAAGGACTTCACGGAGGGGTGGTGGTTAAGAGGTACGGTGCACAAGGGAGACGGAAGGGGTCCAGGACGTCCCTGTACACCAGTGGAGTGTGCACTGAGAACCCTTCGGGGTGTCTTTCGAATGTAGGGTCGCAAGTGGTAAGGGGTCGACACACTGTAACTTGTTCCCGGAATTGAAGAGATTCGTCCCTAAGATTTTGCACCTAATAGGACAATAGGGGTGTTCCTCCACCATTCTTAACTTTAACAGGTAAGTTGTTTATAAATAACTCGCGAATGAAGGAGATCCCAGAACCTTATTTGATCACCGGTTTATTTAAAAAAAAATTTTTACAGGACTGGAGTTGTGTAAATGACGATACCTCACTGTGGACGTCCCATTCGACTCCCGGACCGTGTGTCCCTGTACGGACGACCCAATCGAAAATAAAGTGAATAGAGTCTGATGAAGAAGAGACCGTTTAGAACACGGACTCTTACAGGGACGGGTGATAAAGGGTCTTTGGACTCTTGTTTACTTTTTCGTGACCAAGGGTCTTTTCGTTTTAAGTCCTAGTGATGGACACGAATGAAAAGAAACCCCACACATGTACGTACGATTCAACGAAGTCAGTACAGGCTGAGAAACGTTGGGATACCTGTCATCGGGGGGTCCGAGGAGAGAGGTACCCTAAAAGGTCCGTTCTAATGATTTCACCCAACGGTCCAGGGGGAGGTCCCCTAGAAGGACTGGGTCCTTAGTTTGGTCGTAGAGAATTTAGAGGACGTAACCTTCCACCCAAGAAATGGTGATCGCGGTGGACCCTTCGGGAAGAAACCCCCGTGAACAGGATTAAGCCAGTTTGTGTGGTGGAAGGACACAGTTATGTCGGAACCCAGTAGTCATGGGTTCGACCGGACCCACTCGAAACCCCTGACGCTCCGTCCGTGGACGGGGGTCCTCCTTAGGAGGGTTGGAGACCGTAAAAACTAAGGACCTTCCAAGATATCTCCCTCCTGGAGAGGGATGTTTGTAGTCGTTGGGGACGGGACCGGGAGACGTGACCACACCCGGTCTCGGTGGGACGAGAGACGCTCCGAATACGAAGAGTTTGTGAGACCGTCCAGAAACTCACGTTCGTTCACTAAAAGTTCCTTTTATGAAGTACTGTTTGGAACCTTCGTGTTAGGTTCGGGAGACTGTACTATATCACTGCTTAGAATAAGAATCTCCCCGTCGACCGGTCCGTGGGTGAAGGGTCGAGTGTCCGTCGTGTCCTTCCTAAGTCGTGAGGTCGGTAAGGAAACCCCCGGTTCCGTTTCATAAGACCGTCTGGTTTCTTGAAAAGTTTCAGTAGCTATTCCGAGTAATTACATAGTTTTACAGTGGATGAGTTACACTTGGTAATTTTTAATAATCGTGTTCGTAATCATCTTTATCAGTAATTTCACGTCTTTATAGTGCCTCTTTATAAACAGTGGAACCTCGAAGTCGTGGTCGTGACTAAAGGACGACGTTTTGGGAGTCGGACCCCACCGTCCTCTGGTCACCAGAGTTGGGTTCTACGAGTCCAGGCTCGGGACGATGTCGGACCCCAAACGTTTCAGGAGTGGAAGTGAGCTTTGGTACCGTGTTCGTTCCAGTCGGGACCACCTCTTGGTTTAAAGTAAGTTTGCAAACCTCTGGATTCAGATATTAAATTGACTATTTAGTATCTTTTGTAAATATTTTAACTGTTGATTATTCTTGGACGAGATAACGGGCCCTTGAGCTGAGTCATGAAATATTGCTGGACTTACCCTTTTCTTAGAACCCCTTTTTCCACCATGCACATATGCAGATTCACTAAGTCAAACGACATGTGGACGCTGATTGTGTTCTAACGTTCAGTCGATATGAAATTGTATACATGTGTGTGTGTGTACTTTTTTCCTTCGTAAGTTTGCACTCTGTACGAATGCGTAATCTTCTATTTCAAGTCAAGTCAGCGAGTCAGCACAGACTGAGACGCTAGGGTACCTGACGTCGTGTGGTCCGGAGGGACAGGTAGTGGTTGAGGGCCTCAAATAGGTTTGAGTACAGTGTATGTAAAAGTTTATTTTTACAGATGTCACCACAGGAAGATTATTAGGGAGTTCCCCTGCATAAAAAGAGAAGACACGTTGAACTCCTCTTTCTTTGTGTTTGGGTCCGACGTCCGGTCGGGTCCCAACACTCTGAGGGGGCTGGACTCCCAGGTGTCACCCTAAGGACGAAAGAAGAGGTTCCCTTGGTAGTAACCCAGGAGACGTTTCCCTTCCGTCCACCTAGATTGAGTCCGCTCCAATCGCCACAGCTCCCTCGGAGACACACACACTCGAGTCAACACAGGACTGAGACGCTGGGACACCAGACGTCGGACGGACCGGGGAGACAGGTACCCTAAAAGGTCCGTTCTTATGACGTCACCCAAACCCTCTTGGAAACAAAGACCCCACTACTTCCAGTTACAACCACACAGACTTAGTTAGACGTCTGTTTTCACTACCCGGGGAACGTATCCTCGAAAGTACTTCCTTGAAGGTCGTCTCGATCAAGGTACTCTTTTGTGAACTCGGTACTCCTCTTCTCTGCACCTCTACCCTCAGTCCTTGTTATGCTGGGTTCGCGTACTACTACTTCGACCTGAAACACCCAGGGGCTACTTGGTCTAATACTCTTTTTACGGTCGTTAGGGTCGGTCCCCATCGCTCTTCCTCAGATAGACTCACTTCTCGTCTCACACGGAAGACAGACGACCTCGGTTCTTAATCGGTTCGGTGACAACGTGGACATCCTCACCCTCGATGTCCTCGGATTATTGTCGGACACTCACAGGGGATAAGGTCCACGAGAGCGTCAGCGGTGCGGAAGATTTGTCGTCTAGCCAGGGAGGGTCCACCGCGACCGCCATTTCTTAAGTGAGCCGATTCACCTTCACGAGTCAGCACAGGCCGAGAAACGTTGGGATGCCTGATGTGTCAAGCACCTTAAGAGGTCCGGTCTTATGACCTCATCCATCGGGAAGGGAAGAGGTCCCCTAGAAGGGTTGGGTCCCTAACTTGGGTCCAGAGGGCGTAACGTCCACCTAAGAAATGGTCGACTGGGTGTTCCGTTCCCTTCGGGTTTTATGACCTCACCCGTCGGATAGGGAAGAGGTCGTCTATCCCTATCCGATGGGAAGGCAAGTTAAGGGCCTTAGCTTGACCCCAAAGGACGTAACGTCCTCCTAAGAAATGGTTGACTCGATAGTCCCTTCGGGTTTTCCCTCTGCACTTTAAGTCTAATTTGTAATGATAAATAACATATTTGACTGTTTGTGCGTTTATATGAATTGAACCATTCACTCGTTAGCACGGTTTAAATATTTCTTAATCTACTTTACGATTTGCGCTTGTAGAAAACGAAAAGGATTGACTTTTGTTTTATAATGGTAGATAAAAAGTGTCGTCTGTAACTTTATTTGTGGTTGACGGGACTCGACCCGTTTGATAAGACTGCAAATATACACGTCCACTAGTACCTCCTCCCTTCCCGTCCCGTTATCTTCTTTTATTGTCTACTTGGATTTTAATTATATGACTATACATAAAGAAAATCTTTCAGTAAATACCATGAAAAGTCCGGTATTCATGTTGGTTGTTTTACAATTTTTACACAAGAGTTCGTCTATATAAAATTACGTTAATGCATATATTTGATGAAACGACAAAGAAAGGGATATATTACGTGTATCAGTAAAATTAATATTAAAAACCTCCGACTTATTACAAGACAGTACAACTACGTGGTATTAAATGATTTGGTTTAGTAACCTATTTTCTTTTTTTTACAAGAAACGTTGCTCCGGTTCCGGTGATAACGACTGTCGACAGGTTTCCCGCCAGTCACGAAGAAAGTTTTTAGATCTTCCTATTGTCGTGGACGGGGGAAGTGTCTTCGTCGTCTTTATACACGTAGGTGGCGTCTCGACAAGGGGTAGACAGTTGCTCGTCCGCCCCCGCCCCCCGCCGGTGCTGTGCCCCTCGGTCCGGGGTCCCCGAGGGGGACGGTTGGATCCCGAGTGCCTCGAGAAGAGCCTCTGTGCGAGTTAAAGTTGCGTCTCTTTGTCCAGAGTAAAAGAAGAGTATAGTAAAGATCCTCGTTAGACGTGGGCAGATGTTTATCACAAACCATGCCAATAAGAACGACTTAACGTTTGTTATTCTTTTCTGAAAGTATTTAGTTGAGACACCTTAGAGAAGGAGACAACTATTATTTTTCTCCCAAAGGTAATCCTTTGTTTGTTTGTTGTCCTGGGTCCCTTCGGAGGGAGGTTGTGCCCTGTATTTCTGTACGAAGGGGAAACAACTCTATTAGGTCAGGGCCCTTGCGCACCCAGTGGTAGTAAGGCACTACTCATGTGTAGTCTGTTGCTATTCGGACTACACGACTTCCGTCCAAACCAAAAAAAAAAAAAAACCAAGACGTTTATAGTTACACCCGTCAGACTACACTCCTGTATAGACTAGATTCACTCTTTTTATAAAAATAACGAGACCCTTATCAGTGACAATTGACTTGCGTTGTTGTTTTTCTCCCCCTTTTTTTTTTCTCGTGCGTCTTGGGCTCCCTTAATGGTTTAGTTAATTGTTCATTAAGTCCTTGATTAAAGATATAACGGAGAATCGTGTTTTAACATAGAAGTTAAAGAGGGCGTTATTCGCAGAGATGTTACTAGGATCGTGTGTCACGGCGCCATTTACTCAAATGTTCCTAGAGAAAAACTAACCGAGCTGTTGTAATAAAGAAGTGTCAAGTTACGATGACATCGGTTCACGAGACTTTATAAATTAATATGACCATCGATGGTCAATGGTTAAACGTTCTGGGTGTCACTCCTGACATGTAAAATTTCTTGATCATTAGTTGATTAATTTTGGTGTCACTTAAGGTCTATGAGGTTAATGTTTGTTGACGACACCTTATATATGAATCTCTTACGTTCTCCTCGGGAACGCCTTCCTGACCGACGTGGAGCCGTACGCCTGCGGGGGGTGGTTTCTGGAGCGTCGCGACCACGACAAAACTTTTGCGTAGACGTGTGCGGGGACGTGGAACAGGACCCGGACCTAAAAGTCATATTGCACCCTTCGGGTCACGATCTGCTCCGGTGAGTCACACTTCTGGTGTCCAAAGCCTTTCTTCGTCTATACCCACCTTGAAACGGAGAGTGACCGAAATACTTGGGTACATTCGACTCAGAGTCGAAAGAGTAGATATTTTACACTTCTCATTGTCGTGTGTCGGGGGATCCCGCGACCTGTTCGTCCCTCCGACGACTTATTTACGTGTGTGTGTGTGTGTGTGTGTGTGTGTGTGTGTGTGTGTTTACCAAGAATAACCCTTGGTTCAGGGAAATTTACGTTACTAAAAATAAAGAAGAGAAGGAGAAAAAATTTTGTCAGTCTAGTTTGTCATACTTTGACTTTCTAGGTTACGTCTTTTTGTACCGGTCAGTGTTATGTTATTTTTGTAGGTGTTTGTAATAATAATAATAATAAAAAAGGAAGTGGTTTTTTGGAGGTTCCTTCTTCTTTTACGGGTTCTACAATTGTCACCTTTCCTGGTACCTCATTCGTAGGGTGGTGTGTGACTTCACATCGGAGTCCATTCAGTAAGTTGGAAGAGCCCTGAGTCGACAGGATAGACACTTTACCTCTAGCGAAGATCGAAATTTGTTTTTTGTTTTTGGTCGCATAGACAACACGACGTCGACGACGATTCGATGAAGTCAGCACAGGCTGAGACACACTGGGGTATCTGCCGTCGGGTGCTCCGAGGGGGCAGGGACCCTAAGAGGTCCGCTCTTGTGACCTCACCCAACGGTAACGGAAGAGGTTAGACAACACGATTTCGTTGTGATTAAGGTCCTGGGTGGGTTCTTCTCGTGGACCAATAGATCCGTTTTTACCCTACTGGTGTCGTTTTTTCTTGAGAATACCGATTGTATGTATTCGTCGTTCGATTATATATTTATATATACGTGTAGTTATATATATATTTATATGTGTGAATTTAAGTAGTAAGAGACTCTATTTAACCACCAGACCACCCACTTAGCGAGTCAGCCCGGGATGAGAACGTTGGACACCTGACATCGGGCGGTCCGAGGAGACAGGTACCTCTAAGAGGTCTGTTCTTATGACCTCACCCAACGGTACGGGAGGAGGTCCCCTAGAAGGGCTGGGTCCCTAGGTTGGGCCCAGATGACATGACGTCCGCAGAGGACGTAGTGTCCACCTAAGATTTGACTCGGTGGTCCCTTCGGGTTTATTTGATGACTTCTTTTTAAAGGGTAAAAGGTCGTTTCACACTATCCCTTGTTTGGGTTTGTCTACGAACCAAACTTACCAAGGGAAACTTTTCGAAGGAACGATGTAACGTGGTTGGACCGTGTTTCGGTCTGAGGTCGTCGTGAGTGTCGTCTGACACCAGACTATTTGTGTGACTGTTCAAAAATTTACTTTCTTTGACTGTCGATAGCCAGTGAGGAATCCTAGACAACTCTTGACTGGTCCACGTGCGGAGGGTTCGGAAACCAGTCGGAACAGACCTGCGACGGCGGATGGGAGTCTAGACAGAGCGGTCCAGGTGAGTGTGAGGGGTGGAGCGCCGGGGAGGAGAGGGCCAGGGGAGGTCGAGGAGGAGTCTCCAGGTCAAATCAAGTCGGCAAGTCAGCACAGGTTGAGAAACGCTGGGGTACCTGACGTCGAGCGATCCGGAGGGACAGGTAGTGGTTGAGGTCTCGAATGAGTTTGAGTCCAGGCACCTCAACCACTACGGTAGGTTGGTAGAGTAGGAGACAGCAGGGGAAGAGGACGGAAGTTAGAAAGGGTCGTAGTCCCAGAAAGGGTTACTCCCAGGTCGTTTAAAGTCGACTTTAAACTCGAGTTTCCAGGTCGTTTAAAGTTTGACACGGGGGAAGGGGGGTTGTGTCTCCCAGATTTGTTCGTGAAGTAACCAAGAGTCTTCCATTTAGTTACCTTCTGATTTTTCTCTTCTTCTTCTTCTTTTTAATGAGGTCCTGTTAGAATCGACAGGAAAGACCGTCCGATACTTTACAAAAACTCAACATGTATAATACTGTAGTTTTCCCAGTCATGGTCCGAGGGAGCACGAAGTCACCATTTCTTAGGTGAACCGGTTACGGTCTCTGCGCCCAGACTAGGGACCAGGTCCTTCTAGGGTGGTCGGGACCTCGTTACTCCGGGTCCGTGGTGTCGATGACTCGAACCCGAGATC
Source organism: Capra ibex (assembly GCA_006410555.1). NCBI lineage: Eukaryota > Metazoa > Chordata > Mammalia > Artiodactyla > Bovidae > Capra > Capra ibex. The sequence continues at coordinate 3,797,775 of SJYO01054996.1, forward strand.
TGAGGCCCTCGGCGCCGATTGTGTGGGTGTCCGACGTAGATGACTTCGGGTACGAGGGTTTGTTCCCCACGGTAGCGTTACTCTTCGGAGTTTGACGTCGTTTCTCGTCGGGGGCGAGGGGTGTTGTGACTTCTGGGTCGTGCCTGCTTTTATTCTTTTGTTAAAAGTTTTTCGCACTCAGTGAGTCAGCACAGGTTGAGAAACGATGAGGTCCCTGATGTCGTACGGTCCGAGGAGACAAGTGCCCTAAGAGGTTCTTGTGACCTCATCCAACGGTACGGGACGAGGTCCCCTAGAAGGACTGGGTCCCTGACTTGGGTGCAGAAGGACGCAGAGGGCGCAACGTCCGTCTAAGAAATGGGTGACTCGGTGGTTCTGTCCCAGCACATTTGCTAAGCGTAATCCCCCTCAGTCCACGTCATACACACCCTTGAGTGACATACTAAAAGGTGTCGAAAGGGTGTGTAGATTTTAATAAAGAGTTAATTTTCAATTTTTACAATTTCAAGAGGAAATTAGGATGTGTACATGAACAAACACAAGGGTAAGTAGGTTAAAATTCGGTTTTCCTGTATTTAAGAGTACACGATTAATACTATTTATGTGTCAAAGAACCAAAGTGAATCATAAAAGATTTGTGACAAGTGTGAAGATTTCTCGGAACTTTAACTGGTAAAATCTCCGACATATAGGATGATGGCAAATCGACTGTCAGTGATTAAATTGAGGAACGAACAACTCATAAAAATCAAGGGTCCAGAGTTATAATATTTATTTGGACGATACTTGTAAAGACATGTGCATTTCGTAAAAAGGGAAAGAGGATCACTTAATAGGAGAACCCCATTTAAAGATGTTCTCGTTAATACCCCTGTTTCACTCATGTTAAAAAACAGGAAATATATGACGATCAAATATGAGGTTCTCCCGACCCGGTTAAAAGTCATTGTATCGTCATGTAAGGCTTTTAAGACAAGAGAGGATTAAAAACGATCCTGGTCCCAAAATGGTGTAAAAGAATTACTATTCAGATTCATGTTTTACTAAAGAGTAACTAAATTCAAAGACTATGAAGTCCTTACTCGTCTCTTTCCGGCGTACGGGTAGGTGTGAATGAGGGAAGACCTCCTAGAAGTAAAGGTTTAGTAGGGGACACACGATGTAGGGGTCACCATACAACCGTGTCCATCATGTACAAAGGTCTTTTACGAAACAAAACGTACAATTTTTGTTATGTTTAATAAAAAGATGTCTTCTTGAACAACCCCTATTTGTAAGAACAAACCCCCTGTTTAGTGACAGTGTCTCCGATACCAAATACATCAGACTCTCGCTTCAGCGAGTCAGCACAGACTGAGAAACCCTGGGATACCTGATATCGGGTAGTCTGAGGAGGCAGGTACCCTAAAAGGTCCGTTCTCATGACCTCACCCGACGGTAGAGGAAGAGGTCCCCTGACTTATTACCCCGTTTTTAGACCGTTCATACTTGTGTCAGCTCAATTTTAGACGTCCAAACTTAACTTTGTTAAAAATATTTGTTTTAATGGATTGCTTCTGTAAATAAATCTCCTTGAAAGAAGACGTCACTTTTTCAAAATCTTCTTCGGTCGAAAGATTTTAGTAGAACTAGTAACTGTCTCGAAGGTGAGAAACTTCTACTTTTCCTCACGGGGAACACGATGTGGATCTATCACATAGGAGACATGTTCTTAGTCTCAATTTAATTCTCTTTCTTTCTAATTTTAAATAAGACGTAGAATTTTAGATTGTCACATCTCGTACTGGAGAGGCTACATTGTGGAAGAAATTCTCTTTGTGCTATGACAAAGGCCCTTTCTCTTTGTGGAATGCGATGACTGGATGAGGTAGATGACATATATATGAACGACTGGATGAACGGGACGGGACACCTGGGGGTCCTCTCTGGTAGTCTCCCGTGCGGGGAGAATGGGGGTGGGGTGGGGAGGACCGAGGTTTCATACCCCTGCGTCTCCCGTACCTGCTACGTGAGCAGGTGCTCCGTCCCTTCTGTCTCCGTTTTAGGGTTCTGGACTGCTCCATAGTCCCGTCGCTCCTCTCCCCTGTGACGTAGAGGACCTTCCCTTGCGTGCACTTTACCCGGGACTCTTGTCCGTCCGACATGGTTCGTGTTTGACTCCCTGGTTGGTTTCGACCCTCGAGTTGTACGTACTCCTACCTTCCCTTCCTTGGGGCTCCCTGGGGGTTGCGGGCCGGTAGACCACTACGACCGGAGAGAGCACTCGGCCAGGGAGAGACCCGGACGTCCACTGGAACTACACCGACATCGGGTTCCTGGCGTCAACCAGGTTCACGGTCTGTCGTGCACGAAATCTCCTGTCGGTGGGGGGGGGTTGGGGGCGTATTTGTTGGACGGGACGACCTTGGGGTGTTCCTCCTATGGTACGGCACTGGAAATCGGACCAGACCGTTTCTACCAGTCACATCCGTGTCTAAGTTAGTCCCCACCTACCGTTTCCGAGAACACCGGTGTGTACGATCTGCTAAGGACCCACACTGGGGGTGGAGGTGGGAGTGTCGAGTCATTGGAGCCGTCCCACTGGGTTGGAGGGACCCGGGCCCTGCGGAGTAGACAGTACCCGTCACTCGACACAGACTCCGACCGCCTCTTAATTCACTCCAGTACACTGATTCCGTAGATTGTGTCATTGACTACGTCTCACTCTCGGGTCCTCCTGCCGGTCGCAAGAATAATATTTAGCTTGTGTCGTTGCTAGACCAGTTAGCGCTCCCGAAAGATTCGTCCGTAATCGCTTGCTCGTCTCGTCCCATACCAAGACTGACTCGTCCCCTCTGATCGAAACCCTTCCCCCTTCCGTTACCGTGGGTGCGGTCACGAGAACGGACCTCTTAGGGTACCCGTCTCCTCGGACCACCCGACGTCAGGTGCCCCAGCGATCCTCAGCCTGTGCTGACTCGCTGAAGTGAAAGGGAAAAGTGAAAGTACGTAACCTCTTCCTTTACCGTTGGGTGAGGTCACAAGAACGGACCTCTTAGGGTCCCTGTCCTCCCGGACCACCCGACGGCAGATACCCCAGCGTATCTCAGCCTGTGCTGACTTCACCGAGTCGTCGTCGTCGTCGTCGGCGGAACCCTTCCGTGATTCTACATTATCACAAAATAAACTTCATATCAACTACCTGTCACAATCAAGGTCCACACGTTGTGTCCCTAAGTCAATGTGTGTGTGGGGGGAGGTATATATGTATAAGAACGACTCTAAGAAAACGAGATATCACAGTAAGGTCTTAAGACCCATATTAAGGGACACAACATGTCATCCGGGACCCACTAGCTCAAAACTATATCATCACGTATAGGTCCGAAGGGACCTTCGAGTCGACCATTTCTTAGACGGACGTTACGTCCAAGCTAAGGACCCAGACCTTCTAGGAAACCTCTTCCCTATCCGATGGGTGAGGTCACAAGAACCCAAGGGGACCACCGAGTCGACCATTCTCTTAGGTGGACGTTACTCCCTCTGGACCCAAGTTAGGGACCCAGTCCTTCTAGGGGACCTCCTCCCGTACCGTTGGATGAGGTCATAAGAACGGACCTCTTAGGGTACCTGTCTCCTCGGACCACCCGATGTCAGGTACTCCAGTGTCTCTCAGCCCGTGTTGCCTCGCTGATTCGGGTCGTGTCACACATAGACAATCAGGACTTAAGGCTTAAATAGGTAGAGAGGGTGAAAGGGGAACCCATGGATGTTCAAACAAAAGACACAGACACTCAGATAAAGCCAAAGCACTCATTCCAGCAAGCATTGTACAAAATTTTAAGATGCATATCCACTGCAGTATACCACAAAGAGGAAGAGACAGACTGAGTGAAGTGAGTCATACTAGTAGAGATCCAGGCAGGTACGACGACGTCTACCGTAGCAAAGTAAGGAAAAATGCGGACTCCTTACAAGGTAACTTATGTACGTGTAGAAAAAATTGGTAAGTGGACAACTACCTGTATTTTGTACTGTAAAACTGTCGGTCACACTAAGAAGGACGGTCTTTCGTTCCACGAGTGAACAAAGTCTGAAAGATAAGTGTCTCTTTCTTTAGGCTCGACCGGAACTCACACTTCAGTCAAGTCAACACAGGTGGAGAAACGTTGGGATACCTGGTATCGAACGGTCCGAGGAGACCGGTTCCCTAAGAGATCCGTTCTTATGACCTCACCCAACAGTACGGGAGGAGGTCCCCTAGAAGGGCTGGGCCCCTAGCTTGGACACAGGGAACACTGAGGACGTGACGTCCGCGTAAGAAATGGTGATCGCGGTGGACCCTTCAACCGGAATTGACAGTATTCTACGTGACAACTCTCCCTCTATGTCCGACTCGTTTTCCCTTGTAAAGAAAGGACGCCCTACTCCTGAAGAGAGTGACGCCACCAGAGAGGACACCGTCCCGTGTCCGAGGTCCCGCGCGCCCGAAGTCGAGAACGTCGAGTGCCCGAGGTCTCGTGACCGGGTTCTCGACACGTAGTGTCCGAATCGGCGACGTTCCGTCCACCCTAGAAGGGTCTGGTCCCCAACTTGGACATAGGGGCGTACCCGTCTTCCTAAGCGGGGGTGCTCTGGTGGTCTCGTCTGGGGACGAATTGTCACGTATTTCACGGAGTAGCCGTAGTGGACGTAATGCGAGGACATCGGGAAGACTGGTTCCCTTCCTAATCCAATTGGACGAGACATCTAAATTTGTATTTGAGACCGGGAACATAAAACACCAGCTACAGTAAAGAACGTCGTAAAACTCGTAAAACATGTCTGGTGTGTCGGTAGGTGGATGTGCTCGGTTTCGCAGTCCCCCGACACCTCCCAGACGGGAGGGTACCGTCTACCTTCTTCGCTTCAAGGGTGGCTCCGTAGGTCTGGAAGGTCTCACAAGACGGTTGCTGTGAGACTACCGACTCCTCGGCCTACTTTTCGTACACTACGGGGGTGGACTGGGTAATTTAATTAGTAGTATTAACCGCTACAGACGGCCCCAGGTCCGACCTACGCCAGGAGGGACCCGCGACACGTGGGTTCACTCCATTTAATCCAAGTCCCGCGGTCCAGCCGCAGTCGTTTAATGGACGAAGACCCCTCGCCTGACCCGGGGCCACCCACGTCCGTCTCGACTAACGGTGTGCCCACTCGCTGTAGAAGAGTCCCACGACCACGGGTCCCCGGAGCGACACCAGCCCCGGTCGTCCTCGGGGTACCTGTGCCGGGGTGCACAGGACCCTCTTCCCGTCCCCGGGCCAACACCACTCCCCGTTCGTCTTCCGGATACCTGTGCCGGGGTGCACAGGACCCTCTTCCCGTCCCCGGGACGACACCAGTCCCCGTTCGTCCTCGGGACACCTGTGCCGGGGGTACACAGGACCCTCTTCCCGTCCCGGTGGAGAAAGAAAGGGTAGGTCAGACGGATGTCAAAGTAGAGCGAGCGGTTAGAACCACCGAGACACTTTCGTCTACTACCGGCCTACGGACTGGTTGACCGACACTTGCCACAGTCCGCAAGGCCCCTGCAGTTTTCACTCGCCCTAGCACCGAAAATAAGACGTCTACGGTTAGCTAGGTCGGGGACCACACGTAAGGTTCATGGTCTGGTGCGTCCAGTCTCCGGATCACCGTCCGACCGGTCTCCCAATTGAGCTCCAAGGAAAGTGACTTAACTATTGACGACGAAAGATGAGCTGACTCTTAGTTTGTGTGTGTGTCGAAGTGGCGCCGAGCTACCGTCCCGCGACCCCTTCCGGTGGGTCCGGCGAAACGGAGATACGGGACCCTTCCCGAAGGGGTACCGAAGTCCCCGATGTCCTTCCCGAGACACGAGTGACCGCCGAGAGACGGGGTCTCCACCGGTTTCAGGGTAGTCCCAAGTTCCGGTTTTAAGTCTTAAGAAACTTTTCAGTGTACTTTGGTGTTTCCTAGATGGCATATATCGTGTTCCCTAAGATGAGTTGTAGACACTATTGGACATTCTCTTCTCTGAGATTTTGTCTAACTTATGTACATATGGATATTGCTCCCCAAAGGGTCGACCGGGATCACCATTTCTTAGGAGGACGTCACGTCGTCTGTATTCTCCGTACCCAAGTTAGGAGCCCAGCCCTTCTAGAGGACCTCCTCCCGTACCGTTGGGTGAGGTCATAAGAACGGACCTCTTAGGGGTGCCTGTCTCCTCGGACCACCCTATGTCAGGTACTCCGACGTTTCTCAGACTGTGTCGACTCTACTGAATCATGCGTACACACGTATGCATATTGACTGAGTGAAACGCCATGCGGACTTTGATTGCGTTGTACCATCTAGCTGAGACGAGGTTATTTTAAATTTTCTGCTTTATTTTGCGAGGGTTGAATCCAATTATTTTTCCTTTCTTGTGTTTATCTTTTAGTGCACTTCTGTGAATCACAAACCACAAAGGTACCTAGGGTCTTAATTCGTCGACTGGACCCAGAGGTCGTCGTGGAGTCTGGGTCCAAGGCTCTTTCACGGGGGCCCAACCCGGCCCGTCTCGATCCTCGCGTGTCTCGCCCACCGAGGGCCCGGGCGGCGTCGGGTCAAGGAGTGTGCATGACAAGACGGACGCAAACAAGTTCCTGTTGTCCCTGAAGAAAGAAAGTTTTATCGTTGGTCACCTGCTTTAATTTTTTTTTATTTTAAGACTTTCGTCCTTCGTTCGTCTACGTCACAAAGCGGACAATTAGAGATTGTCGAGAGACTCGGAGCGGTCGTGAATTTAGAGGTTCTGTTTTCGGTGGTCCGGTCCCCGCGGGGTCGGAGCAGGTCTGTCCGGACACCCCGGAACGACTCCCCCAGGTGCGTCTGAGACTCCCCAGGAGCGACGTCGGTCTAAATGTTCCCCCGTAAATGTCACGATAAGACCCCAGAGGGGCGGGTTGATTGGACGCCTTCGGGTGGGGAATCCCGAGTGGACAGTTCCCCCCGGTCCCCAACCCTCCCTAGAACTGGTCTATTTATGGTAGTCAGACAGACGTCTCCTCCTTCCTGTCTGTCTGTCTTCGCACTATTTCGTCTGTCATAAGTGAAAAAGTGAGAGACTTTGGCGTGCTCTGTTGTGAATCACTCCGCAAACGAACGAAAGGGAAAACAGAAGTGTATGTTTTCTATATATGTCCATGAAAGTTGCGCACTCGTCCTAGTTGACTGGTTCTCACAACAAGTCAGCGAGACAGCACAGACTCAGAAACGTCGGGGTGCCTGACGACGTGCGGTCCGAAGGGCCAGGAGGTGACAGAGGACCCCACACGAGTCTAAGTGTACGTAGCTCAGCCACTACTACAGATCGGGAGAGTAGGTTCTAAGATGTTTAAGTTTACAAGTGTGAGATCGCACACAATGACCCACACTCCACTCCGGGACTCCAGACACAAAAGTCCCACTTGTAGTCTCCGTCCTCCTCAGGCCTTCGCTTTGTCCTGTCCGACTCATATGCCTGGTAGTATATCTCTACTTTTTTGAGCCCTCTCTCCCTTTATTTTTTTCTCGTGTGTCGACGGCAGGGGGTTTGTCTGGAGGGTAGACGGTGGGTGCTAAACGTACAGTGGAAGAGGCCCGAGTAAACATGAAGTAATTGACGGTAACTGAATTGTTCTAAATACGTTTACTGTGGTATCCTCGAGGGATTGAGGGTGACGTTAGTTCACTAATACATACATGTTGAGAGGTGTCGTTACTTTTTAATTATGCACTGTTCGGGTGAGCGGCGACTCGGCCCGGAGACCGAAAAGGAAAAGGAACGAAAAACGAAAATGTAAAGATAAGCTTCTCTGGACTAGCGGTATCAAATCCTCTTCCTCCTCCGACCCTACTCCTCCGTCTACCTCCTCCTCCTCCTCCTTCCTTCCTTTCCGTCTGCCTCCTCTTCGTCTGGAGAGACTTGGCTTAGAGGTGACTCTGAGTCTTTCCTGTTTCTTGCACCTCCACCCGGGGCCAGGAGTTTTTTGCCTTCAATAAAACGTCTTCTACAGTGTAAGAGCTACTCTTTCGAAAGTGCCCCCTTCCTCCCCTCTGTCCTAGTAACGGGTGGTAGGCACCTGTCGAGGAGGGTGCGACCCGGCTCCTCTCGGAGGCAGAGTCTCGGTTGTCTGTTCGACATTTTGCACTCGGCCTGCGCCAATTTTATTGGGTGGCCTTGTGCGAAGCAGACGTTTCTGTGCGCAGTCCGACGGTTCGCACTACTTCTGTGCCGGAGCGGGCACAGGACTTGACGGGGTCTGTTCTGAGGACACGCGGCACCACCTCTCTCTCGGACACTACCAGGGGTTCGGTGGGGGCCGGGTCGGGATGTCTTCTGGGCCTCCGAGTCCTCCTCCTGAAGAGACAGAAATCCCGGACACTCGACCCCAAGTCCCGGGGTTGTGCGTCTGGGTCAGAGCTTACCCCCGACTCACACCTCTGTCTCCGAGTCTACGACCACCCTTCCTATCCGTTACCTCTTCCCTACGTCCCTGGGGTCCGTTGTACATCTGGGCACAGGGACGTCTGCACACCACGACGTCCGTATAGAGTCTTCTAAGGAGAGGAACCCGTGCTCCATGAACAGACTCCGACCCCCGTGTGCAAATTAAGTTCCGTACATTGAGACGAAGGATTCGAAAGAAAAATAAGGAACCGACACGGCACAGCGAACACCCTAGAATCAAGGAGCTGGTTCCCAGCTTGTGGGAGCCGTCATTCTCACGTCTCGGGATTGGTGACCTGACGGTCCCTTAAGGGAAGGATTCGAAAGACTTCCGAAGACCGGTTGTCCGTCGTATCCCACGTACCGACGTACCCGAGTCCCCGGTCCAAGCTTAGGGCCGGGGAGCCGAAGGTTTCCCCGGACCAGACCTTTCGAACGTGGTGTTCCTAAATTAAATTTTTACTTCCATTGTGTCAATACAGTTGACACCGTTACAACTCCCAAGTCTCTATAATGCACTTGCGAATCGTTTATGATTCGTCAGTGAATTAACAAGTCCGGACGTCACAGATCTTGTAAGACCGTCCACGACGAGATAGACCCGGGGCAGGAGGTGTTAGGAGAGCGAAGTAAAGATGATCGACTACAGTAGGGACCGTTCGACTCCTCAGGTCTGATGGAGATTCCCAGAGGCAAGGAAATATTTTTATATCTACATAGATATGCAAACACACGTTTGCGTGTTGTCGGACACGCCGGGTGTCGTTCCGAGGTTGTACAGGACTCGTGTCACTTAGACTTTTAGACCAAAATGGTCTTAGATTTTTAGGAGAGACCGTAGAGGAGTAGAGTCGCAGGGTTCCCTGAGCCATAATAGACCTCGGGTTAAGGGTCTACGCCTCAGGTTCCGGCCCGTACAAGACGGAGTTCCCCTGAGACTGGGCGCTCCATACCAGAGGTTCTGCGCCCAAAGGGTACAGACATGCATCTCCGTCGATGCTCTCTGTCGTCGACCGACCCGACGGACACAGTCCTACGGGGTCCTTTGGTCTGGTGCCGAGTTCCCCATTCGACCTAATAAAACTTGTAAATGATGACTTTCCGAAGGGTCCTGTCCCATTATGGGCTGAATGGGAACTGACAGTCGGAGGTCTACCTTTCGGACCGGACATGTCGTTCGGGAACACGTCTCCGCGTCCCGTCTTTGACTCCCTTCCCTCCGGGGTGGGTGTGGCCCCTGGTCGGACTGACCTCACCGCCGGTCGTGCGGGTGGGTTCGGGTACCCCATGGACTAGGTCGTGGGGGTTTTCCTTTACAGGGTCCTACCTATGAAATTTACTCTCCCTTTCTCAAGTCACTAGAAGGGTTAAGATCAACTTTCTCGTAGTTGTCTAACTTTTAATGTGTAATTTTAATGGAATACACCTCTCAATCCAAATATAGCTAGTCATTAACGTGCTTCTCATTCGTTGACACGGATGTAGAGATGTTCTCTCTTTCGGAAATCCTCGTCAGTTTTGGTCTAAGTGTCTGTGTCTCCTGTCTGCACGGTTCCGCTCTCACCTCCCCCACGCTCACTTCCTGGCCCCCATACCCCAATCGTCTGTGTTGACTAATGTGTGCCCTGCCTAGTTGTTGTCCCGGGACGACGCCTCGCGTCCCTCGACCCAAGTCATAGGACACTCTTTGGGTGCACCTTTTTTTGTGTCTGTTTATATATGTATACATATATATGTGTGCACACATATATATACACACACAGACAGTCCCCCCACACAAATACCCCGAAAGGTCCCCCACGATTACCATCTCTTGGATGGACGGTCACTTTCCCTGCATTCTTTGAGCCCAAGCTAGGGACCCAGCCTTCTAAAGGCCCTCCTCCTTTACCGTCGGGTGAGGTTAGGGCAGACCTCTTGAGGTGTCTGTCTCCCCCATGAAGTACGTGGTTCCCGAGTGATACGTATATCGCCGCACGAGTCGTGAAGTCAGCGCAGGTTGAGACGCTGGGGTCCGAGACGTCGGGGGGTCCGAGGAGACAGATACCTTAAGAGGTTCGTTCCTAAAACCTTACTCAACGGTAAAGGAGGAGGTCCTCTAGAGGGGCTGGGTTCCTAGCTTGGGCTCAAAGAATATAGAGGACGTAACCGTCCACCCAAGAAATGGTGATCGCGGTGGACGCTTCGGGGTATTTGTGTGGGGTATTTATGTATACTTACATACGCATGCATATACATGTCTGTATATATATGTGTGTGTGTATATTAATTCAGTGAGACTACATGTCGTCTTTAATTTGTGTCGTAACATTTAGCTGATATGAAGTTAATTTTTGTTTTTCCGCTTGTCGTCCTCCCTTCCTCTGACGAGAGTCGCCGAGAGGCGCGGTCGTATGTGTAGTCAAGGGGGCAGAGACTTCCCCAGAACACTTTGGGGCACCTGAAGGCGGAGACAGAGTGGACACTACGACCCCAGGCGGGGTGTGGACGTACGTCTTTGACGGGGCAGGGGTTCACTTCGGCCTCCGATGGACAAAGTTCACCTTTCTGAGATCGGGAGGACTTCCCACCGGTTACGGTTGTGCTCGAGGATGTCCTAAGTACTTGGACAGGTCCATGTTCACGCCCCTGTCTCGACAGTAGGACGGGTGACTGAGGAGGAGAGGAATTCGTCTTTTGTGAGCTTTGGTTGGCCGGAAGAAGTCGTTTGATTCTCTGCCGCAAAGGTTTTCGGTACGACGACCCGACTTGTGAAAGTAAAGTAAAGGGACCCTTGATAGTGTCGGTTTATCCAGAACACTTAAGGGGAAAAGGAACTCTGTATTTCAGTAAACCATGGGCCGAAGACCCGATTACTTTTGGCTAAGGTCCGATCGCTGTATCCGGTTTTGTTTACGGACGCAAGCTCAGGACAACACATTACTCCTTCAAATTAATTCCGGGGTGTAATGTCGACATTTACAAGGAAATATATTATTCCAGATTTACTTTGACTTGGATTAGTTTCAATGTTAAGGAAGTAATCGTTTAATGTTTGTTCTCGTGTGTCGACTGTGTGGCCGATACTAATAGTGTTGATTAACGGAGCAACAATGTTCGGTCGGACTTTGGCACAAGTCTACAGGCAGACGCTCTCGTTTAATCCCGGTGCAGCCCGATAAGGACACTAGTGTTCCCCGAGAACATGCCCCTAGACTAAATGGGGACAACGGACCGCCGGTCGCCGGGTTAGTTTCGGCGCGATGTTTCCGTCGGAAACTTCGGTCGCGCCAGAGCTTTGCGTGAGGTATACGTCCGCCCGTCTGACGTGAAGTAATCCAGACAACAGTGTAAAGGGGAGAAGAATAAGATTACTAGGATAAAATTATGTGTGTCCTTGGAGAAGATTAACTACAGTTCACTCACTGAAGATGTAAGTAGTCGCCTCGTGTAGTTTGTTTGGAACCGCGCGCTCGGTCGGAGTGCCGCTCCTCTCCGGGCCCACACAGAGGCCGATGTCCCGGCCCGTCCCCCCCTCGGCGCAATGGACAAATTAACCCTACCGAGCTGGCGAGGGCTACGACAGGCGGGCTGAGAGGTCCGGAAAGAAGAGAAACAGACCCAGTGAGGGAAAGGCTCTGACTTTTCGTTTTTATTTCAATCGTAAACCCCTTCCAGACGCCAAGTGTCTAACCCCTCCACTTCGGGTGGACGTATCGAAGACGTTTTATGTGTTCGGGACTTCTTCGGGAGTGTTCGGCACACACATGGGTGCACATGCTCGACACGTACATAGGTACACATGGTCGACACATACATGGGTGTACCTACTCGACACACACATGGGGGTACATACTCGACACGCACATGGGTGTACATACTCGACACGTACATGGGTGTACATGTTCGACACGTACATGTGTGTACATGGTCGACACATGGGGTACATTCTCGACACGCACATGGGTGTACACGGTCGACACGTACATAGGTGCACATGGTTGACACGCACATGGGGTACATACTCGACACGTACATGGGTGCACATGGTCGACACGTACGTGGGGGTGCATACTCGATACGTACATGGGTGTACATGGTCGACACGCACATGGACACACATGGTCGACACATACATGGGTGTACCTACTCGACACGCACATGGGGGTACATACTCGACACGTACATGGATGTACATGGTCGACACGTACATGGTTCATACTCCACACACACATGGGTGTACATGGTCGACACGCACATGGGTACACATGGTCGACACACACATGGGTGTACCTACTCGACACTCACATGGGTGTACATGGTCGACACACACATGGGGGTACATGCTCGACACACACATGGGTGTACATGGTCGACACGCACATGGGGGTCCATACTCGACACGTACATGGGTGTACCTACTCGACATACACATGGGTACACGTGCGTGTGTATAGGGTCCTTGACTGACGACCCGCAGGTAGCAGTGGCTCGGTAGTGCAATGTCCTTTAAAAGATTTGAAAGGAAGGGTGAAAAGGTGACGTTTTAGTAGAAAATTAAGAAAACATTTCTTCAAGTTTTAAGTTAATGCTCTTCGGTTACCTGGTATGTCCTTTCATTGCGGGTTGTCCTTTTGTGTAAGGCTTCGACGTCAATTTAGGTCGGCTCCTCTTTTCCTGAGGAGCGACGAACAAACCCTTTGGACACTGTATTTACATATATAAATTAATTGTAGACTTCCTAAAATTTTTAAGATAATTGCAGAGTCGACACGTTAAGTTACCCTATGAGGATTAAGTATAACTCGACGGTAATTACAAGGAAAAATAACGAAGACCTCTCAGTCTTTTCTCGCTTAAGTTTCAATTTGATCACGATTATATGGTGTCTTTTATTGGTTCCCCTTTCTTTCAACTTCTATAGAAACCCCCATTTTGTAGTCATGAAACCCCCTTTTACTCGCCGAAACAAACGGTTCAAGGACTGTCAAAAGAACCGTTATTGCTACACGTACGTACGGGTCCTCCTCCCGCCGGCCGTCCCTCCCACAGTTGCCCCCGGGGCCCCTTCGGTGGGGTCCTGTGGTACTGGACCCCTGTAACTTCCTCGTTGGTGTCGATTCAGAGGTAGCGAACTACCGTACTCTTTGACACTCGTGCTACTAAAAGACTGTCTAAATAAAATAATACTCTCTTTCTAGACTCTGAGCAGGAGGAATTATTGACACGACTGTTCACTGTTGAGGTGAGGTAATGAAAAGTTACCCTTGTAATGAGTGCGTTATAACTTTTACCTCTTTGTAAAAGTACACGAAAAGTTTAGACTCTACTATATACTTTACTCGTCTGAAGCACCACAGGTCACGCCGTTACTCTTCGATTACTTTAGGCCAAAATTTCCCACACTGTACCGCGACGACTATATACACATATATATATAAAAATTATAATTTGCCTCACTACAGTACCCCATACTCCTCTTTTCAAGGGTACTGCATTTGGGTCTAGTCCCTGACGTTACTCGGGTGCCCGAGGTGTCTTCTGTCCGAAGAGACTACTACGATTCTTCGACTGTAGTAAATGACTCGTGGATGATTCTCGGTCCGTGACACGGAACTAAGAAATCCTACGATCTTCGAACCTTACTCCATGGTCCTTTGCCTTGTTCAATGTGTGTCTTTCAACACCTTCTTACATTTTACATTACAAATTGGAAACCCGAACCACCCTTTATTTATCTCTAAATAGTTAAGGAACTGTACTTGAAATTTCTTAATCCCCGAGCGAAAAGAGAAATTAATTAATTGGTAAATTAATTATTGGACGCCATTCTCGATACATTGTCGAGAATGTATTCAAGAGAAAAGGGACACAGAGTCAAGTACTCTTTGGACCTTAAACTCCAAAGATAGACATTTACTCTAAGCTTCGAGTGTCCCTACTGTAAATTTTAACAAAGTTTAGTTATCTCTGGTGATTACAATGAAACCTTAAAACTCTTAAGACTTAAAGATTTATACCTTTAGACAGAAGTAATAAGAGATAATTAGTTTTATTAATTGTTTTGTTTGTAATTTTTTTTTTAATTGTAGAAGGAGTTCCGTCGTGTAGACAGAGGTATCGGTGAGACAGCAGTCTCTTAAGGTCTAAGGTGTCCTTCGTACTAGTCCTTGATTTGAGGTGAAGACTAGCGTATGGGACTCTACTTACTCCCCCTTTGACTCCCCTTTGAAGGGGCGGTTTTACATCGTCTTTAAGGGCTACTGAGTGTGTGAACCCACCTCTCTTGGTAGTTTGATTTCGAAGTACCTGTCTCACCACTATCAAACAATCCGTCTTCCCAAATGACAGAGAGGTAGGATGTCACTCAAAACCATATCGTCAGACACTATATATAGTATTTTACCTTTAGGTTGTCGGTTTGATTTGGTTTGGGCAACCTGTACTTTGTGGCGTCGTGCGTCTAAGGGTCCCTCCGGAGGCCAATGAAGACGGTCGGGGCTCTGATGTGGTGGGTGTCGTGTCGGAGTGTTGCGGTGAGTTTACCGAGCCGCTTTCGCAGTCTAGGTCTCGCCGGGACCCACGGCGACGACCCCCAGGTCCTCACTCACACGTTCCGTGGGCGGACCGTGTGGTGGTCTTGGGATTGTCGTCAAATAGTGTGGGTTGTGTCTTTCGGTGCCCCTCGGCCCTGTCGCTGGCGTCTCGGAGACGGGTGTCACTTGTGTCGTCTTTCCTTCCGGTCCTATTTGGATTAGTGGGGGAGGCAGTCTCTGTGCAAGTCGACGGGGAGCCCACTATTTCCTTCGACACTCCCCGTGGGGTGGTCGCCGGACGAGGACTCTTGTTCCTCGTCGTGCCGGTTCGCGGGAGCAATAGTGTGGCTCTGGGCGGAAGGGGAGAGGTTGGCTACTCCCTCAGGTTCTGACGACCCCGTGTGACAGTCTCCTAGGAGCGAGGGACGGGACGTCTTCTGTTTTATGGTAAGTTTGTCCAGATAAATATGATAGTTAAGGCGACGGAATAAAAAATGTCTCTCAGAGATACTTGACCCATTACCGAAAAGTGTTAGAAACCAATGACCCATACGAACCGAGACAAGACCCCACAGCCGTAATATACCGTTCGAAACTCTTTATTCGTGCATTCACGGTAGTCCTAATATTTACCAGGTGGTCTGTTAAACGCGTGTGCATCTCCTCACGCAAATTCGGCACCTGTGTCTATTGTCTGTGACGTAGGTTTCCCTACGGCTAGGGGTCTACCCCCACACCCCCCCTCCCCCTACCTATAAGACCTCCACGTGAGAAGTAGATACTGCCCCAATAAAGATCGTCTTCATCGTCGTCGTCACCGTTCCTTTACACGCGTCAGATACTCGACGTCCCACTCATGTACGTACACAAAAATTTAAGGACATACAAACTTTTATGAAGGATCATTTTATAAACTTGGTGTACAATTATTTAGTCCCGATACTTTGATGAGTAGGATTCCTGTATATAATGTCTTGGTCCTTAAGCTACCTATATCGGAAATTTATAAAAAAAGTTTTATAAAAAAAAAGTTTCTTTATTCGTTCTATGCTATAGTAAGTCGAAAAATTAATCACTGACTACCAAGGATGACGGTTGTCTTGTGTTTTGAACGATGATCTCCTCCTAGACGTTCAAGCATCAGAAAGCATTTTCCACACACACACTAAATAAAAACGAGTCTAAAACCGAATGAAAACGTACACACACATATGTCTGTCTTCGGAGACCCTGACTTCTTACAATCGGGTCCCACCGTGTGATGTCCAGTGAAATATTTTAAATATTCGTGCCACAAACGTCTGACCACACACATGATGAATTAATTACGACCGGAGAAATCCTCCTAAAGGATTCATTCCTTCTACTTCGAGGAAGTAGACCCGTAATGGCAGGGTCGGACTCACCCAAAAGTGAGTGATTCTGACCAGCTACATCCCGTGAAGGTAGGAGGATTATGTGTAAAAAGTTATTTATGTGAAAAGCGATTAACTTCGGTCACTAATGATTGTTAGCGGTCCCTACTCCTCCGATACTGTAAAATATATAAATTCTTAGCCTCGTTTGGCCATTGTTCCTCTTAGATCAAAGAATTAACCGGTGCTAAAGCTTTAGTTAAACGGAGAACAGTAAGGGACCCACTGTGACTGTAGATCACCTCAATAGTGAAGACTCTAGAAGTCGTACGTTGCGGGTGGGCAGTGGTAGTGGTAGTCGCGGCCGCGAAACAAGCCACAGTTTCGACCGTCATTACTTCCATGTCCAAAAGTCAGAAGAGGAAGTTGCGGTACTACGTTTGGACGGCACTTCCATCGAAGAAGTGCTGGGGTTAAGGACAAGGGTGATCACTGTGTCACGTTACCTAAGTCGAAGACTTTCCCAAATGAGAGTCCGGCGAAAGGTTGTGCCTCTCTGGTTCGGAGCTAGGGCGGGACCAAGTGTCCGTCCGGGAGCGGAGGTAGTGGTCGACGTCATTAATACTGTACTAGTTACCCCTAAAGGTCAGTGGTATTCCTACCCAGACGTGACCAAGACCGGGACGGGGTGGGCCGGACCTGTCGATCGGCGACAGACCCGCGGACCTGAGCCACATATGTACACACGTGCCGAGGTTGACACGTCCCCACCTCCAGGGTAGGGAAACGAGAGGAGACCCGTCCGTCGTGGGGGTAGGGTGAGGTGGAGGAGAACTTGGGTTCAACTGAGACTGCTGTGGGTGCGGACTACCTTTTGTTTAGACCGGCACGTCTGTCACCGTCCCTTCCCGTCCGAATAGTGGGCTCAATGACAAGTAGACGAAGGACGGAGTTTACACAGGGGGAACCGTCCATGGGTCACCCGTCCCGAGTCCTGTGATGAAAGGTCGTGGAAGTCTGGGGTCGCCACGGGTATATCCACACCCTACCTTACACGACCTCGTCGGGGTAAAGTTTCTCTGAAGGGTCGAAGAGCGGAGAACGGAACTTCTGTTTGGTTTCGGTTACTGACTCTTTCCACTACGACTTCTCCACAGTACTCGGACCCACAGGGTAGGAGGGCGGAACGGGATCTTCTTCACCGTTTGTGTGTCTTCTACGGGACTGGGTGTAAGGTCCCGGGGAGGAGGGGCGATACGGCCACAGGGCGAGTGCCGGGTGCGCGGGAGAGACGCGGAAGTCGTCGCCCGAGGAGGAGTCCAGGTACCTCGGGACCCAGCTAGGTGTCGGACAAGAGGCTCCACTGGGGCGGAGTGGACCTTCGGGGGTGGACCCACACGTGTGCACACTGTCCACCTACCTATTCGGTGCTCACGACAATCCACTGACGACGATAAGAGTCGCACAGACTTCTTTAGGGTGTCATGTCGCAGAACGTCACCCACGGAAATTCGTGTCGTCCATACATGGACATAAAACGTGTGTGGATTCGTGGAGGGAGGGCTAGATGTCGGTGAAAACACAGTGAGGTATTGTCACCCCACCACTCTATTTTTACTTTCGTTTCCTGAGCAGTGGGGATGTCCCTTAGAAGGATCGTTGGAGAGACGTTGATGACAACAAAGGCCAAGTCTCTCCAACTCGAGGAACGGGTTCCAGTGTGTCGGGGTCCGTCACCTCTGGTCCCGGACTCGGACAGACTAGGAGTGAGACCGGGAGGTTGTCGTCGCGGACGGTCTTGAGCGTGCCGTACCCCGTTCCTCGGTCCCTTCCCTTGTCGACACTCCTCCCTCACACACGACAACCGTTGTCTGGAGCCGTCGTTTCTGGTAGACTACCCTTTAACGGCACCTGTGCCACCTCTCCCGGTCCCCTAGGCGACATGGACCACGGGAGGAGGTGGTACCTCTTGCGGTAGAGATCCCTGAAGACACCGTCAGGTCATTAATTCTAAGGCGTGAAGGTTATGTCCCCCGCGTCCAAACTAGGGACAGGCCCCTTGATTCTACGGTGCACGACACGGTGGTTTTTTTGTTTGTTTTTTTGGGGCGGTAGAGGTTTAGTCCCGTCACCTAGTCTATTGTCTAAGTACCGGTGGAGACATCTTCAGAGGAAATCGAGCTCGGTCCTTTATGAATTGAAGAAACGTGGCTTCAGTCATTATTAGTTAGTTCTTTTTCACAGTCAGTGAGTCAGCACGGTCTGAGAAGTGCTGGGGTACCTGACATCGGGGACGGTCCGAGGAGACAGGTACCCTAAGAGGTCCGTTCTTATGACCTCACCCAACGGTAAGGGAAGAGGTCCCCTAGAAGGGCTGGGTCTCTGGTTGGTTCTCCTTTTTAGTGTGCCGACCTTTGTCCCGTGGGACTGCGATATACGATCTCAACTCATTGAAAGATTCTGTTCAGTTTAAAGGCAAAGATTCTATTCTGTGACCTGTGACCTCTGTAGGAGAAACACGTCGACCGGACACGTGACACCTTACGACTTGCGGAGACACCGACCGTGGGTCTGATCTTGAGACGTACTGGTGCGGGTGGGGGGTGGGGGTGGGGGTCGACTCTGTTGAGTCTGGAAGAGGTCTTTGACGATTTAAAGACCGTCTCGTTTTCGTAGACCTACTCTTCGGAACCAAACTTTCGAACATATTGAGCATTACGTGTCTGGATCAGGGTCCTCCCTTTCACAAGAAGAGTTCAGTTTACTGAGGTCGGTACGTACCGTCATCGACACGGGACTCAAGACTCAGACCTCAAGACCCGAGTCGACGTTTCGGAAGAGGTGGTAACTAACCATTACGGACGACACACATTCCCTTACCTGTCCCACCGGCGCGGAAACACAGGAGACGACAATTGCCCTGTCGGGTTGGCGAGTCCCTCGAAAATTTTTTGATGTGTGCGAACTAAGGGTGAGTGTCTAAGGTTCGAGTATTTGAGCTCGGGACTCTCGACTACAGGTGGTCTCGGGACGTTTACCAAGACTTCTTTTAAAGTTCCAGTGTCCGAGCACAGGCACTCGGAGATGTCTGGGGCTCCTTCAGGAGTCCCGACGTCGGATTCCTCGTCCCCCAAACAGGTGGATATCCCGAATGGGTAGAGTAGAGCTTCCGACCTACGTGTGCACAGCCCTTAGGACCGTCTCAGACGTAGATTGCCCTCTGGTTCTCTCAGCGTCCTGGTCCCTGGGGAAATAGGTTTGGGGACCGAGAAGCAAAGACTGAGGGACGTTGACTCGTTCAGGGTCGAACGAGTCGTGGGCGTGGAGCCGAAGGGTGTTATAAGACTCTGTGGGTACCTTGAGTCGCGGGAAGGACGAATAAACCAAGCCTGTGCTGTGGGCAGGGACTGGTGGACCGCCGGTCTCCTGGTGAGCCACTGGCAGAGCCCTGGGTGCGAGGTTCGTGACCCCCTGTGAGTGCCACTTCTCCAACCTGGCCGCGAACCTGACGAACGCCTGCCCGCACCCGCACAACCGACGCCCGCCGTGCAGCTACGCCTCGAGGAAGACCGACCACGAGCCGCACCTGCCGTGCCTCCTCCTCATCAGCGAGTCCGAGGGCGGCGGTAATGAGCAGACGTTGCTAGGCTTCGGTTCCGACACAATCCCTGGCGAGACCCTCGGAGTGAGTGGTGGACACACCCTGGCATTGGGTGCCCGGTCGTTCAGTGTGCGTCGTCCACGTCGGCCTACCCACCCGGTCGGAGAGGGTGACCGCCCACCGTAGCCGTATTTCCTGCGAACCACAGGAAGATCTTCTCTCGCTAGTCGAGTCGCAGTAAAGTCGATTCTTTTCCCTGACTTCCGTCCCTTCAGAGAAAGCAAATTTAAAAGAACTCTCACTTTTACATTAATAAAAGATAAAGGAGACTTTTTCCTTCCCTGACCAACTTGACTCACCAAAGGCACCAGGGAAGTGACTCGATCTAATCTCCGTGTTTCTCGTTTCAACACGGGGTCTCCTGGTCTTGAGTGTAAAACTTTTACTGGAGAATCTCCCTATTAGACCTCTGACCCTAACTGTATATGTGTGATGATATATATTTTTTCTACTGATTATCCCTGGACGACGTATCGTGTTCCTTATTATGAGTTATGAGACATTACCGGATAGACCTTTTTCTTAGACTCTCTTCCCTGTATACATAGTTATGTACATATTTACTGTGAGACGACATGTCGTCTTTGGTTACGTTGTGACATTTATTTATAAGGGGGGGGTTTTTTTAATCAAAATTTTTTTCTTTTACTGGAGAACCTTTACACCTACGTAGACCTTCTATGAAGTTTTGAGTCTCTCTTAATGTCTACGGTCACCACCCCGGCAATTGTCGGAACTACCATGGAACTGTCATGGAACTATCATGGAAACATCCCGGGATGACATTTGCGTGAAGGGAAGAGGAGTTCCTTGGTTTGTCTCCTACGGATTGGAAGAGTGATTTAGACAAATTTTTCAATAGTTGTATTATGGACAGACTCTTTACATTTGACTTCTGTCCTGTCGTCCGTTCCTGTTCGGTTGTCAAGGAGAGACCCTAAAACCAATCCAAGGAGTTTCACTGAATATATACTAAACGAAGGTTTATTTGTCGTTTTACAAGGTTATCTTTCTATGATCACCCTGAAGAGACCGCCAGGTCTCGAATTCTGAAGTCGAAGGCCATGTCCCCACATCCAAGTTAGGAAGAAGCTCTTCGATTCAAGGCTGTACGTGTGTGCACCGTTTTTTGAGCGGGGGGTTTTATGTTTTGTCCCCTTCGTAATAACATTGTAAGTTGTTTCTGAATTTTTTTTTCAATGGTCAAAGGTATCCCGTATTCCCTTTTCGCCTGAGATTGGGTCTTGACGATGGTAGAACTTCGTATAACACCCTACTCGGTTACTCTAAATGGATGTTGACGAGTCGGATGTTCGTCTGCTCTCGTTCCTGGTTGAGCCCCAACAAATTTAGTTGTCGTCTCTGTCGCACCTCCGCCCTCGTAATTTCTAACTAAGGGTATTTTTGGTGGCCCGGGGTCGTCGAAGACTTCCTTTCCAATACAGTCAATGTCTGTGCGACAATAAACGATTCAACTTTGTTTGTCCTTTAGGTGGAACCTCGACCGACCCGTGGGAGAAACCGTCCGCTCAGGAGGGCCCGAGCGCGGACGGAAGGTCGGGTCGGAGGGTCCCCGGACTGTATGGACCGACTACACGTGCCGCCTGTGGACACGCCTCGTCTGCCTGCTCACCGACCCGCTCAACCCCTCCCTGAACGTCCCTGGATACCTGTCGACGACGAAGAAGGAGCACCGTTGTTAGAAGACCCGTTGACGCCCGTTCCTCTGTCTCCTCCAGGGACGCTCCGACGAGAGGTTTGGGTCCCGTGTACCGTCTCCGGGTCCAGGCAGGGGTAGTGGGTGACAGGGGACCCGGATGTCAATTGTATTAAGGGGTTGAAAGTCACCCCGTGTCCTGGTGGTCCTCTCCGTGTGGTGAGGGACCCCGAAGGGGACCAGGTAGGAGGACAGGGGGTCGATGTACACCGGTTGTACTGGTTCAAGACCGGTTATCCTACAGTCGTCCTCCCAGTGCGTCGTCGTAGGGTCTACGTGGGAGTTCTCTCTACGGAAACCGGATAAAGAAGGAGTACTGGAAAAGGAAGACCGACGTATTTTCCGTGTATACAACCGACGTCGGGACCGTCACTGGAACCCCTCCACCTTCGGTGTGAACTACCCTGTACTCGGGAACGGTCGGGACACGTCTGACGGAGTCTTCGAAATATCCGTTCGGTGTCTTTTATGTGTAGATAGAACAAATTTAGTAAGAGTACTAAAAAGGGGGTTAATGAACGTCGTTTTTAGTAGGATTTATTCTGTCCCCTTAAATTTGGTTTAGGAAAACCTTTGGTTTTTTAGATAAAATAAATAGAAAAAAAAAAAAAACGTATCGGATTTCTTAATGAGAGTTGAGATGTTCGCTGACGTATCTTAATATAAGTTCCTGTACATTAATAGAGTTTCTAAAAAAAAATTAAATTTATATGTCGATGTGTGTAACTCTCAAATAGAATTAGTTATGTTTAGATTTAAGGAGGTCAGTATTGAAGACCGTTTATCCGACCGACTATTCCGTATGACCTAAATTAACCTTTCCTTCAGTTCCTAATCTTTTGAGAAGGATGTGGTTATCCACAGTGATGTTCTCTCATTGACGTCCAAAATAAACTTATCTACACACAGAAACCCCTGCTCGACATTAATTCAAGTTACTGTAAGTTAGGAACAGAAACGGGTCTCTCACCGATAAAAATTTCTGTGGGTACGTTTCCTTGTGTGACAGGGGTCGTCGTCCAATACTGTGTCCTCGTGTGTGTCACCGGCGCCTAGTAAAGAACAGGTTTACTTACGTTACAATTATTCCTCGACTAAACAGGTGTCGAATGCCGAAAGTACATTTACTTACTATCATATTTATACTAATTCACTTTTACGTTATATATTTTTTACCGAGTGTCTCTACTTTGTCGTCGGAGTAATCAATGTAGGGTGGAGGTTATCCGGAGAATAGTAGGACTTTCCTACTATAGTTAATTAAATAGAAGGGTATCACATAACTAGTATTGGAAGTAGTCGATTAGTACAAATTTAATGTCTCCTTATAGCGTTGTGAAACAGTAAAGTTTCGGTAACCGCATAACTAGACCCCAGAAACTTCTACGTGTAGTCTTATAAAGTTTTTAGTAATACACTTGAGCTTTGATTTTGGGTTCTTGTCTAAGGTCGTCGTTCACGACATATCCACTCGACTCTAAGGTTCTGGTCTTCAATTTAGTGAATGTTAGTGCCAACAGTCCCACTGACGGTTAGATGAAGGTAATTTTTGTGTTTTCATTCTTGGAGAAAATAGAACTACTAGTTGAGATTACGTAAAGATAGGAGGAGGACTGGAGTCTCCATGATACGTCAACCTACCGGTATGTCCTAACGTAGAAGTTAGAGTACCTTTTCGTACTTGTAGTCTTAATTCGTCTCGTTCTGATAAACCTGTTGAGATATCTGTAAGAGCCATTCACAACATATGAGATTCCCCCTCTCAACTCTTTGAAAGATTTTGTTCAGTTTATGTAATGATTTTAGGAGTAAAATACTGTAAGGCTTACCTTTTCTTAAAAGAGAGGAGGGGTGTGCCTCCGATCTTTCTCGTTCAGGTGCCCGTCTCTCTTGGAAATGAGTAATTCTGAGGGTGTACCCCTGGTTTTCCCGGCACGTTTCGTAGTTGGTGTGCGATTCATGATTCCAAGAAGACAGGTACCTTAATGACGAAGCGGTGTAAATATTGTCTTATACTTTAGTGTCGGAGATTATTGAGTGTCGTAAGAAAATTCGGATTGATCTTGCAAATTAGGATAAACAAAATAAAGTGGTAATAAAAATACAGATGGGTGTTTACCTTCGTTCCTTCACTCAATGTTTATAAACCATGATTTTATGTATAGGACGTAGTCTTTATGTCCTATTGGGTATTGTCACCCCCTGTGAAGCAGCCCTCGTTACCCTCACAGACTGAGTTCCTCCTGCTCCTCTGTGTCGCTGACAAGACATTCCGACTCGGTGGAAGAAAAAGTGTCCCTTTTCGGAGGACGGGTGACACCGGTGTCTCGACCCGACCCGGCACACGCACCTACTCCGCGGGAGGGGTCATCGTCGAGTTCCCTTTACCCCAGGGTCTCGTCCCTCCGAGACAAGACATTGATATCAGTAGTTGACGCGGACGACAGGTCTTGTAAATTTCCAGTCAGCTGAATTTTGTACTTAGAATGAATGGGGAGTCTAATGTGACCGACCCGTTAGAAATCTTAGTGACTCAAAAACGGTCGTAAATTAGTGAGGTGTTCACTTACAATGTATAAAATATATTTATGTACGTCAAGTCAAGTCAAGTCAGTGAGTCAGTACAGGTTGAGAAACGCTGGGGTACTTAGCGTCGGGCGGTCCGGAGGGACAGGTAGTGGTGGAGGTCCTCAAGTGACTGAGTGCAGGTAGCTCAGTCACTACGGTAGGTCGGTAGAGTAGGAGTCAGCAGGGGAAAAGGAGGACGGGGGTTAAGGAGGGTCGTAGTCTCAGAAAAGGTCACTCAGTTGAGAAGCGTACTCCACCGGTTTCATGACCTCAAAGTCGAAATCGTAGTAAGGAAGGTTTCTTTAGGGTTCCAACTAGAGGAAGTCTTTCCTGACCAACCTAGAGGAACGTCAGGTTCCCTGAGAGTTTCAGAAGAGGTTGTGGTGTCAAGTTTTCGTAGTTAAGAAGTCGCGAGTCGGAAGAAGTCTCAGGTTGAGAGTGTAGGTATGTACTGGTGTCCTTTTTGGTATCGGAACTGATCTGCCTGGAATCAGCCGTTTCATTACAGAGACGAAAACTTATATGATAGATCCAACCAGTATTGAAAAGAAGGTTCGTCATTCACAGAAAATTAAAGTACCGACGTTAGTGGTAGACGTCACTAAAACCTCGGGGGGTTTTATTTCAGACGGTGACAAAGGTGACAAAGGGGTAGATAAAGGGTACTTCACTACCCTGGCCTACGGTACTAGAAGCAAAAGACTTACAACTCGAAATTCGGTTGAAAAAGCAAGAGGAGAAAGTGAAAGTAGTTCTCCGAAAAATCAAGGAGAAGTGAAAGACGGTATTCCCACCACAGTAGACGTATAGACTCCAATAACTATAAAGAGGGCCGTTAGAACTAAGGTCGAACACAAAGAAGGTCAGGTCACAAAGAGTACTACATTACTTACTTATTTTGTCTTTGTGTCAGTGAACTCGACTGAATTTTCCTAGACCTGAGAAATAGTAGTTCGACACTACAAAGCGGTCAAAGCCACGGTACGAAAACATATTTCGACGGTGTCCTCGATTCGGGTTCAGACTTGACGACAGCTCCCGTCTGGGACTTTTACAGACGAGGAAAAGGTCCACCACAACGACAAGTCAACGACTCGGCACAGACTGAGAGACGCTGACGTACATGTCGTCGTGCCGCGGTCTGCGATTGGTCAAAGTAATTGGACCATAAGACTGTCATCACGAACCGAGACAGACTTTTCAGCGAAGGATCCCTGATTATGTGTGCACTATTTGTATTAGTTGTGACGAGAACAATGTCTACCTTCAATAATTGTCTCATTTAAGATCCTCGAGAGTAGTTTCCTTCTATGCAAAGGTAAAGAAATTAAAAAATAGATATACTCTACCACCTACAAGTGATTTGAATGACACTATAGTAAAGTACTACGTTCAACTTAGTGACGTGATACGTGGAATATACCACACAGTCAATGTCGAGTCATTTTGACCTTCCTTCCTTTTTTATAATTTATGTGAGTTTATATTTGTTTACTCACTTATTCATAGTAAGTGAGGTGTTAAAACTTCAAAATAAACCCACTATCTATGGGAAATTTACATCGGTATTAGAGTGACATCTTTGAAGTTTTTATTCCTTCGTTGAAAGTGCCGGATCCTCTCCGGACTCACCGAATGACACCCGACGGTCACCGGGGAAGAGCTGGACGCACTACTGGAACTCTATAAATAAAAAGTCAACACGGGAACTAATATGAAAGTATTTATATAAAGGGAAGAAGTTAATTTTTCTTCAACTAAGTTCTTGACTTCGTTCGTCTTTTTCGCTCAATATGTAAATGAAAGAGGTGTCTAAAACTTAAAAGATAACCTCTCTACTATTTACTGTGGGAAATTAATCACACATTTTTATTCTGAGAGCCTATCGAGGGTTTATTCTGGAGTAATTTTGGACCGGATTACGGGTTAAAGACGAAGAGGACCAAGAGTTTAGTAAGCGTGACTTCCTCCTCGTCTTTCTTACTCAGACCAGGGGGGTTCCCTCAGTCCAGGTGGCGAGTGGTCCTAGACCCCCCCGTAGGAGGAGAGGAGGGGGGAGGGGGAAGAGAGGGAGGGGGTGGTGGAAACTGGGAATGTGGACTTGTTGCCCGGTCCTCCAGTGCGCGTAGGACAGGCGACGACAAATCAGGGATTTAGTAGAGACTGAGACGTCGGGGCACCTGACATCGGGCGGTCCGAGAAGACAGGTACCCTGAGAGGTCCGTTCTTATGACCTCACCCAACGGTAAGGGAAGAGGTCCCCTAGAAGGGTTGGGTCCCTGTCTTGGACCCAGAGGACGTAACCGTCCTCCTAAGAAATGGCGACCCAGTGGTCCCTTCGGGACTTGTAGGATAGATGATTGGGTAAATTGGGAGTGTCAGGGTAAAGCGTCTACCCCCTTTTGCTCCGCCCCCTCGGTAGCCGTCTAGTCCCCACGTCTGCGTCGGGCAGACGGAGGTCCTCACGAGCGTTGTGGCGGGGCGGTCTGGGGCCGTGAGGGTCCTGTCCGGACACATGGGAAGACGGGACACGGGCGTGTCTGAGAGGGACTGTGGGGGAGGGAACACGACTGGTGGCGTTGGACCGAAGGCAGAGACACGGGAACTAACCTTGGACGGTAACGGTTCCAACGACCACTGGTCGACCTCCGGGCCAGTGGAGGACGAACTGGAGACCCGCCGGGACCCGTGGTGACTGACGAGGAGGAGGGGACTGTGGCTGAGAGCTCCCGAGGAGAGACCGTCTTGGAGAGCGCGCCAGAGGAAACTACCTACAACCCACGAAGCTCCGAAGGAAGAAGTCGACAAAAGAGAAGGCCGGTTCCCGAGAGCTTAGGTGCGTCGGAACGAGGCGCAGGAAGGACGAAGTCCCTGGCACCTAGGTTGCTGACTGAGGTGTGGGGGACGAGACCTACGTGGGACTGCAGGTGCACCAGGTCGGACCCAGAGTTCGGTAGAGGGTCGAGATTGACCTGGCAGTGAACGCTGCGGTCCCGTCCCTGTCTCCTCCGCCTTCTCTACCTAAGAAGGTGGCCTTAAAGAGCATTTAAGTAAAAGTGCTGGTGACGAACCTGGGATGGAGGTGGGTGGATACCGGCTGAGGCTCCGGCAGGCGGTAGTGACGGCAGAGGTCGTAATGACGGCGGGTGTCTTGTGCGACGTCCGCCGGAGCACTCCGAGAGGGGGCGGGCGAAGGTGATTATCCGGACTCTGTGCGGGGCACTGGTGTGGCTACAGTCTCGACTTTCAATAGTCGTTTTGTCCCGAGAAGATGCACCTCCTCGCCCCCCGAGAGGTGAGGGCAATAATGAAGGGTGACTCGGTCCTTGGGTGTCGACGTGGAGAAAACTGGAGAAGGGTTCGGGAGGACGCTTCCGGGCTGGGT
Source organism: Capra ibex (assembly GCA_006410555.1). Taxonomy (NCBI): domain Eukaryota; kingdom Metazoa; phylum Chordata; class Mammalia; order Artiodactyla; family Bovidae; genus Capra; species Capra ibex. The sequence goes on from SJYO01054996.1 coordinate 3,825,431, forward strand.
GAATTCACTGACTTCACCGGCGGTCGAACCCTGTCCGACAGGGAAGAGGTGGGGACGTTAGCCCTCGGCACACGAACCTCGAACCCCCGTTCCGCTCTCGAGGGGGCGACCGACCTTGGTTCAGTCAGACCAAGACCAAAAGTGTCTTCTTTTGGGTCTATTCGCAATAACGGACCATGTCGAAATGGGTATTGTTCCTTAGTAGACTGGGAGCCCCTAGAATGGAGAATTAACCGAGTCTTGGGGTCTCCCCTGTCCTCCGTTAGGGTTGAACTGCGCTGGTGGAAGGTCGGAGCGCCGGTGACGGTACGGTCTGTCTTGGGTGGTGTGGAGGGTATTGTGTGATGTGTTCGTCCGTGGTGCCGGGTCTGGAGTGTCAGTCGAGGAGGAGTCTTAGGCATGGTGCTCGCAGTGGAGAGGATCCATTCGACAGGAGAGATTCGTACTCCAAGGAGGTCCCGCTGGGACGTGGGGTTTACGGGTGCCCACGATCACAAAATGGACCCGGAACTGACTCGTGGTTACGTACAAATGTATGTGTCTGTGTGTGTGCGTGTGTGTGTGTGTGTGTGTGTCCCCGTGTCGTCAGTCCCGGTACGACTTCCAACGTTAAGATCAAGAGTCGGGACTTAGGGATCACGGACCCGTATCCTTGACGAGGAGGGGTTGGTTGTGCACTAGTGAGTGTGGTCCAGGACCGGAGTTCGAGAGATGAATGACCTGCTCCAGGGACCGGTCCCCACGGAGATTGTGAGGGGAACTTGCCGTGGTGGGCTACAGACGTTGTAGGTATCAATTCGTGATTAAGTCAAGTCAGCGAGTCAGCACAGGCTGAGAAACGCTAGAGTACCTGACGTCGTACGGTACGGAAGGACAGGTAGTGGTTGAGGGCCTCGGATGGGTTTGAGTACAGGTAACTCAGCCACTACGGTAGGTTGGTAGAGTAGGAGACAGCAGGGGAAGAGGAGGACGGGAGGTAGAAAGGGTCGTAGTCCCTGAAAAGTTTACTCAGTCGAGAAGCGCAGTCCACCGGTTTCCTAACCTCAAAGTCGAAGTTGTAGTCAGGAAGGTTACTTGTGAGTCCTGACTAAAGGAAACCCTACTTGACCAACCTAGAGAAACGTTAGGTTCCCTAAGAGCTCTCAGAAGAGGTTGTGGTGTCAATTCGTGAATTCGAAAAATTTTAAAGTAATCGGTACTACTGTAAAAACCGTATCAAGTTACTCACAATCGTTTACATTAGGTGTTCTATAGAAGAGAGGAAACTTGCTAAATGACCTTAGCTAGTTAATTGTCCTTACAACCTTCGTGGTGGAACCCTGGGTCTCTTCCTTCCCTCCCGTCCCCTGCCCACACACTGGACCAGAGAGTGGAGAGCCTCGAGGTTCGGCCCTCGTTACAGGAACCGTGGAGTTGGTCTCGAGGTTCCAAGGTCACCTCTGGCCTCGTGACTCTTGGCGAGTTTATGACCCGACCCACCGGGGAGGACGGGGTAGACAAGAAGTGAGATGAATGCTCTAGGATGTTGGGGTGGTCGAGGGACAGGTCCAGGGTCCCCTTGTCGCCGAAGAGGTAGTCCGTTGGGGGAGTGGACGCAAAGGGGTCAAAGGTTCACACGTCCTCTGAATTGAGAAGTTGGTCCACACATTCCGAGACGAGAGTCTACAGGGGGTGGTGGTGGGACACTCGTTGCCGTCGAGGGCGCCACACCTGTGACGACATCCTCGTCGCACCGGGGGCAAAGACCCGACGCGACCCCTCGCCCACTCAGCCCCCGGGCCCCTCGACCCCCGACGTCGGGTCGTGTCGTGACGTGCTCGTCCTTGTCGACTGGCTGTAGGGCCTCGGCGGCAGCCCACGCTGACCTCTGGCTCACACTTGGGTCGGTGTGGACTCGGTCCCCCGCCAGAAGCCGATGACCCTTTTCGACCTGCGTCCGACACCTCTGGTCCTTCCCACTCTCGCGACTCACTTGTCACAATCTACCCTTAACTTCATACTTACTATGTAGATAATGCCCTGACAAAGTTACAAATATTGTCCGTGTGAATATTTTTGGTTGATCGCACTCTAATAGGAAGTTAATTTTTTAACAAAATTTTTAGTCACACTCTGAGATTAAAAATGAGGCGTTTTTATAAAGTTTTCGTGTCAAACTCCAACCCCCAAGTAACGACAACAACAAGTCATCGAGTCAGTACAGACGGAGAAACACTGGGGTGCCCCACGTCGTACGGTCCGAAGGGGCAGGAAGTGGTAAAGAGTCTCGACCGAGTCTAAGAACAGGAAGCTCAGCCACTACGGTAGGTCGGTAAAGTAGGAGACGGAAGGGGAAGAGGAGGACGGGAGTCAGAAAGGGTCGAAGTCCCAGAAAAGGTTACTCAGTCGAGAAGCGTAGTCCACCGGTTTCATGACCTCGAAGTCGAAGTCGTAGTCAGGAAGGTTACTTATAAATCCCAACTAAAAGAAATCCTAACGGACCAAACTCAATGAACGTAAGGTTCCCTGAGAGTTCTCAGAAGAGGTCGTGGTGTCAACTTTTCGTAGTTAAGAAACCAGGACGAATGTCCCTATGAGGGGTCTGAAGTATTCTTGTCCGGTCTGAATACACTCAAAGCCCCGACTAAAACAGAGTCAAAACACCACGTCTTCAATCAGACTTGGTGTGGAAGTACATTCTCGGTCTGACTTTCCCTTTCACTTCAGCGAGTCAGCACAGGCTGAGAGACGCTGGGGTGCCTGACATCGGGTGGTCCGAGGAGACAGGTACCCTAAGAGGTCCGTTCTCATGACGTCACCCTAGAAGGACTGGGTCCCTAGCTTGGGTCCAGAGGGCGGAACGTCCGTCTACGAAATGGGAGACTCGGTAGTCCCTTGGCGTGGAAGTACGTTCTCGGTCTGACTTCAGTTTGTCTTTATAGAGCCCTTCTCCACGAGAATTAGGTCCGGAGTCTTAAGGGACTCTGTTTCTGGTGACTAGTACTCGAGTGCTGTTTTTATTTGAATCTTCACTTCAGTGTCCTATGCACTCGTCCGTTCCGTGCTCCTTCCGACTGACTCGCATCTGTCGTTTGTCGTTTAGGTTTGGACGGCTGTGTCACTACCCGAACACCCCCTCTTTGTTCTGTCATCCTTGCGTCGGGAAAACGCCGAGACGTAGATCCTAGTCGCAGCGGTAGAAAGATTTCGGGTGTATATAGGCAACTGTACGTCTTGACCACAAAGACTAAACGAAGTGAGACGTATTGTCCGAGGTCAAAGTACGTGGAGTAATCTTGACTGAGTTTACGTAGGGAAAATATCGACTCATTATGAGGTAACACATACATGGTGCTGAAGGAGTAGGTGAACAGAAGACTGCCCCCCTGTGTACATGCGGGCACCGTCTAAGTAAGAAACCGTGAGGCAGAAGGAATACCAGGCTGAGAGTGTAGACATGCATTTGTGACCTTTAGGGTATCAAAACTGACGTATCCGGAAACAGTCGTTTCACTACAGAGACGAAAAATTATGCGACAGATCCAACCAGTATCGAAAGGAAGGTTCCTCGTTCGCAGAAAATTAAAGTACCGACGTCAAATACGGTAACAGAATAAAGATAGAAACCACGATGGTGGGTCTCCATTGTAACTGACGGAAACGTAACTTTCCGAGAAGACAATCTTGGAACCTCCCGAATGGTCCGTTTAAGACTTGTTTATTACTTTTGGTGGTCCCCAACATTTAAAAGGTCATTGTTTATTTTCCAGGGGATTACAGAGTTGAGTCAAAATTTAATGTCAAACTCCCTAGTAATTTGCTAGGACAATTAATTCATCTTTAATTAATGGTTTAATAGGCACATCAAGACTTAAACACTGAATCCTTAATTTTTTTTCAAGCTTCACTTTAAAAAGAGTTGAGAGTTTCAATTACTTGCAATTTCCCCCGATAAGACACAACAACCATTAGGATAGGGGTAGGGGATCTACTCAAAAGTAGATTAGATTCAAAATTCATATCTCCTTCGATACGGTCTTTTTGGTCGTTTTCCTTTTTCTCTCTCCCTCTACCCCTCACGTCTTCCTCGATGGAGCTTCCGGAGAACCCGACACACTACGGACCACTGTTGATCACTTGGTGTCCCTGGGTGTCGGCACGGACCGGGTGTGTGGAGACCTTTAGGATGGTGTGAACGACGGTCGACCGTTCTGTCAGTCGAGTACAAGATTCTACTACCCGGTCGAAGTGCCCGGAGGTCTGTGGAGACCTTTGTGATCTCTCCTACGAAGTGAATGAAAGGTTCCAGTTACGTATGGACTGGAAGTTGGTAACGAGGGGTAGGCCCAGTTGTTTACTTTACTACCGAGTGGTCACCCCTGCCTCACCCCTGCAGTTCTCCTCCCTCCATCTCTTCGTTGAATCTTCCCTTTTACCTTTGTGTCTCCATTCTTAGGGCATACGTTTCTTCTCACTGCACACATCTGGCCCAGGAAGTCTGTTGTCCTCGACGCCTTTGATAAGCACTCGTTCACTGCTCTTGGTGCGAAACTTTCCTGTGGTCCAGGTGCACCAAATCTTCTCCGCCCACTGAAGATAGACCCGTCACCTCTGTCCTTCGTGTACCCCACACACACCTGTGGTACTCCCCACCCCATCCCCCGACACTGGCTCGGCGGTGCCAGAAGTGAGTCCTGCGGCCGAGGCCCTGTCAGACCAAACTATCGATGGGAACCACGCATCAATAAGTCAGGACAGGTTGAGAAACACTGGGGTACCTGAGGAGACAGGTACCCTAAAAGGTCCGTTCTTACGACCTCACCTAACGGTAAAGGAAGAGGTCCCCTAGAACGGATGGGTCCGCGGAGGACGTGGCAGTCCACCTAAGGAATGGTGACTCGGTGGTCCCTCCGGACAGATGGGAATGGGTTCTAATTATAAAAGTTCCCTCAAACTTAAGATCCGACTAATGTGTAGTAAACTACTAAGCTTCACCGGTTTTCCACAAGAAGATTCCCCTACACTCGAGTCCCTACATTGCAGTCGATTTGCGGGTCTCAAATTTTTGCAAGTCTCGTCCAAACCTGTAAATTGGAGAAGATTCCATATCAAGGATTTAGACTCAAACGGCTGGAAGGAATCCCTCTGGTCGCGAGGACAAGAAACGACACACAATCTAGAAGGACAGCCGTCTCGCTGGGTGGTCCTCTTTCAGTAGTGGGGACAAGATCGTGTCGAAAGTCGAAAACACGGTGATGGAAATTATGGTGGTTGACGAGACAGACCTCGGTTGAACTGGGGAAGGTTTCGTAGGAAGCGTGCCTGTGGAACGCACACTGGAGTCAGCGAGTCGACACAGGCTGAGAAACGGTGGGGTACCTGGTATCGGGCAGTCCGAGGAGACAGGTACTCGAAGAGGTCCGTTCTTGGGACCTCACCCAACGGTAAAGGAGGAAGTTGTCTATGTAATAGTGAGATTTTTGTCCGGACCGGACTAGTACAGGTACAAACTTGTCTTGTTTGATATTTCGGAGTCGTGTCACAAGATTAATATTGTTCATAATAATCCCTTCCTTTGTAAGGGACACTGACTTGTCTAGTATTTTGTTTATGTCCCCACATCCCTTTTTTTTTTGCGAGAGGATACGAAACGAAAAACCAAGGGACAGTCACTTTTGGAGCGTTCTTCGAGACGGTCCTCGGGGACACGGGGCTCGCTCAGAAGTTCTCTTTCTCAAACCACCACCTGTAGGAAACTACTGAATGGGACACCTGGAGTCGTATTTTATACAGTAAAGATACTGTGAAATATTTTTTGGTAAAATCTGGCCTGTGAAATAAATTTTTTTTTGTTTTGTGGAAATCTGGTTCTAGTCAAGTCAAGTCAAGACAACGAGTCAGCACAGGTTGAGAACGCTGGGGTACTTAGCGTCGTGTGGTCCGGAGGGACAGGTAGTGGTAGAGGGCCTCAAGTGAGTTTGAGTGTAGGTAGTTCAGTCACTACGGTAGGTCGGTAGAGTAGTAGTAGACAGCAGGGGAAAAGGAGGACGGGGGTTAGGGAGGGTCGTTCTATCAAGAACCATTTTTTTTTTTCAGTTTGAACGAAATTAAAGAAGACCACTTCGAAAGTCCGAAGGGTACTTCATTACTTCAGACTTAAGGATTAGACTCTAAGACAAGAACAGACATAAGAAAAATAGAGCAACATAATTTTGTTTAAATAGAAGTAAATACAGCGTTAATGGATAATCCCAACAATTAAACGACCTTTACTTCGATAACAAATTAACGAGGATAATTAGCCCCCTAAATTTACGGCTGACATTATTTGTCAATGGAAGTCCTGCCTCGTTTCAGTACCGAGGACTGTAATTAAAGTGTTAGAGTGTTGCTCCCCTTTAAACATGGTACAGGGGCCGTCGACCTAAAGGGGACAGGAGTGTCTAGTACGTTCTTGTATTGTAAAAATCTTTGAGTTTGACTTTATTTATACCAGATACGTCACACAAAACGTGCACATAGGTTCAGACTACATTTCAATAATAAACACTGTTCCCCCTGTAGTTCAGTAGGGCAGCCTGTGGTGTAGGGTGAAAAAGCTCAAAGAAGTCTCGTGTGACAGGGAATTTTGGTTCGGGGTTTCACCTCGACGGTTGTCGTTCGAAATCCAGGGTTCACGGGACCCACGACCAGACACCCCGTCACCCGACGTCCTGCGACTGACGGACGACCCTAAGATCCGGGGCTTCCTGTGTCCTAGGGACACAGGTGTGGGTCTCCTGATGTTTGTAAGTGAAATATCTTTTACAAGGTTGTGTGCGTTGTGGTACGACGGTTTACAGGACGTCGACCAAAACGGGCGCCGGTCAGACGGGCCCCGACCTTAGTCGTAAAGAGGTGATCTTTCTTCCGTCCGTACCGAGTGTCGGGGCGGACCTGAGGGGGGTCGAAACGTCGTGGTCGAGGTCGCCCGGGTACACGGGAGTCCTACGGGTCATCTACCAGGTAAGCCCTGTACGACTGCACGAGACGACTGTGGCTCCTCAGGAGGTCGGGGAGGCGGGTGGGAGGGAGGGGACCCCTGGCACTCGACCCTAAGGTCCGAGGCTTCCTGTGTCCAGGAAGAGGTCGGCGACTGGGGGGCCCCGGGAGGAGGTGCAGGAAGTGGTACAGTGGGGAGGCAGTGGCACGCCTGAGGCCTAAGGGGGTAGGCCCACACCTTCCCTGTGCGCGGGTGGGGCGTAGACCGTGTTTAGGCTGCGGACCTCTTGTGGACCTCCTAGTCCCCGGGGAGCACCCCTGCCCGAGTCCGAGGGCTACGCAGACCCCGTGGTCGTGTCTGTACTCGGTGAGGGCCAAGGTCTCCCAGTTTTCTCTTGTCCGTGGCGTCCGGACTCCCCACTGAGCCGTCCCTACGTCCCCTCCCTCCGTGGACCGAGCGGGGACTGGGACGGTGCGTCGCCCGTGCTCCTGCGGTGGCCGGTCACGCGCCCCGCCGTGGGCACGGCCGCTGGGCCCGCCAGGGCCCTGTGCGAGCCAGGAGCGTGCCCAGACGGGCCTCGGCCGAAAGGGGAAGGTACCCAGCGTCCACCGCTGAGGGAGACGAGAAACCGGGCGGACCGAGGGCTAGATGAGAAGGTAGCGTAGAACCTCGTCGATCTGCGCGGTCCGACGGACGACCTACCCCTCTACGCACGGCCAGCGGGGTTACTTCCTCGTCTGCCGGGACGACTCCCGCGGGAAACCTTCTCTGTCAGTGTGCCGGAAGCACGGAGTCAAGTGCCTCCAGAGGGTCCTCTTCCCGAGCGGTCAGAGCCGGTTCTTGGGCGTGTGGAGAGAGAAGGAGTTCGAGCGGCAAAGTCCAACTCGTGAGCGAAAGAAGGGACTATGCACACAGTCTGTGCCCGGGACGGCGACCCCGGATTGTCACGGGCCTTTCCTCCGCACACGACCACTGTTTCGCCCTTGTCGAGGGTCCTCCCTTTGCGACTGCCTAGTCCTTGCGTAGTGTGTCTGTGCCTCCTTTAGCAGTTTTCGTCCCTGCTAAATCCCCTGTCTCCCCGACCCCTCGTTTTATTTAATCCTCAGACCCTAATTGTCTATGTGTGTTGATAAGCATCTTGTCTATTAGGTGCTCCTTGATGACATATCGTCTCCCTTGTGATGACTACCCGAAACGTTATTAGACACTCCCTTCTCTTAGTCTTCTTCTCATACGTGTGCATCGACTTGACTATAGACATGCGGACTTTGATTGTGTTATGACACTTAGTTGGCACACACACGCACGAGTCAAAGAGTCACCATAGGTCGAGACGTTGGAGTCCCGGCATCGGGCGGTCCGAGGAGGCAGGTACCCGGAAGGGTCGTTCTTACGACCTCACCCATCGGTACAGGAGGAGGTCCCCTAGAAGGACTGGGTCCCTGGCTTGGGTGCTGAGGGCACAGAGGACGTGACCGTCCACCTAAGAAATGGCGACTCAGTATTTAGTTGATATGAAGGTGAATTTTTTAATTTTTTAAAATTTCCGTCCTTTTTAGCCCTGCGTACTGGCGTCACTAATGTCCTCGTGTTTTGCACAGTTTCACGGGACGGACTTTTTAGTCGCTGTTAGTGGTGGTCTGCTCACGTCCCGGACTACTTTTCCTGTCTCACTCACACACACACACACACACACACACACACACACACAGGGATCTTCAACGTCGTTTCCCACATTCACACGGATCACCGAGTGTGGACTCCGTCCTCTTCTACTCGTGAAAAGAGTCTGAGTGTCTTCGGTCCTCGTCCGCCGACGACGACCGGCACCCCAGACTCGTAGTGGTTTCCCTCTACGGGCCCCACCCTCGACCATGAGGACTGTCCGCGTCTCTGGAGTCGTTCCCGACCTTGTGGCGAGGGCCTGAATACCCTCTTCCTGAAGAGGACGCATTGGAGCGGCCGAGTCTTCCTTCTTTCGAGATGAGACTGAACGACGAGTGTCGATGTTCCGACGCATGGTAGGTGAGTCACGAGTGACCCGTAAGTAATGATACTACGGTGAATTACTTATTTCTCGATACTTACCTCGAATCCAATTAACGTTTATATCTTTCTAAACGGATTTCATATTTAATGTCTCCAAAGTTTCTCGGTTCGAAAGACCTGACCCCGAGTTCCTATAAGAGTGGTTCTGGGACCACTTGTCCCTGAAAGTGGGTCTAAGCCTAGTCCGTTGTTACTTCGGGACACGCCTAGACGAGTTCTCCGACTCTCTACTAATTGAAAGAGGAAATACGAGTTCCACCTACGTTTAGTCGCAGAAGGTTCTGTTCCGTTCACTTCTAGGGTTGTTTGACCGTTATGTTAAATCTACCGTCTGTTCCTAGATTTTCTATTTACCGAATTTGTTTCGCCCCCTTTTTACTCGGACAGTGAAGAAGAGTTGAGTAGTTCGACAGAACGCCTGTCTCGCCTACTAAGACCTCGCCTCTCCGAAGACTGTGGGGGACTTCCCCTTCCGAAGGGAGCCTACGAAGGGTACCCTCAAGGAACGGTAACAAGGACGTGGCCCTTCCGAGTGGAAAGTGTAAAAAAAATTTCCGGTTTAATGTCCAGTTTTATCTGACTGTGCATCTGAGTATTGTACTCAGTCTGCTTTCTTTGTGGGTCCTATGTCCGTTTATTTCCATCGCTACAGTCTTCTTATACTAGATACTGTTTCCGTCTTCACTGCATCCTTTGTCCACTGAAAAAAGGACGTCACTCCTAAAGTTTTGTGCGTTTTTGTCTTCTCTGATGTTCCTTTGCCGTTTTGGTGTCTGCACTAAGAAGTTCGTTTCCTTGACGTGCTTTTGCGTTTCCTTCCACTCTACTGACACGGTTCGGCGACGTCAGCACAGGTTGAGAAACGCTGGGACACCTGACGTCGGACGGTCCGAGGAGACAGGCACCCTAAGAGGTCGGTCCTTATGACCTCACCCCACGGTAAAGGGAGAGGTCCCCTAGAAAGACTGGGTCCCTAGCTTGGGTACTGAGGAGACAAAGGACGTAACCGTCCGTCCAAGAACGGTGATTGCGGTGGACCCTTCGGGTTTCCTTACACTCTTCTACTTCTATTTACTCCTTGTCCTCTACTTTCCCCGGACTTTTTTCTTTTATGTGCTCTACATTTCTGGTATTCATCTAAAAATTTAGCCCTCGGAACTCTGTTTATGTCAATTTGTGTTCGTGACCAAAGAGAAAATTTTTAATTATACCAAACCAATTATGACCGGATTGGTTTAAACCCTCCAGATTGAACAAAGGATGCCTCTGTACACGAGTGTCTTTTTTTTTTTTTCCCTCAAAATCTTTGAAGAAATTATAGGGGTAAACGGTATTCGTGTAAGAGGATCTCTATGGAAGATTGTAAGTTCTTTTTACCTGAATAGATAGCGTTGACTTCGACAAAAGGATTAAGACCCTTATCAATAGGAATGTTGTTAGAGGTGTTTTTTCTGTAAAAGAAGGATTTCACCCCCTCTTCTGCAGAGCCAGCCTTGGACCCTTTTCCTAGGGAGCGAAGGGCCGAGACATTTATCGCTCGGTCGTCGGGACGAGGAACGCACTCTGCGGAACTCCTCACTGTCGCTGTCTCCGACTTAATATGCTACATAACACTACGTTAATCGTTCTTCCTACTCTACTGTTTTGTCTAAAGGCGAGCCAGAAGTCGTCCCGACACACGTAATTCAGTGACACTCCGAGGGGGTAGTGGGTAGTTAATAATGGTAAATCGGTCGTGGTGGTGTGTCTTGGGATGGGAGAGGGCCTCTGTGTGCCAAACGGAAAACGCTATAAATTACGCTATGGTCCGTAAATTCACCCCGAAGAGACCACCGAGTCGACCATTTCTTAGGCGGACGTTACATCCTCTGGATCCAAGTTAGGGACCCAACCCTTCTAGGAGACCTCTCTCCTTACCGAATGGGTGCGGTCATAGGACCGGACCTCTTAAGGTACCTCACATATCAGGTACCCCAACGTTTCTCAGTCTGTACTGACTCGTGGAAAGTGAACTGAAGAAGTCCGTAAATTCAATGCACTTAGGTTCCCGGGTTCATTTCTTTGCCATACTAGGGTATCTAAATTATGTCGTAGGATTTATATATTCATTATTCCTGGATGACATATCATCTCCGAAGGGGCCACCGGGTGACCATTTTTTAGTCGCACGGTTACGTGTTCCGTGCCCAAGTTAGGGACTGGGGCCTTCTAGGGGACCTCTTCCTTTACCGTCGGGTGAGGTCATGACAACGGACCCTTTAGGGTACCTGTCTCCTCGGACCGCCCGATGTCAGGTACCCCTGCTTTTTCTCAGCCCGTGTTGTCACTGACTTGTTCACGTATCGTGTCCCTGGGAGGGGTCGCGGGGCGTTACTGGATGTGCCCTTTCTCTCCCACACACGTGCGTCTTGACTGAGTGGGACGACATGTCGTCCTTGATTGTGCCCGAAGGGTCCACCGAGTCGCCGTTTTTCCTGGGCGGACTGTTGTGTTCTCTGAATCCTTTGTGTCCAGGCTGAGGACCCAGCCCTCCTAGGGGACCTCTTCCTTGACCGTTGGTGGGGTCTTTGGTCGTGTCGTAACATTTAGTCAGTAAGAGGTTTTGGTTAAACTTCGTTTTATTTTGTCGTGGGAACCAGTAAGAAAAGGTATGTAGTGCCGATGAATTCCCAATTCATGTGTCGAGTCTCTTTGAAACGGTCTCAAGAAAGGAAGTTGTTCTTTAACTCACATAGTTAACGGTGACATTAATGAGTGTCGTGGCGTCCATTAATTTTCCCTAGATTTAGATTAAAATAAATGTAAATCTTATGGACTCCAGTGACGGTAGTTCTAAAGCGCAAACACTGATTAGCACAAATTCACAATTAATCTCAAGTCGTCTCTTATAACTAACTAAAGATTCACACGTTAGACGACACTAAGTCGGTGATACTCCTTCGATTTGGTAGGAGGGTGTGATGGTGCGTAAAGATGCTTATTGACTTCAGGAAGTTTCTTAGGACGTGTGTAAATCAAGGCCTTTCACGGTAATTTTTTTTTTTTTTGTCTGGAGGATTATGACGGGTCGGGGGGACAATCTTTCGTGAAGTGTAATTTAAGTCACGTAGATCTGGGTGAAACCCGAAGGGAACCTCGAGTCAGCCATTTCTTAATCGGACGTTACGTCCTCTGGACCCAATCTACGGAGCCTTCTAGGGGACCTCTTCCTTTACCGGTGGGTGAGGTCATAAGAACGGACCTCTTAGGGTACCTACTTCCTCGGACCGCCCGATGTCAGGTACCCCAACGTTTCTCAGTCTGTGCTGAATCGCTGATTTGGTGGTGGACTGGGTGGAATTATATTTGATGGATGTTGTCATAAGATTTACCTTATTGTTGTCAAAGAGAGAGGGGAATTTAAAGTATTACGTTTAAATGTTGGGACGTGGTTTGGTACCTTTCTGTACAACACGTGTGGGTACAGGCGTGGTGGAGGCAAGATATTGACGGGGGACAACGAGGTGAACCGAATATTATGCGGGTGGTAGGTAGGTAAAATAAAAACTGTGTAAAGTTTATACTCCGTCCGTGGTCGTGAGAAGACGGGTTGTGTGAAGTCGCACAAGTATGAATTGCGTAAGTAACTCGTGAATCCCAAGGAAAAGGGTACTAATTTACATGTGGGAGACTTTACGTTTGTAGAGCCACCATGGTAGGGTGTTTCACGGTTTACAGTGCATTGAGTTTAGTGATACTTCTGTCTCTTCCGAACGTGAGAGAGTCCCTCGTCAGAACAAAGGGGAGGACCGGACGACGACGACGACGACGATTCAGTGAACAGCACAGGCTGAAACACACTGGGGTATCTGTCGTCGGGTGGTCCGAGGCGGTAGGGACCCTAAGAGGTCCGTTCTTGTGACCTCACCCCACGGTAAAGGAAGAGGTTACGTACTTTCACTTTTCACTTTCACTTTAACGAATCAGCACAGGCTGAGAAACGTTGAGGTACCTGACGTCGGGTGGTCCGAGGAGGTAGGTACCCTAAGAGGTCCGTTCTCATGACCTCACCCCACGGTAATGGAAGAGGCGGAGGACCGGATGTAGTGGGGTTTAGGAGAGATGGTCGGGAAGAATGAGGGAACGTTGGTGGGGGATGACGGCTAAAAAAATTTAACGTCTAATGAAACGGACAACATAAGTATCTTGGAGTATATTTACCTTAGTAAGTAAATCATACTTTCGGACGAAAGTGAGTTGTAGTACAAAACACTTATGTAGGTTTTATTGTTCAAAAGTTTGTGTGTAGTCGGGACCGTGTGGCTCGACGGTCTTAGTACCAATGTTTCGGAAAAAGAGAAGGGTCGCTTTGTGTCGTCCAGGGACCTCTACTGCCACTCGAAGAGATGTTCATTGTAGATTAATAGTATTTGAAGAATTTTTTTTTTACATAACCTCACCTCAACGAAGTGTTACAACACAATCATAGATGGCATGTCGTTTCCCTTAGTCGATATACATATGTATGTAGGGGAGAAAAAACCTAAAGAAAGGGTGAATCCAGGGGGAAGTACCTAGTTTCGGAACACTACCGTTTCTCCGAACACATTGAGTTGCTTCGATACTCGGTAAGGCACGTCCCGGTGGGTTCTACCTGTTCAATATCACTGTTCAAGACTGTTCAGTACCAGGTGACCTCTTCCGTTTGATGAGGTCGTAACAACGGTGCTCTTGGGGTACTTGTGGTACTTTTTCGTTCTTCTATACTATGGTCTTCTACTCCGGGCGTCCAACCTTCCAGAGGTTATACGACGACTCCTTCTCACCTCCCGTTCGTGATTGTCGGGGTCTTTCTTTCTACACCGACCCGGTTTCGCCTTTACTGTGAGTCGACACCTGCACAGACCACCACTTTCATGTCGGGTTTACTACATTTCTTGTTCTGACGTATCCTTGGACCTTGCAATCCAGGTACTTGATTCTATTTAACCTTCCTGTGCCAGTTCGTCCTCTACTGTTCTCACTTGTCACTGTAGAACCCTTAGTCACTTGATTTTAAGTGTCCTTACCCGTTTAAATTAAGTCTGTAATATACATGATGACATCCGTTCTTAGGGAATCTTCTTGACCTAGTTGGGAGTCTCAGTTGTTTTTTCAGACTTTACGTCCCACGTAGGAGTCTTTGCTGTCTTACTAGAGACAAGCAGAGGTTCCGTTTAGTAAGTTATAGTATCATTAGGTTCAGATACGGGGTTGGTGATTACGTTTCTTCGACTTCGACTTACCAAGATACTTCTGGATATTCTGGAATATCTTGATTGTGGTCTTTTTCTACAGGAAAAGTAGTATTCCCCTAACCTTACGTTTTCATCCTTCAGTTCTCTATGGACCTCATTGTCCAATCCAACCCGGAACCTCATGTCTTACTTTGTCCCGTCTCCGATTATCTCAAAACAGTTCTCTTACACGACCAGTATCGTTTGTGGGAAAAGGTTCTTGAGTTCTCTACTGAGATGTGTACCTGTAGTGGTCTACCAGTTGTGGTTTTAGTCTGACTACTATAAGAAACGTCCGTTTCTATCTCTTTGAGATATGTTAGTCGTTTTTGTTCTGACACTCGACTGACACTGAGTCTAGTACTTGAGGAATAACGTTTTAAGTCCGAAGTTGACTTCATCCCTTTTGGTGGTCCGGTAAGTACATGCTGGATTTAGTTTAGGGAATACTGATGTATCACCTCCATTACTTATCTAAGTTCCCTAATCTAGACCATCTATCTCACGGATTTTTAGATACCTACCTTCAAAAATTGTAACATATCCTCCGTCATTGGTTTTGGTAGGGTTTCATTTTTTCTTTATGTTCTTCCGTTTCGTCAACAGACTCCTCCGAAATGTTTGTCGATTCCTTTCTTCTCTTCACTTTCCGTTCCCTCTTTCCCTTTCTATGTGGGTTGACTTACGTCTCAATGTCTCTTATCATTCCTCTCTATTCAGGTAGAATTTGCTTGTTTCGTTTATCTCTTTTCGTTATCTTACCCTTTCTGATCTCTAAAGAAGTTCTTTTGACCTCTATAGGTCCCTTTAAAAGTACGTTCTTACCCGTACTATTTCCTGTCTTTACCATTCCTGGGTTCCCTTCGTCTTCTGTGATTCTTCCCCGTTCTTATGTGTTCTCTTGACTCCTTTTCCCAGAAGTACTGGGTCTATTGGTGTTACCACACCAGTGAGTGGATCTCGGCCTGCAGGACCTTACACTTCCGGTCACCCGGAACCCTTCGTAGTGATACTTGTTTCGATCACCTCGACCGCCTTAAGGTCAACTCGAGAAAGTTTAGGATTTCCTACTACGACAATTTCACGACTGAGTTGTACAGTCGTTTATACCTTTTAAGTCAGCCCCGGTATCCTGACCTTTTCTAGTAAAAAGCTCAGTCGGGGTTTCTTCCCGTTACGGTTTCGAGACAAGTGCGATGGGATATTAACGGGAGCAGAGTGTACGATCGTTCCAGTACGAGTTTTAGGAAATCCGATCTGAAGTCGTCATGGACTTGACTCTTGAAGGTCTAATGTTCGACCCAAATCTTTTTCGTCTCCTCGGTCTCTAGTTTAACGGTTGTAAGCAACCTAGTATCTCTTTCGTTCCCTCAAGGTCTTTTTGTAGATGAAGTCGAAGTAGCTGCTGCGATTTCGGAAACTGACACACCTAGTGTCGGTTGACACCTTTAAAGAATTTCTCTACCCTCACGGTCTGCTGGAGTGGACAGAGGACTCTTTGGATCTGACTAGGACTTCGACTTCGAGGTTATGGAGCCGGTGGCCTATGTTTCTGGACTGAGTGACCTTTTCTGGGACTACGACCCTTTCTGACTTCCACCCTCCTCTTCCCCTACTGTCTCCTACTCTGCCAACCTACCGTAGTGGCTGAGTCACCCACACGTAGACTCGTTTGAGGCCCTCAATCACTTCCCGTCCGTTCAGACCACACGACGTAAAACACCCCAGTGTCTCTCAGCCTGTACTGAGTCGATGGTTTGTTGTTGTTGTTAGGGTAAATCCAGTGGTGTCTCGGAACTCCTCTGAAAGGACACGGTAAGTCGTCACATCTACATAAAGTCAGAGTTTGAGGGTTAAGCATAGTGTTTGAAGAGACCAGGACGGTTCCTAAACTTTCCTCGTATCACGGGTAAAAAATTCTTGTAATGTGGAAAAAGATTTACACGGACTGGAGCCCACATACACAATCGTCATCTATTCTCCAGTATTACGGAGAAATTTGGTGTCGAGTTTTGAGAAAGATGTGTACCCTCAGAAGGAAATTAGGTGGGATTCTTTTGTAGGAAGTAATTGTTTTTGACTCCTGGCAACGGGAACCGTTGTAGTACTAAGTTTGAGTAACTCTTTTTAGTGTAATTTTTTTTTTTTTAGGTACCACCTGTGATACTTTTGTTCAGTGTCTTAAGGAGGGTGGAGTTGGACGTGTGTACCCTCGTCTAGTCTTTTTCAATAGTAGACATAGGGTCGTTACATTTTACGACCTCTGAGTCGTCGCTGTGCGTTGCGTGTTGAGGGTCGTGAATGTCGACTTCTGTCGTTCGAGGACGACGACAAGTCAACGGTTCAGCGCAGGTTGAGAAACGTTGGGGTACCTGACGTCGTGCGGTCGGGAGGGACAGGGAGTGGTAGAGGGTCTCAAACGGGTTGAAATGCAGGTAGCTTAGTCACTACGGTAGGTTGACAGAGTAGGAGACAGTAGGGGAAGAGGAGGGCGGAAGTTAGAAAGGGTCGTAGTCCCATAAAAGTTTACTCAGTCAAGAAGTGTAGTCCACCGGTTTCATAACCTCAAGGTCGAAATCGTAGTCAGGGAGGTTACTTATAAGTCCCAACTAAAGGAAATCCTACCTGACCTACCTAGAGGAACGTCAGGTTCCCTGAAAGTTCTTAGAAGAGGTTGTGGTGTCAAGTTTTCATAGTTAAGAAGCCGCGAGTCGAAAGAAATATCGGGTTGAGAGTGTAGACATGTACTGATGACCTTTCTAGTATCGGAACTGATATACCTGGAAACAGCCGTTTCACTATGGAAACAAAAAATTATTTGACGGATCCAAACAGCATCGAAAGGAAGGTTCTTCGTTAGTAGAAGATTTAAAGTACCGACGTCAGCGGTCGGTGTACTAAAGTCTCGGGTTCTTGCCTTCATCCGAGGATGGGCTACGGATCAGATTCCGACGTCCTACTAGTCACTACGAATTGCACCCTTCTTCAGTGTGACGTTGAAGTTGTGTAGTAGAGTTACAGCTTTTCACACTTTTACTTTGTGTGGTAGGGCGACGGCATTGTGGGAAGTTCCACTATGAATGTTACTTTCTTCCTGCACCGACACTTAAAATAGTTCAAAAAGTCCCTTCAAGTGTCACACACCAAGAAGGTAGTTGTGACGAGGTCCACTGTGACATCGGTCCTTACCACCCGTACAAATGCATGTCGTATTCGAAAAAAGATTACTTCGAAACCCCTTAAGTAAAGCTCTCTTCTATGGGTGCACTTGTCTCTTTTTTCTGAGTTCACACACGATCAATTATTGGGTTGGTAATCGTAGATAGTGTTCTTAATCTCTTTTGTTAAACCCTCCTTATGAGAGAGAAGTGACGACTGTAGGGTTTAGGTAGCGACCGAGTCTGCGTGCCCATTTTCCGTCAATGTCGGATTTTGGAGTTATACAGTTTCTTCCCGTACCAGTCTCTGTCAAATCTTTTAGGTCTCTGAAAGAAGGAAGAAGGTTTTTTATATACATTCCTATCTACTCTTTCCATAAATTGTGTCTAAAGAGAAAACTACCCGTTTTTATGTTTTTTACTCCCCCTATTTGATATGTTATCGATTTCGCTTTCTCAAGTAGTGAGTCAGTACAGGTCGACAAATGCTGGGGTACCTAATATCGGGTGGTCCGAGGAGACAGTCCCTTAAGAGGTCCGTTCTTATGACGTCGCCCAACGGTAAGGGAAGAGGTCCCCTACAATCGTTGGGTCCTTAACTTGGGTGCAGGACTATCGAGTCAACCATTTCTTAGGTGGACGTTACGCCCTCTGGACCCAAACTAGGGACCCAGCCCTTCTAGGGACCGCTTCCCTCTCTAATGGGTGAGGTCATAAGACCGGACCTCTTAAGGTACCTGGCATGTCAGGCCCCCCAGCGTTTCTCACCCTGCACTGACTCGCTGAAAGTGAAAGTGAAAGCGCGGTTACGTCCGTCTAACACGTGACAGACTCGGTCGTCCCTCGGGGTGCCATCGATCTCGGTGGGAAATTTACGTAATGGTTGGGGGGTGCGGTGGTGGGTTGTGTGTGTGTTTCCGACCCGGAGGTCCGGACCCTTCAATTCCCACTAGAAAACGGAACTCGACCACCGTCGGACGGGTCGAGGTAGACACGAGGACCCGACTCCGACCGGGGAGTTACTTCTCGGGCAGGACGGTAGGACAGTCTTCGGAATTTTGTTCGGGTACTTGTGGTCGTTGGGTGTCACCTGTCTCCTTACGGTGACACAGGACCCAGACATCTTCCTCTGATAGTGTCACCCGTCAGTGCCGGAGTTCGGAGGACCCAGGGCGTCTCCCTTGGTCCGTAGAGGAATGTGCCGTCTCCGCAAGGTGGGTTCTTTTTCTGAAGACTACTCTTCCGAGGAAATGGTTGTGTAGACGTTTTCGTTTGACCACAGGCCTTCTGGCTACATGTCTAAAACGGTTGTCGCAGGGGACCGACACTTTACCGAGTTTCCTCCCGAACCCACGAGAGACCGACGACTGTCGAAGATCCGTGGACCTCTTACAATTGTTCTGTCCTTAAGTGTTCGTAGGGGACTTTTCTGTGGACGCGAGGCTTTCGGACTAAATGAAACATTAGGTCTGAACTGGGAAGCAAACACTGAAAGACCGGAAATAGGCGTAACTTGACGGCAATTATAGAGATCAAGTCGTATGTTCTCCGTAGTGTCCTGCAAATAATATTTAGAACGTTTTGTGTCTTCCGGGGAAACGTGAAATTAGTACACGATTGTCAATGTTATTCTAACATAATTTTTAAATTTGACGGGATGAATTCGGTAAATGGAAGTTTGCAGGTAAAGGTCCCTTACTTAGACTCCCCATACTTACAACTTGGGCACGAGTCTAAATACCGTGGCCTCTTTTAAGGAGGACTATATTGAGACTACTCACTTCAGATTACTGACATCAAAATAATGAAAAATTCGTGAATTACCCTTTTAAATCTGTAAAAGTGTTCTGGCTCGAGGTTGTTCTTGCCACGTAAATTTGTCGCTGTCCGACCCAGTCCCGAGTCTCTGAAATCCTTTATGGGTCTGCTTTGAGGTAGCCACCCTTAAAATTCCGTATAGTTTATGGTCTCCAAGCGGAGACTGTGATAATCAAGCCAAAAAAAGGAAGGGGCGATTGTAGAAATTATCGGGTCTCTTATAAATCGTTTCTCATTGGTATCTCTTAAAATAATAAGAGGTACATTTTAAAATTTCGGTAAATTTTTTGAGGTGTCAGAAATTAAAAAAAGGGGTGTGAATATTGGTGGATGGTATCCCTCCAATGGCTTGTTTATGACATTAATAGTGGTACATTAATGGGTTCGGAACCGTTCCTTGTTGACAAAGATAGTGGTTGGTCTGACAGTCGCCCTTTTAATAGAAAGTTTACAAGTGTTCGTTTAGACTTTCAAAGGGAAAATGAACTTCATTAGGGGGGGTGGGGGTGGTTGAACTCGGGTGTCGACACTAGGGAGTCCAAAGTTAATTACGGCTCCGTCATTAGGATAGTTAGTGGATCCTGATATTTAAAGAATAGAAAGAGTAATCGATGTGGCAACGTGTCGAATTTATATTTGTATGGAACGGTGGTCTGACATTTAGTGGGTCGTGGTCCGTGAGACGGGTGGCAGTCTTCCCCGTCCTACTTAAGACGTTTGGGCAGCACATGGGCGATTTGCTTTTGACTAAATGTGCAGAGGTTTTTTTTTTGGTCCTTCGGTGGCTCTAAGTGTGACTGTCGTCTAGAGAAACTTAAACGAATAAACCGAATTTTGAACCATTACTGGACAGAAATAATCATAATGATTCAAAATACACGTTTTAGGTTAAAAGACGTCTTTACATAAAAAACGACGCAGCCGGTGACTAATAGACTACGACCAATGGACATCGATAAGTGAAAAGATCTGGATGTCAGAAGTTGAATAAAAAAATTTCGACATTTTTTCTTTTTCCTTCTCTTAGTTGATAACGGACCTTTATTTAGCCCGGGTAGACATAGTTCTCTCTGCTGTCTGGGTGACTATCCCCTTCCCTCTCGGGGAGGTCCCCTGAACGGTGGAAGACAAGGTCTGTGGAAATACTCACCTGTGGGCCTATGGTTACAGGACTCGGAGCACACTTCTCGAAACGTGTACGAGTGATTACGTTGATGAGTCAGGTTGGGAAGTCGTTCTTAAGTCCGAGGGTTTCATAAAAGGGTAACCCACGTTTGAAATATTTCACACAGACAGATGAGTCTCCTCGACCTCTCCTGTAACGAGTTGTCGTTGTGTCCCCGAGTCTTGGGACCCAGGACGACAAAGTCCTCGACTGACACAGAGACGGTACTCGAAGGTCAAGGGATCGCGCAGGAGGAAGACGGACTAAATTGAGTGACATAGAAAGTTTACTTTTGCCTACGCCTCGTAGTGGAGTGGTGGAAGTCAGACGCTTCGCGACTCAACTAATAGAGTGGACTTCCCTTCTGGTCTGGTCTAGTCCGCCGAGACCAGACGGACACCGTCCTGACGGTAGATCACCGGCGGAGACAGTAGCTGGAAGGTCTTTCCGAACCCGAGGTCCCAGCTTTTAGAAAGACTCGTAACTTCTTGACTCGTACAAGAGTCAAGTCAGGTCAAGTTCAGTGAGTCAGCACAGGTGAGAAACGCTGCGGTACCTGACGTCGTGCGGTCCGAGGGACAGGTAGTGGTTAGGAACAAGATCCCGTCGGTTTATACGATAAATTTCACGAAGGCTTTTTATTTGGTGCTACTCTTTATGAACCATCCCATACCTTTTGTATGTTATAATTAGTGTTTAACGAGAGTCTAATGTTTGTGGGTACTGAACATCGGTTTTCGGGTTTAGAGTTTTATTTTTTATTTGTCCATTAAAAAAACTACCGTGACTCAACCTAGAGTCTTTCTGTACCTAAGGTAGGGATCCAGTCAGTCTAGGGGACCACATCCTTTACCGTTAGGCAAGGTCATGAGGACGGACCTTTTAAGGTTCCTGTCCACGTGGACCGCCCTATTTCAGGTACCCCGACGTTTTTCAGCCTGTACTGACTTGTGAGTGAGTGTTCCGACAATAAATTTTTTGTTTTTTGAGTAGTTACTCAAATGATTCTAAAGGAAAGGGTTCAGGAGACCGCTCCCAAGGAGTTGAAGGACTCCTAAGAAACGACTACTGAGGTAACTCTAAAAACCGTTTATAAATAGTCAGTTTAATCAAACAGGTTGGTCAGACAGGATTTCCTTTAGACAGGACTTATAAGTAACCTGTCTGACTACGACTTCGACTTTGAGGTTATGAAACCGGTGGACTACGTTTCTTGACTGAGTAACCTTTTCTGGGACTACGACCCTTTCTAACTCCCGTCCTCTTCTCCTGCTGTCTCCTACTCTACCAACCTACCGTAGTGGTTGAGTTACCTGTACTCAAACTCATTTGAGACCCTCAACCACTACCTGTCCCTCCGGACCACAACGACGTCAAGTACCCCAACGTTTCTCAGTCTGTGCTAACTCGTTGACTTGACTTGACTAATCAAACAGTATTCCTCTCTCCATTCAGTCTTTCTTTTTTTTGGTTTATAACATATAATTGTACATATACCTTAGATCTTTTCATCATGTCTACTTAGATAAAGGTTCCGTCCTTATCTTTGCGTCTTCATCTCTTGCACGCCTGTGTACCCGCTCTCCACGCACCCTGGTTGGCCCTCTCGTCGCAACTGTACAGACGTGACGGTGCACACTTCGTCTGTCGATCACCCTTCGACGAATGTCGCGTGCCCGAGTCGAGCCCCGAGGCACTACCGGATCTCCCCGCCCCACCCTCCCCGCTCTCCTATACTGCATACGTACGTCGGCTAAGCGAAGCGACATGTCGTCTTTTGGTTACGTTGCGACATTTTGTTAATATAAGGTTATTTTTTTTTTGTCAAAGAGAAATTTCATAAATGTTCTGTCAGTCACGTTGTCTCTTCGCGTACCCGAGGGGAGAGTCGAGACGTCACCACTGGGTCTAAGGCCCGGACAAAGGTGGAGGCATAAACGGAGCGCCCTCTTCCCCCACCGCCAGGCTCCTCCTTCAGTGCACTACTCTGCTTCTGTTCCTTTACTCGGTCGGAGCACGTCTCCATTGTGTCCGTTCCGCTACTGCCTCTACTTCTACCCCCGCCCGTCCGACTACCAGACCTGCGTCAGGGACGACTGGTCCGCCCCTCGTCCCGGGGCTCTACCTGGGAGTCTAGCTTCGGGTCCCTCGGGGAATGAGAAATAGTCCTGGATGAGACTAGAAACATGACACTGGCTGAGTGCCGTCCACGGGCTGTCAGTGGACAATGAACGCCCTGGACCGTGGAGCGGGGCCCGTGTCCCCGTCGTCTCTCCGTCTGAAGCCCCAAACCTAGGGTCCAGACGTGAGACCTCTTCTCTCCCCGAAGTCCCTGGTCTCCGCTCCTCTCACGCCCCCTTCTCCCTCTTCGGACCTCGTCCCACCTACGACTCTCCACGTCCCCGGCCACCGCCCCCCCGTACCCTCGGTCCTCAGAGAACCCTGAGTGTCTACCCCCAGAGGTGGGGTTTCTTGTCACCTCTCAGAGTCTTTCTGTTGTCCTCCACGTTTCAGGTTAATCTGGATTTAAAATTTTCGTGTCGTCTTTCCTTGAAGGGACCGTCGGCTCATCAATTCTACGACGTGGCGTCCCCGACGTCCAAGCTAGGGACCAGTCTCTTGATTCTAGCACGTACGACGCACCATGTCTCTCTTTTTTTGTTTTTGTTTTTTTGGTTTTGGGCACCGTCTTCCTGTTCTCCCCTTCTCCTCTGTAGGTGTTTTAAGCTTCACGTCTCTCCTCGGACCCCCCGTCCGTCACCGGGTCCGGTCCCGTGACCCCCTCCCCCAGTGTGTCCCATTCACTGGTGTCTCGGCCCGTCAATTTGGTTGTCTTGAGCCACTTCCCGTGTGTCCTCCCTTCCGTGTCTCTCCCCCACTTGCCGGGGTCGACAGGTCGGACTCGCTTCCCCCTCTACACGACCCTGGGGGTCCCAGTCTCCCCGTGCACCCTGTCGAGAGTCTCTTCTCGAGGGGAGACCGGCTCGGGGCTTGAGAGTCGACTCGTTAATCTACGGAATCGAGTCTCCCTTGCCTCCGTTTCCGGTCCTACCTCGGTTCTCCCAGGGTCCGCCACGGGGGGCGGGGTTAGGTGTCGTTCTTGTTGACCGAGGAGGGGTTTAGACGAGATAAGTCTTGTGAAAATACACCTTCGCAGTGACTTTTTTCATGACGTACCACCTAATTGTGGAACCTTTGGGTGGCGGATGTCCGTTGTTTACGTTTGTAAAGCGGGATAAAAAGAATGACGACATAAATAGTCGACGTGGTTCATTCATCTAATAACAAAGGGAAGTCGGGATTTATAAATTTTGGGTAGGAAAGAACGTCGTTCCTGGAAAAGGGTTGTCGGTGACATGGTAACCAGTGGATGTCCCACCCACACACAGACGTAGGCACACACCCCCCACGCCCACCTTTCGACTCTACTGAAACCTCCACCTGCGTCCGAACCGTCACCTCCTCAACGGAAAACACGGTTGTCGTCCGTTTCTCGAGCCGGTCGGTCCGGTGGCTCCTCCGACCCCCACCTCTACCTCCCTCCGGAGAGAAACAGGGGTACTGGGTGTATTTTTTTCAGTCCCAGGGGCGACTCGTGTCCTGTGTCACACATCTCGCGATGAAGTAGCGTCAGACGGACGGAACACGGTGAAGACGCGTAAAGTAGGGACGCCGATTCAATCTCGGGTCCCGTAGTGCACAGAACTGTGCGAACAAAGAGACGTTTTAGGTCGGGGACGAAGGGTCTCTCCTCTGTGTCATTTCCGGGAGGGTCACTGGGGTAGGGCCTTGCGTGTCCTTTAAGTCTTGTCGTTCCGTGTCCGCCGTTCAACCTGCAGAACTCCCTCCTTCCTGGCACCTCGAAGAGTCGGAGTGCCCCCACTCGCGACTGGAGGCCCGGCAGCCTCTTGGTCCGACGACGGGTTCCTTTCGTGTCAGATGTTTCGACGACACCTCCGAGCAGGATCTCTACGACGGGTAGAACAGGGTCACCCTTCTTACGGTGTACAGGTCCTGACTCTTGCCGAAACTAAGCAGAGGATCATTTTGGGATGATGGAGACGACCAAATTTTACGAGAGTGTCGTCGATAGGGTCGGGGACCCCGAGTTTGCTTCCGCTGTAGTTACGATTAGAAGAGGGTAGCTCCCGCCGGGAGGGGCTTTGAGCCGCGGGTCATAGTGTCAAGGAGAGGCAGTACAGACCAGGAGCCCACCCATGGTCCGTCCCGGCCTCCGGGGTGGTGCCTCGAGACATGAAGGGAGGAAGCGTAGTACTCCGACGACCGGCTGCAGGTCAGGTCGCGGCGCAAGACTCAACTTGATTTTGAGTGAGCCAGAACGGGCTGAGAATACTGGGGTGCCTGACATCGGGTGGTCCGAGGAGACAGGTACCCTAGGAGGTCCGTCCTTCTGACCTCGACGTAAGCTGGGTGGCAGAAATAAAAGTAGTGCTGTGGAACTTGAGGGGGAGCTGGTAAGGGTCTTAAACGTGGCCCCCTGAGGAAAGGTACTTTTTAGTCTAAGTTTAGAGTCTTCCGTCGAAACTCAAAGGCTCGCCGTGTACTTGACACCGGAGCCCTCCACGTCCACCAGAATAAAAGCACCAGTCCCTCCTTGAGCTCCCTACTCTCACTTACCTGGTCGGGTGTTGAGTCTCGTAGAGGAATCCCAAAAAGGGGGTGACGGTACGTAGAGAGAGTAGAATTAAGAGAAGGTGTCCTTCTTTTTCCCACTCATTAATGAAATCTTGGTAGACGAAAACTGAGACTCTGAAGCGGCTTTTATGGTTTTATTCAAGTAAACTTTCGAGACTAACCTTGGGTTCGTGGCTAGTATTTCTATTTCCGCCGGACGGCCTCGCTTCCATTAATGCTCGGCGGACTATTGATAAAATTAATGACGTAAATGTGAGTCGAGGTGAAGGTCGGGGTCGCAGTAAAGGTAAAATTTCTGACGTAAAGGATCAGCGACGAAACGAAACGATAGTCGTCACAAATCCTATGTGCGAGGGTCCGACGCTAGAAACTAAACACGAAAAGGTAGTGGATGAACAGGACGGGTTTAGGAGCACCTCGTCTCGTGTCCTGGGACGTCCGCGGTGGGAAATGTCTGCGCGTGGGTGCAGAGTCGGCTTGGTGAATGGGACACCAATGTCCGGGAGACAGGTGTCGCGGAGTCAGAGGAGTCGGTCTTCGCCTCCATGGGCATGACTCCTAAGAATTTTGCTGGCACCTACGTGACAAACGAAACACTTAAAGGGTCGGTACCCAAGAATTTAATCTACATACGGTATAAGTCCCCGGCCCCATCTCCGTCTCCTGACACATTGTAAGACTCTTTTCCGTAGATGATAAACTTAAAGGTAAAGTTTTGAATTATGTTTCGTCGAGTATCCAGACCTACAAAGTGACGTGTTATGTAGTCACACCCGTTCTGATGCTTTAAATCGAAAATAAGTCCATTATTGATTTCTGATGCATGATGGAGAGGTACGACAAATAAAAAACGATTCCTAAGATCCTTTTCTCTGGTCACCTTTACTAGTCGTCCACTCTACTTCTCTCTAAGTAGAATTGGTTCCCTTATTTTCCGGAGCAGTTACTTAAAAACCATTATAAATATTCTTCCTGAATTAAAAAGAAATCCATACTCCTTTTCTTTCCGTCGGTCCTTTGAGCCAATCAATTATCATCTATGTGACGCCAACCCCGAAGGGACTACCGAGTCGTCATTTCTTAGGTACCCGTTACGTCCCCGGCGTCCTCTGGACCCAAGTCGGGGACCCAGCCCTTCTAGGGGACCTCCTCCCGTATCGTTGGGTGAGATCATAAGACCGGACCTCTTAGGGTGCCTGTCTCCTCAGACCGTACGTGGTCAGGTATCACAACGTTTCTCAGCCTATGCTGACTTCGCTGACTTGTGTGTGTCTGTCTGTCTGTGTGTGTGTGTGTGACACCAATGGGTCTCTGTGAGGGAGAGGGGACCGGTTGAGTGGGGACATTGTCTCACACTGAATACTCAGTTGAGTTGTCCAGGAGATCTTCGCCAAAATTACTCGTTCATCCACACTAAATTTTCTTAGTCTGACATACCACTCAATTCAGACGTGGGTCTTGTGCCCCCTTTCGTCTATCTCTCCTGAGTCACGTAAAACAGGATGTAGGCCCCTCCTCCCCTGTCCATTCCTCACCCGTTCCCCGAGGTCCTGGAGGGCCTCCCGGTCGCCCCGGTCGAGGGAAGAGACTTTCGGGTCGAGGGTTCCAGCAGACGATGAAGGTCCTATCCGTCCCTAAGAGAAGGCTTCAGGGGGTCCGTTCGGGTCTACGGAATCAATAGGACCCGTAGGGATCCCTCTTCATTGTACCCGTCGCCAGGGGTGGGGTGTCGTCCCATGCGACTCCTCCACTGCCCACTTAGCAGTGTTTGGCTCCTTCTACTTCTACCTCGGGTCACAGGACACCAGGTCGGGCCGTAGGTAGGGGTCCGGTGAGCCTCCGCTACCAAAGAACCATTCCTGAGTCGTGGTAGACTCTACTACTGAGTTATGGATAGCTTAAGTGTTCGGGAACGCCGTCATCTCTAAGGCATTGTCGACAGAAATAACCTAATTCGTCCTTCAAGTAGTTTTCTTTAACTTCAAGGATCCGCAGAGCAAAGTAATCGTTGTCGAGTCGAACAGAACAGTAATCGTTTCAAAATTCTTTGTAGACCCAAAACTCTGTAAGGGAAATAAAGTTGGTAGCAGACTGATCTTATCCATTTATTAAGGTGGACTCAAGACACCGAACAAAAAGCTTTCGGACCTACTTAGACGAAAGTTAAGGGCACGGTGAATGGACCTTTGTCCGTCTTCTCAACTTACTATTCTATGTTTTACATTATTTTGATTTTACCCCTTTGCAAGTCTTGGGACCGACGACGACGAGTCAACGCAGGCTGAGAAACACTGGGGTACCCGACGTCGGGTGGTCCGAGGAGACAAGTACCCCTAAGAGGTCCGGTCTTGTGACCTCACCCAACGGTACGGGAGGAGGTCCCCTAGAAGGGTTGGGTCCCTAACTTGGGTCCAGAGGGCGTAACGTCCTAAGAAATGACAGGGCCAGTGGTCCCTTCGGGTTCTTATGACCTCGCTCATCGGGTACGGAAGAGGTCCCCTGGAAGACCTGTCCTTAGTTTGGTCCCAGAGGGTGTAATTCCGCCCAAGAAATGGTCAACTCGGTGATTCCCTTGGGTGAGACTTGGGATCTGAGTATGAGTTTACGAAAAGGTTAGAAGATGTTTGAAAGGGTTTAGTCGACGTGTTAAAAACCGTACAGAAAAGGACAAGACTTTTTCGATCTACCCCGTCGGTTGTCGACGGTCCAAGACGCTTCCGACTTGCACATGCAAGCCCGGTCACGGGTGGCACCGACCGGTCGTGGTACGCCTGGACGCCAGTGACACCATGGAGGTCCGCCGCCCGTCTGTGGACGACAGTACATCGGTCGTACGATTCCCTGTGTGTACCGTGAGTCATTTGCGACCACCTCCGGTTGAGCCCGGTTACGGTTACCACCCAGAGGTGCGGTGAAAAGTATCGGCGGACCGTTTTTGTCGATTACGTCAAAGAACACGTACTTTAGCTAGGTGACTTAGTTGCTCTCCCTAGACGGCGACTCTACTGGGCTCTCTCTTCTCCGTCCCCGGGTCCTGCCCCGGAGTCATTTAAGGTGGCAGTTCTTTCCCCGACCCGTCGCCTCCTTGGGTGTCTGCTCCTCCTTCCCGTCGACGGGCCCTGCCCCACCGTCCACAGTGCCTCCCACTGTCCACTCCCGTCCTGGTCGTACCTCTCACCGGCGACCTGTCCCCGGTCAGTGACCGCTCGACCACTTTCGACCTTCCGGCATCACCCCTTCCCTCACGCTTCGCCCCTTTTAATTCTGTTTCTCGGGGAGCTAGCGTGTTCCACACATCTAGGGACTGAAGTACCTTAACGACTCTTTACCGGTCGTCAGTCTGATGGGGCGGACCGCTCCCGGACGCAGTCGGGGACGTCCAACCCAGTGGGGAGGACCCTTCTGGGGAGCCGACGGCGTAGTGGTCCGAGTCGTAGAGGTGGCGTCCGTGCCAAAGGAGGTTGGAAGCGCCCCGTCGGTCGGGGAAAGGTAGACGTCCCTGAACGGGACCGGCGGCATTGTTTAGGGGCGTCATGACCGCCGAACGTTAGTCGCCTTCAGAAATAAGAAAGGGTCGAGACCTACGACTCTTGGATTGTAGATCCCGACTTCATCCCCTCGACCGTCCCTACCCGAGCGTCCTCCGAGGTCCCTCTTAGGCAAAGAATGAAGGGGCCACAAACGACCGAACACCAGGGTAGTGCCGTCGGAACCCTAGGGAGGCGGGGTGGAAGACACCAGGAGGTGACGCGCACGCGAGCCTAGGTGCGACGACAGAGGAATTCTCCTATTTTCGTCGAGGAAAGTCCCGGGTCGTCCCTACCAGGTGCTAGGGGCGAGACTTCTACGAATTGGTGGGACGTTTGGGGAAGGACGGAGAATTCCATCTAGGTGTAACGGTTTCTTGACTGCGAAAACTTGGCACCACAACCTCTTCTGAGAACTCTCAGGGAACCTGACGTTCCTCTATGTTGGTCAGGTAGGATTTCCTCTAGTCAGGACTTATAAGTAACCTTCCTGACTACAACTTCGACTTTGAGGTTATGAAACCGGTGGACTACGCTTCTTGGCCGAGTAACCTTTTCTGGGACTAGGACCCTTTCTGAATTCCACCCTTCTCTTCCCCTACTCTCTCCTACTTTACCAACCTACCGTAGTGGCTGAGTTACCTGTACTCAAACTCATTCAGGACCCTCAACCACTACTTGTCCCTCCGGACCGCACGACGTCAGGTACCGCAGTGTCAGTCAGTCTGTACTGAGTCTCTGACTTGACTGTCCGGTCCCTGAGCCCGCACTTATGGACCCCCCAACCCCCCTTGCAGGTAGAGTGGACGGTGTGGTAAAGTCCGGCGCCGAGACGTTAGACAGTAAAGTTCTGGTTAAAAGGGTCGTGACTACCCCCTCGGGTGGTTTCCGTATGACGGAAGGGGGTTGAGGGGTAGGTCGTCGAAAAGACTAATCAAACTTATTTTAAGACTTACTGAAAAGTAAGTAATTTTTTTTACTGGCAAAATTCTAACAGAGAGTTAAATCCGAAAAAAAAAAAAAAAAATTCTTCCGAAACATGTACCCTTTTACCTATGTACTCTAAATCCTTACCTAGAAATATTTCACGTCGAATGAAAACGATTAGAAGGTCTTTTCTTTTCCCCTAGGTATTTTCCTCGGATCTACCGGGAGACACTAAAAACAGATTACACAGATCACCATAGTTAAGGAAATAATTCTCCTTAGGTACGTGGTTCGTCAATTCTGAACGAAGAGGGTCAGATGGTTGCCCGTCCCGTCAGATTGGTGTCGAGGGACCACTAGTCTCTACACCCTTCCCCCGACGACCGTCCACTTCCTACAGCGCACGTGTATCCGTCCGGAGGACCCGAAGTAGGGCGTGTGTGTGGTGAGGGTCCGTCCGGTCCCTTCAGTGTCGACTGGAAGGACCAGATTTGTTTACCAGTCTTGACCTCTACGACACCCGTCTCTAGAGTTGTTTCCCCCCAGACCTCTGGTGGAGGACAGAGACCCCAACCACTTAGGTCCGACCGTCTACGACCGCCTCTCTCCTCACGACGTTTCAGTACTTCTGTGACTCCTTTCATTCGGTACATCTTTGACAAGGGTCCAGAAAGATTTCGTCCACTAATTGTTCCCATGTCTTATTTCCCGGTTGAAACGAAGACTTCATAATTCACTGATCAAACTGATCTACCGATGTTGCGAATAGTGCTCCACCACCCTAGTGTCCACTAAAATTGACCGAAGGAAGTGTGAAAAGACATAAAAGTGTTTGTTCCCAATAGGATCAGTCCTTGTTGTACTTGTAAAGTTATTTACATTTGTCTACTGTGCACTTTATACGTTTATGCACCTTTATCTGCACTTGACCCTGAGACATTTCCTTCTTTCACTTTCAACGAGTCAGCACAGGCTGAGAAACACTGGGGGTACCTGACATCGGGCGGTCCGAGGAGACAGGCACCCTAAGAGGTCCGTTCCTATGACCTCACCTAACGGTACAGGAAGAGGTCCCCTAGAAGGGCTGGGTCCCTAGTTTGACCCCAGAGGACGTGACGTCCACCTAAGAAGTGGTCGGCTCGGTGGTTCCTTCGGGGAGACTTTTCGTTTTGAGGTGTCCTTCCCATTGTCAAATCGTCGGCTACCGTACTGGGGGTGGGTGGGGGTGTCACGTCCTGAGTGGGTGCATCGGACCCGGAACACGTTGGACTGCCAGTCGCTTCGATGTCTTGTTCCTCGGGGCGAAGGGATGACAATGGACCGGTCCACCCGCCCCCGGTGTGTGTGGACTCAGGCTGAGGACTCTGACCGAGAAAAGGTGCGAGGGAGGAAGGACCTGGTGACATAAATATCGTCCACTCAATCACTGGATAGGGGGCCTTCCTAAAGGAACCAGGTAGTAGAATAGAGGAGTCGCAGGATGGCCAAGGACGTCGTGCGTCGTCACACTGGGCGTGCAGATTGACGCAAAGAGACCCTTGGTACACCCCTGTTTCCCGAGGGGTCCTCCCTCTGTGGGACCCCTTTTCGTTCCAGAGGACCTCTTCCCGGGGGCGAGTGTCAAAGGTTAGATAAAATGTCCGTAAAAGTGGGGACAAATAAGACTTAATGGACTAAGTGGTCCTATAAACGACTCCTATAAAGTAGGGGTCTCTATACAAACACTCTAGTGACAAGAAGGTGCACAGGAAATCGTCGCCTGAAAGGAAGAAAACCTTTTCGAAGTAGTCCGTTGTGGTTGTGCCTTTCCACGTCGACTGACGAGACCGACTCGACCCCAGGTCGGGGGATCTCGGGAGCGAGTCTTATGCTCCCCAGGGCCCTGTGACAAGTACGGGTGACTGGGAGTTGCTACACACGCGACGGTCGGAGTGATACCTCGGCTCGAGTGGAAGACGGTCCGGACACCTGGGTGGAGCCACGGAAACGCTCACCAAAGTACGTCCTTCTCACATGACTTGAGTTGCCTTTATGGACGTTTGAACCCGGAGTTGGGTAGAGGTGTGTGGGGTTGACCAGAGAGAGCCCGTCCCCGACCATTTGTCGGAGACCAAGACTTTCGGACAGACACTTTCGACAGGAGGTCCCCCGTAGAGTACAGAGTAAGCCCACTTACATGGGTGAAGATGGGTTGAGGAGAAGAACGAGTTTTATAAGACGGGACAAGGTTGAGAGGGCTCCTGACTTTTGGCACCCTGAGAGGTTTAAGATAAGAGAAAACAGTTAAGACTAGTGAGGTAAACATTCATCGGGCTATTTTCTTGTGGGCAAGTCTTTTCGGACACCGAACTATGTGAAGAGTGACCTCCGTGGGTTACGCATTGATTAGGGTAAAGGGTTTGTTTGACTTTTTAGAAGACTCGACTCTACGCTGGTACAGATCACCCTTAATACGTCACCCTCTTTTAATTTCCCACGTTCGTTTTGCATTCATTCACCTTTCATTCTCCCTCTTCAATAGTTGGACTCGCCCCTCTACTTGGTTGTCTTGTTTTACTTCGTTTTTCATTTGTCGTGGTAGAGTTCTTTGGGTGCCTGACCGGGTTCGTGTTGAGAGGACAAGCGTAGGGGGTCGGGTGACGGCTGGGTGTCTCCTCCGTCTCTGACGGAAAAGAGGTCTTCCCAGGGGTTGTGGTGTCCCCGGACGTCTGGGGAGTCACTACGACGAGCGGACATGTCGTTTCTGGTGGATCCTACGGGGCTTGACTGGTGGAGGGAGGGAGGACGGGCCCTTCCAGTCGGACTGACAGCAGACAGAGTAGAGATTGACGGTCCGACTCACTTCTCGGGTGCCGGAGCGGGTTTGGCCCTCCGACTACCGGTCCCGACGTGGGATCAGGATGTGTCTGTGGACGGGACGGACCCACGACCACTCGCCGGACCCGCGGTGGACGGAAGGCTAGATCCCACGTCTGAGATTTCACCCCGCGGACCCAGTTGTCTTGAGAACCACCGAAGATAGTTTACTCTTACTACCTTGTTCATTCAGGTAAATAAGATGATTAAATGACAATAAATAATATTATTTAGGTATGTATTTTTATTCACATAGAAAACGTGTTTGAAAGAAACGAAGAAGACATTTCAATCTACACTCTGTTTTAATCCTTTTTTTCCCTAAACCCAGGGAAATTGGTGTCTGATGTAGTAGAGGAGAAACTTTTAAAATAAGAGGAGGGGTAAGGTTTCTCGCCTACTTTGAAGAAAGTGAAGACGGAGGCACGTGACGACCGCGTCATCGAAGTGTATGAAATACCTGACCTAGAAGAATGTCCCAGATTTAGCGGAGAATGTGGTCCCACAATCAAAATACTACAGACATAAGACGTCTCTGACGTTTTCGACATTAATACGTTCTCAGTAGGAATACTCGCGAATCCTACGGAGGATCACCGTCGAGTGATTTGATATTTTGACTCATGACCAGAAAACGACAAAAAAAAAAAAGTGAGTTAGAGTCTCTAGGACAGTGTCTAGGTCAAGATAATGGACGTATAGGATAGTACATTTCTTTTGTCAGACACACTTACACAAAAACAATCCATCGTATAGTCTTTATTAAGTATTAATATCGTGACGTAAATTCGGTTCTAAGGAGTGCCCACTTTACCGAAAGTAATTTTTTATTAGGATTTCCTTTAGTCAGGACTTATAAGTAACCTGCCTGACTACGACTTCGACTTTGAGGTTATGAAACCGGTGGACTACACTTCTTGACTGAGTAGACTTTTCTGGAACTACGACCCTTTCTAACTTCCGTCCTCCTCTTCCCCTGTTGTCTCCTACTCTACCAACCTACCGTAGTGACTGAGTTACCTGTACTCAAACTCATTCGAGACCCTCAACCGTTTCCTGTCCCTCCGGACCGCACGACGTCAGGTACCCCAGCGTTTCTCGACCTGTGCTGACTCACTGACTTGACTTGACTTACTAGTCAACGACCTCGTGAAAACAAGGGATGGTACAAATTTTTACATTGGTCACCGAAAATTCTTAATGTAAAAGCCCTGTTTCCACTTTGGACACGACGGTTGTCTATGTCTGGAGTAAAGGTCAAAGACGAAACGATGATTCCCCCGAAGGACGGACCTGACCGGGGTACTCAGGACGACCGAACAGACGTTTCGCTCCCCACTTTTCTGTTCCGGAGCCGAGGAAGGGCTACACTTGATGTTCGGACGTCCGGTCCGTTCTTTTCTTGAATTAACATCTTCTGTGGGACCATAAAGTAAATTCCCACTTTGGAACCACGCCCGTACCCTCATAAGGGATTGTAGGTCTGCTGACGTGGCCACGAGTCCTGACAAAGTAAGCCAAATGTCTGTTACCATATGTATCCCTCAAAGGACTTTAAGGTTGCAAGTGTCCTTTTTTCGGAGGGACGTGATACCGTCACGACCCTTGACTCGTCCCAGTCCGGTGTCCCGAGGGACGTCTGCCTCCACGTGCGCTCTGTCTCTGTGTGTCGGGGCCCGTGGGGCCCGTGGG
Source organism: Capra ibex (assembly GCA_006410555.1). Lineage (NCBI taxonomy): Eukaryota > Metazoa > Chordata > Mammalia > Artiodactyla > Bovidae > Capra > Capra ibex. The sequence continues at coordinate 3,859,495 of SJYO01054996.1, forward strand.
CCACACCCTAAGTCTCCGCCCGGGTGTGGGTTCCCGGACCCGCGAGGGACGAAGGGAGTCTTCCGGGGGTCTTACGGACAGAGGTGCCACGGTGTCCGTCCGACCACTCTTTCGAGACTCCTGTAGACCGGCGGCTCCAGTGTCGAGACGGTCCCCGACCCCTGGTCCAAGACCCGACCACCGGGCGACGTCCCCGACCCACGAGTCTCTTGGACGGACCAGGTGGCCCTCCCGTTCCTGGAGACGTCCTCGTCGTTCCCTTTCTAATAATTTTTTTGTCATAAAAATAGGGAGGGCCCTCTGAGCGACGGTGGAGGATTTTTCAGTCGACTGTCGTCCTTTACGCGAATAGAAAACATAATTCCGTGTCTGGACAACCTTCAATTATAGACTTTTTTTTTGTGATCTTTGACACCAATAAAAGACAGATATTTGTTATTCGTGAAAATTTTACTTTTATAGGTCCCACCGGTCACCCGTCCTTTCTGTAGACGACCTCCTTTGGTCTAAACCAAGTCTGAGGGACCTTCCGACTCCGAAATTTCGAAACGTTCACCGACTGGTCAGTAGACTGCAGGTCTCCACACAGGGTTTCTTTACTACTTCCTACCTCTACTTCGAAATCGGTTTCTCAGTGGGTGACTTCGTAATTAAGATTTTTGTTATTTATTTACCGACCCCACCCATCCCCACGTACTGGTAATTTACAGATTATCTAACCTGTTTTTTCAACAATATCACTGAGTTACCTTACGTCATATTTTTAATCTTTAATAAAACATCTTTTTCATAAAAACACTTTTTTGCCTGACGTTTTGTAATGTTTCGGGTTGTGAGACAGATAAGATTGTGTACCCGTAGGTGCGTGTATATGGGGAGGTCCGAAACTGGTATTATCGGTTACGTACCACTAGACTGGCCACCATAAATAAAGGTATAAAGTGTAGGAAATTTTTGATAAACAAAAGAAACCGTTCAGAGTATTTTGAGTTTTGAATGAGTAGTTCCAAAAATGTAGAAACAGAGACGATCTGTTTAAATGTTAGTTAAAGGGTGTCAAATGAAAAGGCCCTGAGTCCCTTCTGGTGTCTAGTTCCATAATTACGTAACGAGAGGAGAAATGGTTCAAGGGTCGTGAGGTGTGATTGATGTGTTTGATTGGAGCCTGAGGTCTCGAACCAGAGACCCCTGGGACTCGTAGACGAGGTTCGGACCGAGGGGCTGACTGAAGACTTCGGTTCCAGACGGTCCGAGTGGGTCATATATCGTACATTTTTTGTGGGTTCAGGTGCCCCTGTTCCATGGTTCAGGGTATAGTCTCGTAGAGTGTCGCATTTTCAGTTGGCGGGAACTCCTGATGAAAGTAGAAAGTGCTTTACTTGGCTAAACCACGACGATTGGACCACCCAGGACTCGCCAAGGAGTCACTCGTTTCCAGTGAGTTTTAGACCGATACAGTCTTTTGTCTGAACACCAACGGGTCCGCCTCCCCCGACCCCCTACCTACCTCGCCCTCACCCAATCAGCTACAGTGATAATATATCTCTTACCTATTTTTTGTCGTTCCAGGATGACACGCCGTGTCCCGTGCTGTAAGTTATAGGATGCTATTTGGTCTTGTCTGTTCTTACAGATACTCCATTGACTTAGTGAAACGACATATGGTCTTTACTTGTCTTGTAACATTTAGTTGCCATGAAGGTAAAATTTTATGGACCGATTTTCGGTACGAGACATTCACTTTTTTACAATATTTTTTGTCTGAAGTTTCTTGAACCTTTGTAGTCGGTCTCTACCATTGTTGAAGACTGAGGGGATCCCTTTAGTATAGAAGTACAGGAAGACTAGTCTCTGAGACGACCTCCCAATTTATCCAGTTTTTCATGTAGTGGCAAATTAGTAGAGTTTTTGTAATCTTTCTCGTCTTACGGTGCCGTAATACTTGTCTAATACTTGTTTTTATTTTCGGTAAACATACGTAATTACTATGTAGTTCGATTAAGTTCGACCGATTTCAGTAATCCTCCTTAGGACCCCGTTTTGTGCCGAGACTACGGTGCGACGTCGTTTCATCAGTTTCTTGGTAAAAGCCACCGTAACTATTTTAATTAAGATGCTCGTTTTCTCCCCGAGACTCGTTCTCCGAGATTTGTCTCGTGTGGGTGATTGTCACACGGATTACTGGAGCTCAACCGTCGCGCCCTCAATTAAGTCCGTAAAGACGCGTGTGTCCTCGTGACCCCGGGTGAGCGGCGAGGACGCCTTTCGTCGTGTCGCCCTGTTTCGGGGTCTGAATCCCTGGGTTTGACGGTCTTTTCTAGTTTCGGAGACAGTTGTGTTGTCAGGTGCCGTGGCACTCTACTGTCTACCGTAGGACAGAGAACGACAAATGTTATAGTAGTCAAGATTACTTCTAAAATTCCACTGCGGATACAATACAAAATTTCCTGATTCTCCGGAGAGGAACACTGCCAGGGAAGATGTACGTAGTCTTTGATCGAATTCTTGGTAGTTCAAAGTGTGGACTGACTCATAGCACTGCCGGTCACCGACGTCCGACACCTCATCCCCGGTGTGACTATTAGATCTTTAAGGGGAGATGGATTTTTGACAGTAAAAACCTATTCACTAAAAAAAATTTTTTTTGAAATATATCCCGAGTTCAACGAAATGTTACACCACAAACAAAGGTGACAGGTCGGTCCACTCAGTCGAGGTGGATACATGTGTAGGGGAGAAAAAACCTAAAGTAAAGATAAATCCAGTGGTGTCTCGCAACTCATCTCAAAGGGCTCTATTTGTCATCCAAGGGTAATCAGTAGATAAAGTAAGTATCGTCGTCTGTATACCCGAACGGACCACCGAGTCCCCAATTCTTAGATGGACGGTTACGTCCTCTGTGCCCAAGCTAGGGACGGACCCAACCCTTCTAGGGGACCTCCTCCTGTACCGTTGGGTGAGGTTATAAGAACGGACCCTGTAGGGTACCTGTCTCCTCGGCCTGCCCGATGTCAGGTGCCCCAGTCTCTCAGTCTGTGTATATTTGTTGTTCACATATTATATACAGTTAAGGTTAAAAAATTCATTTAGGTAGCTGTCAGCTTTCTCCAGTGAGGGGAAATTTTCAGTCAGGAGACCCGGGTGACTTGTATTACACTCTATTCGAGAATGAAGGTCTGTTTCTCTGAAGTCTATTCCCTGTTCGACTAATGTATGGTCACTGTTTAATTATTAGTATAAAAGTCTGTGAACCCAATAAGTTCCAAGTAGTGGAGGATCGGGGTGTAATCACCTACGTCTGGTCCATAACCAGGGTGGAACTGTGTGAGGAGTGGACAAGTGACACAAACCTTCTAGACCAATGTTTAGTGCACGGTCTGTGACCCGAACGGACATTGTGTACCCAAATTTTGAAGGGTGGTGATTCTTGAACTTGAGTTTAAAAAAAAGAGAGGACTTCTCATTGACTTTTCACAAAGAAAACAAAAACAAGAGAGACTCTTAAGTCAAATGACGTGGTCTACGACGATAAAATCAAAACCGTAAGTACGTAAAAAAGTTAAACAATTAAAGAACGAATTCTTTAACTGACTTAAACTTTTGTGTATATGTTCACCATGACTGTTACACTACGAAATATTTTTCAATGATATTTAGTACATGTGTCAAAGAGTAAGTTTGTATTTGTTCCCGATGTTGTGGTTGTCTCTCTGGGTGGGGGGGTGGTTTAGATGTGTGGGGTGGGGATGATATGTGATATGTGTGTGGAAGGTGGGTGTCCAAGTTAGTTTTCAGATGAGGTATAGTCCGTAGAAACTTTAAGCCACTCTTTAATAGTTCCTACTTAGTCTACACCGGAAAAGTCCCTGTTGGACGTTTAAGATTAAAGATCACCTAATCTAGTACATTTCTCGATGGTCCGTCACTGTCGGCCACTGTGGGCACCAATTACTGCCCATCGGTAGTTTGGTCCCAGTCTCGTGGAAGAATCTGAGTTTGTCGATTGAATCTGCTCGGACTACTGGTAGAAGGAAAAGATGGACGGTGGGGAGGTGACTCGTAGTGGGATCCGTCCATTGGCAAAAGTACAGTAGGGACAAGAACCTCTTAAAATCTGATCAGTCAGTCAAGTCAGCGAGTCAGCACAGGCTGAGAAACGTTGGGGTACTTGGCGTCGTGCGGTCCGGAGGGACAGGTAGTGGTTGAGGGTCTCAGGTGGGTTTGAGTACAGGTAACTCAGTCACTACGGTAGGTTGGTAGAGTAGGAGGTAGCAGGGGAAGAGGACGGGAGTTAGAAAGGGTCGTTTGATCATTTGGGGAAATTTGTCACATTGAGTTCGTCGACTTGGAAAAAACGGGGTAGGATTGCCTGTGATTGGTGGGTAGACCGGGTCCTTTAAGCCGTATAGGTCGAGAAGTGACGTCTCGCCCGACACCCACACCCTGACCCCTCCTCCACACCGGCACTGGGACCACCCGTGTCTCCACGGTACTTCTGTCTTTTTCCTGTGTGACCGGACCGTGGTCGTCAGACCACACTGACGTCCTTCGGTGGGGTGGTTCTTCCGTCAAAGGTCCGGAGCATTCTAGACAGAATGTAGTATTCGGGAATTTGGCACTATATTTATAGTCAGTAGTGATGTTTACTATTTTTCATACATAATAGTCTACCGTTGAGTGTTCAAGTGGAACAGTTATATATAATTTATATAAATATACACATCTGTGTGTACCGAACGAAAACTTGTACTTTTTAGAAACTTTCATGAGGAAACCTTTTCTTTTATATAAATAAGTAGTCTCGGTGAAATAATAAAATAGATATCAAAAAGGTTATCAGTATCTACCTATACTCTCAACGTGACATTTCTTCCGACTCACGTCTTCTTGACTACGAAAACTTGACACCACGACCTTTTCTGAGAACTCTCAGGGAACCTGACGTTCTAGTTTGGTCAGTCAGGATTTCCTTTAGTTGGGACGGGTAAGTAGCCTTCCTGACTACGACTTCGACTTTCAGGTTATGAAACCGGAGGACTACACTTCTCGGTTAAGTTACCTTTTCTGGGACTACGACCCTTTCTGACTTCCGTCCTCTTCTCCCACTGTCTCCTACTCTATCAACCTATCGTAGTGACTGAGCTACCTGCACCCAAACCCATTGAGGGCTCTCAACCACTACCTGTCCCTCCGGACCGCACGACGCCAAAGTACCCTAACGTTTCTCAGCCTGTGCTGACTCGTTGACTTGACTTCATTTTCTTCTTTCTTTAGGTCTATTTGAACTCAGGTACTTACCTGTCACTTAGACACTCGATTTGTGTGCGGGAAGTGGGGGTTGGGGTGGGAGGGCGGACTCCCTGGGTTTACGAATGAAAACTTAAAATAAAAATTAAAATCGACGCGCCCAGAAACGACGACACGCCCGAAAAGAGATCAACACCCCTGAATCAACGGGCGCCGTACACTCTAGAAGGACCTGGTCCCTAGCTTGGGTGCAGAGGATGTGACCGGGCGCCTAAGAAATGGTGGCTCGGCGGTCCCTTCGGGTACCACGAAACAAGATTATTACACCAATTCCGAGGCCCGAGACCCGAGGGTCTGACCCCGAGTCACTTCCACTCCCGGAAACCAACTCGATGTACTGAGAAGAACTCAAGAAATCGATGTCTTGAAGGGTCAAAAAAGAGAACTTCTAATTTTACCTACCGGCAACAATTAATAAAGATTCATGACTCTTATGAGGGGTGAACCGACTGTGGATGAAAATGGTTGATTGTTACTTTCTCGACTACTAGTTGTTTAATTTTATGTACAGTAGATTAATAACATATTTTATCTCCCGGAAGGGACCACCGAGTCTGCCATTTCACAGACGGACGTTCCGCCCTCTGGACCCGAGCTAGGTATTCAGCCCTTCTAGGGGATCTCTTCCTTTACCGTTGGGTGAGGTCATGAGAACGGACCTTTTAAGGTACCTGTCTCCTCCGACCATTCGATATCTGGTACCCTAGTGTTTTTCAGCTTGTGTTGACTCGTTGAAGTGTGTGTGTGTGTGTGTGTGTGGGGTTAAAATGAAATTTTTTGAATAAAAGTACATTTATTTTTATAAAATTCCTATTTTTAGTGATATCTCTGCCTTCCACGTCATGACGTCTACAATAAAGGAAACTTCTGAGACATGTTAAGTTTGTGAATTACCGTTGACGATCTCATTATTGTTTGTCTGCCCTTTAGGTTCGGACACGTTCGAGTGTGAAGCCCGACTTGAACGAAGTGTCACCTGAGTGACTCGTCGACAGTGTCGTTCCTCTGTGACACCCCAAGACGGGTCACTGAAGACCTTTCTAGGGAGGAGGACGAGGGGAACGGACCCCAGGTGGCACTCCCACTCTCTCCGCACGGGGTCGTGTGTCCCCTGGACGGGTGACGGACCCTACAAGACCTTCGGGACTCCCCTTCGAAGTAGTGATCAGTAGGAGCTCATAATTGGTCGAATAATACATACTCTACTTAAGTAAATAAGTACCTCTCCAGTGCAAACGTTTGGAGGTAGTTACATGTTCGTTTCGACAGTGTACCTTTTTCTGTAAGTAGGTACGTTGATTTAAGGCTAGGAGATACAGTCTTGCCACCACAACCTCTTCTGAGAACTCTCAGGGAACCTGACGTTCCTCTAGGTTGGTCAGGTAGGATCTCTTTTATTCAGGACTTACAAGAAACCTTCCTGACTACGACTTCGACTTTAAGGTTATGAAACCGGTGGACTACACTTCTTGTCTGAATGACCTTTTCTGGGACTACGACCCTTTCTGACTTCCACCCTCTTCCCTTACTGTCTCCCACTCTGTCAACCTACCGTAGTGACTGAGTTACTCGCACTCAAACCTGTACTCCACCTGTACTCAGACTCGAGGTCCTCAACTACTACCTGCCCCTCTGGGCCACACGACGTCAGGTGCCCCAGCGTTTCTCAGTCTGTCCTGACTCGCTGACTTGACTTGACGGCAGTCCCTACCCGTCCTCAGGACACTTTCCGGTGTCTCGGTCATAGGCCCTGAGGGAGCCGGTGGTCTATAGTGTCCTTGGTGAGTGAAGACACCAGTGTGGGTGCCCCGTTGGGTCGGGGGGACGTCGGATATTCGTTTTTTCGGGTAATAATCTCTGTCCGACGCCCGGCCCGAACCTGGGACCCAGGGCACACCCCTGGAAAGTAGTGCATTGGGGAACCCCCACAGACGAGAACGTACCGACTGTCGATGGAACGGGCGGCCTCCAGTGGTGAGCCCCTCGGGCGCACGAAGGAACGTGCCAAGACGTAGACGAGTGATTCCAGGTTCCTCGGCGTCTGCGACCGAGACGTACTAAAAGACCCGCCCTCCCCCCTCCAGACGAGGGGTCGTGTCCACCCCTGCCAGGTGTATTTACATTCCCCTCCCTACTTCCCCTGTGTCCTAGGGTCCCAGACCCCGACAGTCGCCACCTTAGGACTCGACATTCCCCATCCGTCCCTGGTTTGTCCTCTTTGCACGACTCTGTGTCTTCTCCGACTACTAATGGACACTCCGTCTGTTCGCCTTTCTCTCCCGTTCGAATGTTTCGTCGACTAACTACTCCGTTCACCTTCGTTTACGTTTCAATTTTTTACCTACGGTTCCAAACTTTAAATTACTTTACTACTTTCGTTGGCACCTTGAGGACACTAAAGTAGACTTTTGAGCGAACCTGTAAATTTTCCTCTCGTATGCAACGGACCAAACCTCGGCACGGCGCTCGTTGGAACGTAACGGCGAGAAGGACCGAGCTCGTCAGAGGGGTTCTGGCTACGTGGTGTTCTGAGACCCTGGGGCTGTCATTCCCTTAGAGACTCCTCTAACGGGTCGGTGGGACGAGTCGGGGGTTGTACGGAACCATGGTTTCGACCCCTACGCTTCGAGCCAGATTGGGTCTAAGTGGGTCTTCTCCGCCTCCGGCTCCTAAGCGAAGGGTGCGGAGGGTAGTCTTTGACCTGGGAAACGGTCCTCGTAGGAACAGGGTCCGGACCCTACGATTGGTGATGGTCCGGGGGGTCGGGTCTGGACCCCCTCAGCCCCTCTAGCGGGGGAGAGACGACTGGCGGAGGGGTGGGGGGTGGAGGGCGAGGAGAGGTGGACGTGACGGGACGAGCGGAGGTCGTAGAGTAGACGGTAGTTCTTGGACAGATACTGACAAATAGGGAGCCCGTTGGAAGTCGAGGAAGTCCTCTTAAAGGGTGGACTCCGTACCGGCAGGACCTCCACTCTCTAGTTCTGACTCCGCTGTTGTTCTTCATTGGAGGTTTACGACCGCGACCTACGGCGGTGGTCCGGATTCCACGACAATGAAAACCGGTCTGGACTAAGACAAGAAAGACAAAGGACAGAAGGATTGTACTTTGAAAAGTCAGTCAAGTCAGCGAGTCAGCACAGACTAAGGAACGCTGGGGTACCTGACGACGTGTGGTCCGGAGGGACAGGTAGTGGTTGAGGGCCTCGAATGAGTTTGGGTACGGGTAACTCAGTCACTACGGTAGGTTGGTGGAGTAGGAGACAGCAGGGGAAGAGGAGGGTGGAAGTTAGAAAGGGTCGTAGTCCCAGAGAAGTTTACTCAGTCGAGAAACGTAGTCCACCGGTTTCATAACCTCAAAGTCGAAGTTGTAGTCAGGAAGGTTATTTGTGAGTCCTGACTAGAGGAAATCCTACCTAACCAACCTAGAGGAACGTCAGGTTCCCTGAGAGTTCTCAGAAGAGGTTGTGGTGTCAAGTTTTCGTAGTTAAGAAGCCGCGAGTCGAAAGAAATATCAGGTTGAGAGTGTAAGTATGTACTGGTGTCCTTTTTGGTATCGGAACTGATCTACCTGGAAACAACCGTTTCATTACAGAGACGAAAAATTATACGACAGATCCAACCAGTATTGAAAGGACGGTTCCTCATTCACAGAAAATTAAAGTACCGACGTCAGTGGTAGACGTCACTAAAACCTCGGGGGCTTTTACTTTAGACGGTGACAAACGTGACAAAGGGGTAGATAAACGGTACTTCACTNTCTACCTGGAAACAACCGTTTCATTACAGAGACGAAAAATTATACGACAGATCCAACCAGTATTGAAAGGACGGTTCCTCATTCACAGAAAATTAAAGTACCGACGTCAGTGGTAGACGTCACTAAAACCTCGGGGGCTTTTACTTCAGACGGTGACAAAGGTGACAAAGGGGTAGATAAACGGTACTTCACTACCCTGGTCTACGGTACTAGAAGCAAAAGACTTACAACTCGAAATTCGGTTGAAAAAGTGACAGGAGAAAGTGAAAGTAGTTCTCCAAGAAATCAATAAGAAGTGAACGACGGTAAATTTGGAAAAAAAAAATTCCCCAGCTTACTTCTGACTCGTAGATGTCACTTCGTCTTTACTACGGCGTACACACACACAGAACGTACAAGACACGTATTTCTTGCCAGGTACTATTTCCAGTGGGTGCCCTGTGTGTCTTGACCGACGACCTGACAGAGTCCCGCCTACGAGTCACCAGGGGACTCGCGCCGGGCCGCGACTCCCTGGGGAGGGCGTCCGTCCCGCGTCCGGGGGCGGGGGACGTGCCGCGCATGTATGGTAGGACCTTCTGGGCGAGGTGCAAGTCGGGCATGCACCGCGTGCAGAGCATCATGCACGTGGAGAAGTCCAGCGACCTCTCGAAGGCGCGGGCCCGCAGCAGCTACTGGGCGCCCAACCACCTCGACTACCGCAGACGTTGTCTGCCTGTTCTTCTCCGCTGTGCCACTGGGGTTCGTCGGACTTCCGCGGGGCGGTGGGCGCCGGGGCACCTCGAGATTCGGGCAGGGAGGAGTCGTCACTCCCCTAACAAGAGTCCTGGACCTCACTAGTCTGGTGTCAAGTAGAGGTGAGTCGAGTCTGTAGTGTACCGGTCGACAGGGTCTCCCGGGACAAGGACTTGTCCTTTATTTTCGTACAGGCGTTTCTGGCCCTCCCTTCCGACTTTACGTTGTCTCAATCAGTGAGTCAGCGCAGACTGAGACACTGGGGTGCCTGACATCGGGGGGTCCGAGGAGACAGGTGCCCTAAGAGGTCCGTTCGTATGACCTCATCCAACGGTACAGGAAGAGGTCCCCTAGAAGGACTGGGTCCTCGGTTTGGACCCAGAGGGCGTAACGTCCGCCTAAGAAATGGTAGACTCGGTGGTCCCCTCCCTTCCCATTCCCATTTATTTACACCAAGGGCTTCTTTTAACGTGCCAGTGATGCCCGTCACCGGTAGATACGTGTCCGCGGGTGCTTTGTGTGGGGAAGTGGTCGTCGTTGCGGAGGTCCGCGGGAGCCGGTGACCTGTGTGCGAGCGTCTCGGGGGCGTCCACGGACAGGACAAGCCCATGTCCCTTTGGGGTCGCTTGGTCTCCCTGTCTTCGGACGCGAGAGTGCCTCACCCACAGTCCAGTCGGCCCCTCCCCCGTCTTTCACTCTGTCTCGGTTCTTTCCTGGTCCCCACATCCACCCCGCGTCCCGCCCTCTGCCCAACCCTCCCGTCCCCAGTTCCTTCGGGCGGACGTCCTCCACCGCGCCCCACCGTCCCCAGCCCCCGTCTCCCACCGGCTCGTAGAGTCCAAATTCCCACTAGGTTCCGACTCTCGTCCCCACCGTTCACTGAACCCCGCGATCTCCCCCGCGGGTCTGTTCACATGCTCGGTGCAGCCCAGACTCGTCTACCGGACCCACCCGCCCGTCCCCTGGCGGTGGAGGACGTCCTGGACACATGTCTACCCCTCTAGACCCGTCGTTTTGTCTGTAGCCCGTGGTCGGTGACCAGAGGGCTATTTTACTTGGGGCGCGGGGGCGATAAACAAAAATCGAACCGGACGTACTCGGGGGACGACNNNCCCCCCCCCCCCCCCCCCCCCCCCGTCGGTGCACGTGCCGTGTGTCCCGGGTCTACGAGGTCGGTGGCACGATGGCACTCTGCTTTACCCGAAAAGTCCCTGCTTTGGGCGAAAAGNCGGACGTACTCGGGGGACGACGTAGGCAAGGCACTGAGGGCTCAACGCCCCTCCCCCCCCCCCGTCGGTGCACGTGCCGTGTGTCCCGGGTCTACGAGGTCGGTGGCACGATGACACTCTGCTTTACCCGAAAAGTCCCTGCTTTGGGCGAAAAGTCCTTGACAAGGACTCCACCGTAAAAAGGACGCCCGTACTTCCGAGGACTCCATGTCCTTTGTCGGTTCTCGAGAAATTTCTTTTCGGGTGGGCGCCTTCAGAAGGGACGATCAGGGCCTTTGTCGTCGTCTATTCTGTAGTTGTTGGAGAATTTACAAACGGCGTCGTGTCCTTTACGTGCTCCGAGAGTCGAAAAAGTCATAAGTTGTTCTCTCCGTAGAGGTCCCTTACTATGTGGCTAAAACAAAAGTGAAAGAGAAGAGGAATAAGGGACAAACAAAAGGGATCGGGGTACCTTGTCCAAATTGACTGTCAAGACTTACTGGAGTCCTTTTGATACTGAGTCTGAGGACCGTTCCGGACAGTCTCCCTAATTAAGTTTGTCATAGAATATGACAGAGTGGATGTCTAATTATTTGGACTGAACCCAAAGTATTGTGGATTCCTTTTCTTCATAAAAAAAAATTCCACCTTTGTAGAAAATTCTTTTATCATCTTTTTGTCAATCTTTGGGTCCTAAAAGTTTGCGACACCACATACATTTGATCTTTTATTTACGTGTCTCGTAATTAGGTCGGATCTTAAATAGGACTGGCCTCAAGGGTGTTATTGAGTCCGGAGGAAGGGACCACCCACGGGTGGGGTAAAGACAGGGTAGACCGAAGGTGCTGAGCCGCAGTGCACAGTCTTTGTCTGGGATGGGACCTCGTGAGAAAAACGGAGGACAAAGTGAGGACTCTGAGATGTAGAAAATAGAAAAAAATGTCGAGTCCAAAGTGGGAGTTTAGTTACGCTAGCCGGGCAGAGATTTTGTCCGGTACAAATTGTTTGTGGTAGTGGAGCCGGGACTACTTGTAGGAGGTCGAGGGGTTCTCTCTCGCGTAGGTGGGTGACGGCCCACTCCGGGGCGTGGGGTGCACAGGAACTTGTTACTTGAACTAAGAGGAAGTAGAAGACGTGGGAGATTGGAGGCTGCCCCGGTGTCCGGGGTCGGTGGAGCCCGCCACCCCAGTCCCCCTTAGACTCTACGGGAGTGGAGACAAAGACTCCGGGGTACACGAGACGTGTCGCCGTCCTAGACACACGTCCCAAGTGTCTTGCGTTTGGGTGTTCCTCGATTACTAGGGGCTCCCACCTTGAAAGGTCTTCGGGTGCGAGTAAGGTGGAAGGGCGGTACCCCCGAAGACCCCACGAGACCCTTAGCCTCCAGACCCATTACTGGGGAGTCCACTCCTGACAGAGAGGACTTTTGTGAGTTCAGGACGAGGAAACCCCGTACCGAAACGACTTCAGGGTTGTCCAGACTCTGTTCGAGAGGTCCGTGTCTACGAATATTTTGACTCCCTTACTTTCTCCCGACCAAAGACGGAAGTCCCGGGAGCCACCCTGAAGGGGTCGGATGTCTCGGCAGAGGCCCCGGGGGGCTCTGGGCCTAGTAGGATCGCCCTCTACACCAGCCTGTGGGGAAGTCGACCCCACCCTGTGTGTCTCCGCTGTGCGTGGAGGTTCCAGTCACCGGCCGTTCCTGGGCGGCTGGTGGGGTCGTCCTGGAGTCCTTCCACCCGGTATGCACCTTTGTCTTCCTTCCTTTGGTCGGTGCACGAGCTGTTACGACACGGGTGCCTACGGGGGTCCCGGGGCACTCTAAAGGAGGGAGGTTTCGGACCGTCGCAGTTCCTGTTGTCGTCGGGTCTCCGTCCCTCGGGCCCAGACGTACCGGGGGTCTGAGGGGTGAGAGATGTGGATTTGTGTGTCGATTTCTTCTTTCTCGTGTCACCAGTTCCATCGAAAGACCGAACCTGCCTTGCGGGTAGAAGGGAAATGGGACCCCTGGGATGACGTGTTTCTGTAACACACAGGACTCGTATCTGGGGACTTGGGTCCCTCGGTGATTCCTCTACGGGTGTGTCTGACGCGAAACCGAGTGTTTACGGGACCCGTCCGGACGTCCCTCTCCACCGAATGACTTTTAATTGACGGAACTAGAGGTCCGTCGAACCTTTTCGTTCTAGACTAACATCTACTCGACGGGTGATATTTTGCAATACACAGTTCTTCAAAATCAGGGAAGTGTAGGTTTTCATAGTGTTGTAACAGACAATTAGTCGATATTGGGTTATGTTTTATTCTTCAAATTTTTTTTTTTAAAAAAAAAAATCCTTCAGTTTGTGGGTTAGGGCTTGCACGGGTTTGTGTTTGGTTCCCGAGGAACGCCCACGCGGAACAGAGTGTCACTGGTGATCTCCCGCGCAACCCGTAATTTTTAGAGCGTACAGTCGACTCACGTCTTAACTACGAAACCTCGACACCATAACCCCTTCTGAGAACTCTCAGGGAACCTGACGTTCCTCTAGGTTGGTCAGGTAGGATTTCCTCTAGTCAGGACTCGTACGTAACCTTCCTGACTAAACTTCGACTTTGAAGTTATGAAACCGGTGGACTACGTTTCTCGACTGAGTGACCTTTTCTGAGACTACGACCCTTTCTAGCTTCCGTCCTCCTCTTCCCCTACTGTCTCCTACTCTACTAACCTACTGTAGTGGCTGAGTTACCTGGACCCAAACCCACCTGAGGCCCTCAACCACTACCTGTCCCTTCGGACCGTACGACACCAAGTACCCCAGCGTTTCTCAGTCTGTGCTGACTCGCTGGCTTACCTGACTTGACTTGACTACAGGGTTCAACCAGATGTGGGTGGAGATGAGACTTCCGCAGTCAATACTCTGGTGACCAGTGCTGTATATACGAACCGCCCCCCGTTCTACCCCCACTCCAGGAGAGGTACTTTGGGGTTGAGTGTAAAATGTAGACCGCGGGACTCTTCTACGAAAGTCAAATAAGGTGAAAAAAAAAAGGAGGGTCGTGTGGAGGGGTGGGGTACTAGAACCGAATAGGGCGGACGAGAGGCAATGTAGTCTGGACCACGGGACGTATAGCGATTGACCAGGACGACGAGTTTGTATCGCTCAAGGAATAGACTTCTCCAGAGTGCAGTCCCGTGCGTTCCCGTCTAACCTACACGAATAAGGTTTCCTTAGTTGTTTTTGTCTTGGACGTGGTTCTTTGCTTCGCTATTTAGGTCCGAAAGAACCTGCACTAACAAAAAATTCAAGGAGTAAAAAGACTGTTTCGCCAAAATTTCAATTGGAAGTAGACCAAAGGGACCACCGAGTCGACCAATTCTTAGACGGACGTTACGCCCTCTGGACCGAAGTTAGGGACCCAGCCCTTCTAGGGGACCTCTTCCCTTACCAATGGATGTGAGGTCATAAGGGCGGACCTCTTGAGGTACCTGACATATCAGGTACCCCAGCGTTTCTCAGTCTGTGCTGGCTCGCTGAACGTGAAAGTAGACTGAAAGATTTTGTTAGGGACACTGGGGAATCAATTCAGGGGTCGTCTATGGTCGTACAGTTACTTAGATACTGGTTCTCACAGGATCCACTACAGTGAAATGATTCTCTAGTTCAAAATACACTGGATCTTTTTTTTATGTTTTGTATGGGTACGTTATTCTAACATGCGAGAGACTCCCTAGACGATTTTTACTCTAAACCTAGTATTCTGTAATTCTTTATGTCATCTTATTTTACTTTGAGCCGTTACATACTTTTTAGTCATAATTTCAACGTTTGCAATTGTCTTCATTGAAAAATCCAACGAATATTTAGTGTAATGAAATACTGTCTGTCTTAATTCTACGGGATTATATCTTTAATCTGAAAGAAAGAAAGACTTCGGGAACCCCCACATCGTCACACAAAACAAAACTTCAACGGTTCACTAAAGAAACGACTTGGTTTACTCCTCTGTCCTACTAACGGTAAAGTCCCTAAGAGGGACATTTACCGTAACTTTGTACATATTATAGTATAATCTTTGTTTAGTGGTCAGATCCGAGCTACATCCTATGTCTTACGAACCCCGACCACGTGACCCTATTGGGTCTCCCTACCATACCCCTCCCTCCACCCTCCCCCCAAGTCCTAACCCTTGTGCACATGTGGACACCGCCTAAGTACGACTACATACCGTTTTGGTTATCTTATAACATTTCATTTTTTTTTAAAAAAATTTAATTCTGAAGTCGTCCTTTAATAAAGAAGAAATGTGGAAGACGTTTGACCGGGGCAGAGACTTTTATGTCCGGTCCTTCGGTTACTGCCGAGTCGCCGGTCTCGGAGCACTCGGGGTGGACGGGCCTCTACGGTGAGTGGGACCCAGGGGTGGTCCTGGTCGCCCTAGAGTGAGCACAAGGCCATCAACCGGTACGCCGACATCATCACCATCTGCCAGACCTTTGACTAGAGCAGGAGGTTCGACTTCTGTTTATACTGCCGCAGGTGGGTGTACCGTTTGACCCCTCTTTCTCCCGTCCACTCGTCCCCCGCTCCTCGCTCCTCTGTCTCCCTTCCTCGTCGTAGCCCGGTGGAAGCACTCGTACCCGTCCCCCCGGTGCGTACCGTAGGTCGAAGATGGTTTTGGGCGAAGACTTCGTAGCGATTGCGGGAAGAGTAGGAACCTTGTTGTGTGGACCCTACCCCGGGCGTGGACGAAGGGTGGGTCCGGTGGCACAGAGGTTTCAGTTTAGTCTGGAAGAAGGGGTGCCCTTACAGGTGGGGGCAGGGCTGAGTCGACTACCTTTCGTGGGTCGCGCGTGTCTCGGTTGAACCCATGGCTATCCACCCCACTGAGACGTCGAAGGACGACGTGGGATTTGACGGACGTCTCGGGGGGTCCTTCGGCGCGACCCTGGGACCGGGAGGAGGAGACCCCCGGGTGCCGAGTCTTCAGGAGGTGGGGGTCCCGGTTGTTGAGACAGTTGTCTTCTCCAGAAGCATAACAGTTCTAGACGGCGTCTACTTAATGTCGTGGGAAGTACCCTTAATGCTGGGTGACGGTCTCTGTAAACCTCTTCCGCTACCGTGGGGTGAGGTCATGAGAAAGGACCGTTTAGGGTACCTGCCTCCTCGGACCACCCGACGTCAGGTACCCCAGCGTTTGTCAACCTGTGTTGATTGGCTGAAGTGAAAATGAAAAGTGAAAGTACGTAACCTCTTCCTTTACCGTTGGGTGAGGTCACAAGAACGGACCTCTTAGGGTCCCTGCCCCCTCGGACCACCCGACGGTAGACACCCCAGCGTGTCTCAACCTGTGCTGGCTTCGTTGAATCGTCGTCGTCGGTCTCTGTAATTGGTTTGGTCACTTGTTTTACTCGTTTTTCCTCCCCCCTTTTACTTTCGGGGTGTCGTCGGGCCGAGACAATAGTAAAATAGGACAAAATGGACGTAGGTCGACTTGAGTGTAGTCTGGGAGAAAGACCGTTTAGTCGACCTCCTTGTGCAGTCGAGTACACTATGGGTGTCAGTGGAACATTTCAACCTCGGTGCACTCGTTTCGTGGGGTCCTGAGTCTCGAGGGGTCCCAGTGTGTGTACCGTGGTCCGTGGTAGACCTCGGACTACGGGAGGAGAAATTACTTTCTGGGTTCACTTTTACGCCCCCTTTTCAGGGTGCACGAAAGAGATTTTCTTCGACGTCGAGGTTGTGTTCAAGACTACCAGTTCCGCAGTCGAGATTGTGTAAGCCCCTTCCAAGGGCGACCAATTCGACCGCACGATTCAGCGCAGTCAGCACAAGATGAGAGACGTCGGGATACCTGACGTCGGGAGGGCCGAGGAGACAGGTACCCTAAGAGGTTCGTTCTGGTGACCTCACGCAACGGTACGCGAGAAGGTCCCCTAGAAGGACTAGGTCCCTAGTTTGACCGTAGAGAATGCAGAGGACGTAACCGCCCACCCAAGAAATGGAGATCGCGGTGGACCCTTCGGGTTCGAGACTGAAGATGTATCTTTACTCTTCCCATAAGTCAACGGGCACCTCTAAGATACACCGTCCCGTTTTGATTTGGACTTCAAGTCTGCTATGGCTGATCTGTCGTCGTTGTTACCGCTAGTGCCGACGGCTTTGGAAGTCCCATCTCACCACGCGACTCGGGGGTCAAGGAGTTCGACCTCAAGGGAGAGGTCCCACCTGGACCTTGGGAATCCCTGTCCAGAGTGGTGATTGAGACCAGGTCCCGCCGGCCGAGCGACCAGATGGTGACCTCAGTCCCTTTTTTCACGGCCCAGACACGGAGAGACTGGGTGACCACAGGTAGGGACCCGTCGCTAGAACCTGTCGTCGCCGGGACTTCGGTGAGTCGGTCGAGGCTGTGCGCAAAGACGTACGGAGAGTTGAAAGAAGAATCTGAGAATTACCAACCTCGGCTCCACACGAGAGGCTCACACTTTAACGGGGACGTGTGAGGCTCTGCACGTACTCGACCTTTCCGCCTTTTAGTGGGGTCCACTGGGGGTGTGAAGTGGATGAAGTAAGTGGACAGGGGTCGGCGGCGTCTCCCTCGGAAGTACTGTCGTCCTGTCTGCGGGTTACCCACTTCCAGCTGATTCTCAGTAAATCGAAGTGACGGTAGTCTCTGGAAGGCCTGTGACAGTCTGCCGTTCGGCCAGGACGAGCCTCAGTGGCTGTACGTGACTGGTCCTCGAGAACGTCGAAGTATTGGACGAAAAGGGTACAAGTTGGACAGAAATTACAAAGGAATGATGATAGTAACTGATGTGACAAAGTAGTTTCGATTTCTTTAGAAAAGGTATGAAAGTGTAGAAACGATAGTCTTGTATGGAATTCCTGACGAAAGAAAGTACTCAACTGTCATATAAAGAAAATTTACGACCGTATCGAATATTAGTCACTGTGATATCCGAGTGACCTTGAACCATTGAGGTGTGGTACAAAGACGTTTCGGTGTGTGGAGAGTCACATACTTCAAGAAAGATCTTGAGAATTAAGAAATTGTTGAGAAATTGTTGGGGGTATAAGTTGTGACAAGTGAATTTAGTGATTTAAATTCACGTGAAAGTGTTTGCCCATTCAACTTCTTTCTTGTAGACCCTATAAAAAACTATAATTCAAACGTCATTAGTCAGAACTGATAATGATCGGCAATGGAGGAAATTTCACAAATCGACCATTTAATAATATCTTTATTTCGATATTTGATCCCTCACTCATTTGGTTTCTTTCTTTAAAAAGTGTGAGTCCGACCAGAAAAAAAAAAGGAGGTGTTACGGGTAAAAAGTTCCTTGAGAGTTTCTTCAGTGTGGTACGACGTCGAAGACCAAAAGTCACCACTTACTGGACCCGACACTTCGGACCACCCGTCGGACCACCACCACAAGTCTAAAGGTTAAGGTGGATCGAAAGATTCACTGACGTGACGAGGTCTCCTTTACCGTTGGGTGAGGTCATAAGAGAGGACGTCTCAGGGAACCTGTCTCCTCGAACCGCCCGATGACAGGTACCTCCAGTGTTTCCCAGTCTGTACTGACGTCACTGAACCGTACGAGAGTTCTACTTTGCAAATATTCTTTTCCCACCCTTCGATATCTTTGAAGGTCTACGGTGACGGTGACTCAACTGTTTAGTCACGTTGTAGACGAGAAGGAAGGAAGAATCTTCGTGTTTCCCTTTTAGTCGGTGTGTCTGGTTTGACGGGGAGGTCCAAAGTCGGACTTCCTTTTTGTCTTAATCGGAGAGGGGTTTTGAACTGTCGTATACTTTCGCGTCTCTGCTGTGAAACGGTTGTTTCCAGGCAGATCAGTTCAGATACCAAAAAGATCATCAGTACATACCTACACTCTCAACCTGATATTTCTTTCAACTCACGACTTCTTAACTACGAAAGCTTGACACCACAACCTCTTCTGAGAACTCTCAGGGAATCCGACGTTCCTCTAGGTTGGTCACGTAAGATTTCCTCTAGTCAGAACTGATAAGTAAACTTCCTGACGACAACTTCGACGTTGAGGTTATGAACCCGGTGGACTACACTTCTTGACTAAGTAACCTTTTCTAGGTCTACGACCCTTTCTAACTTCCGTCCTCCTCTTCCCCTGTTGTCTCCTATTCTACCAACCTACCGTAGTGGCTGAGTTACCTGTACTCAAACTTATTTAAGGTCCTCGACCACTACTTGTCCCTCCGGACCACACGACACCAGGTACCCCAGCGTCTCAGCCTGTGCTGACTCGCTGATTTGACTTGACTTGACTTTTTGGAGTCAGTGTCCTTTGTAAAAGTCCCCGGCGAGAGTGGAGAAGACACGTGTGGACACCTCAGTCTTGGAGTTCCTCCTCGCTCTCCACGTGCGCCCAGGGGTCACACCCACGACATGAGTGGACCCGGAGACCCCCCGGTGGAAGTAGAGCCTAGTCGTCGTCTATCGAAACAGGCAGGTGCTGTTAGAGAAAGAACTTGGACGGTGGACGGTGTGTGTGTGTGTGTGTTTTGTGGAACAATGTGCCCTTTCTGTCTCGCACCCCTCCCGCTTGTCTGCACCCGAAGCGAACACCTTTTTATGCGGGATCTGACGCCGGGACCTCCGTCGGGACTCACAAATCCTCATCGAAGTCTAGACAGAGGTCGTTGGTGACCCGAAACCTTCCGGATGACGGTGAGTTCTAAGGTTATCAGCAGAAATTCTTGGGTACTAGCAAACCTCAATCCTGTGTGTCCGAGGCGCGTTCCGGTCCTACCGAGCCCTGAGTCCTCCCACCTCGCGAGGACGCCCGAAACCCACGGGTAAGCCCTACAGAGAGCGAGGGACCCTTGGGCCGACTATCTCAGGTCTTGCCTCTCGTAGCTTTAAGCAGTAAGAGAGGAACCCAAGTCCTTTGGCTTTACTTTAAAAGTACACGGGACTTTTCCCACCCCCGGACCAGAGCTGGCGCACCTGTTTGGGGTCCCGACTCTTGGAGACATAAGAGGAGTTCCCTTTGGGTCAAGAACTTCCCCTCTGTGTGTTGTCGTACCGCTACCGCGAAGGCACAAGTGTCCCGTGTCCCTCCCCGACGATGGTGTGTGCCCAATCTGTCTTCGATGACCTGCTGTGGACGCGCTCTGTGTCGCCCCGTCGACCGCTGTCTGTCGCAATCTCTGGCGCGACCCAGCGCCCCGCCGGTGCACCTCCGCCGTCCCGACTGGGGAGGGCGGGCCACCCGCGTGTCGGCGGAGGTCGTGGAGGGTAGCCGCAGGTCCCAGCCTGACGGTCGGGAAGGGGACCTGCCGCCCTTTGTGCGGGTGGCGACCCGAGGAGACGGTGGAGGTCTCAGTCTGGCGGAGGCGTGGAAGACGCGAGACGCGGGTGGGGAAGGGCCCGAACCCTTAAGCGCCAGAGTGTCTCCCTGCTCAGAGTAAGGTTGATGGGGTAGTGTCTCCGGAAGGTCTTTGTGGTCGCTTGACTGTTGGGGCTCGTTGACCTGCGGGGGGCTCCTGGTGCGACGGTCTCGTGGAGGCCGGGGTCTCCGACACCCAGCCCAGAGAGCGATCGGACTTCAGGGTAGACCGAACCGCGCTGTCACTGCGGACCTGGTACGGCCGGAGGGGAGGGTCTCAAGGCCCCAAACCCGGTGGGGTTTCCTAGCCTCCGGACGCCCACCCGACTCCGGGGCACTCCGACCCCACCTTCCGACCCACCCTCCAGTGTCCCCATCCACTCGTGCGTGCGTGTGTGCCGGTGAGGGTGAGTCCGGGGGGACATTGCCCGTTCTGCGCGAACGAATGTGTCGTTTTGAGTTTGTGGTTTCTTTCGGAAGGTCGTAATGTTGGCTATTTGAGAGTAAAACCAGGGGGAGTGAAAACTATTCCCCTTTTTTTCTCCCCCGTGAGGTGCCTCTTCGCGACCTTCCTGTGTCTCCGCTGCCACGACCCTCTCGCGTACGCGCGATCTGGTGTCTCCCGACGCGCACGCGAAGGCCGACACCCACCTGGGTGTCACCCCAGGGACGCGGGGTTGTCGAGCCGGTTTCCGTCCGCGGGACTCGGGACCGTAGAATCGTGAGCGCCTCCTGCCGGGGACGGACCACTTGTGTCAAAGGTGGAGGTGCTCCGGCGGGTCGACGGGGCCCGTACGACCCGAGTCCACCGGTTAAGGAGTGGTTAGACGCACTAGAGGCCCCGTCCTCCCCCTCAAGGGCGTCCTGGTCGTGGGGAGGCGACGGTCGGCGGCGGGGGTGGAGGGACCCCTCGACCGTGGGCCACCCGCAGTGGTGAGCCGAGGGGTCCTCACTGCGGGCGACAACCGGGACGGGGAGGGGACCCAGAGACGCAGGAGACAGAGTGTCCCATTCGTGAACTACCTAAAGTGTAGCTGACGGTAAGGGGAAGAAACTATACAAAAACATCTCAGTGCAAATGTTCAATACATAGGGTCACTAATCTAGTGTTATACTTTCAATCCTTTCCAAACGAGTCTCAAGAAAGACGAGGAGACAAGGAGACGACACATTGGTGTACGTTTCCGGAGACCTCGATTAAACGTAGTCGAGATTTTCCCGTCCACTAACGGAAGACGTAGGGATTCCCGTGAAGGGTAAGATTTTTAGTGATATATAATAAGGGGAGATTTTATACATCAATCATACAGAGAAGTTACCTCTTCCGTTACCGTTGGGTGAGATCTTGAGAACGGACCTTTTAGGGTACCTGCCTCCTCGGACCATCCGACGTCAGGTACCCCAACCATTCTCAGCCTGTGATGAAAAGTGAAAGTGCGCTACCTCTTCCTTTATCGCTGGGTGAGGTCACAAGAACGGACCTCTTAGGGTCCCTGCCCCCTCGGACCACCCGACGGCAGACACCCCAGAGTGTCTCAGCCTGTGCTGATTTCGCTGAATCGTCGTCGTCGTCGTCGTGTAGAGTAGGCATAAAATGCTAACGTTTATAGTCTGTGAACGTCACCTGAACCCACACAAAAGACCACAACATACATGTAGTTCTTTGTTTACTTTGTGAGTTTACGTAAACGGCACTTGGGTTTCCAAACTATTGATCTATTTTTAGTCGGTCCACACATTCGTGGGTCTAACGCTCTTTCTTATACTAAATTTTTCAGTATACATTTGTTATTTGAGGATGACGACCATCTGACAGTCCGAGTCACCCTTGTGTCCGGGGACTCATGACCTCTTTGTGTGGGGTCGCCCATTTATTTTCTACTGAAATTTTCGGTAAAAGATATCAAATGAAGTCTCTGTGTTTCCCTTTTCCGGAACCCTACTTCCACACCCGCCGTCGTTCGACCAGATGTAGGTAGTCCCCGGTAACGGGAACAAAACACTTTAAGTTTGGGTGGTAGACTAGGATCGGTAACCTAGAAAAGGATGACTTTATAATCTCGTGTGGTGGTTTGAGATGCAGGTTAAAGTAAAAATTACATCTAAATATTTACAGACAAAAGATTAGGATAAAGGTTATTTCAGTAGGGAGCGTTAAGTGTCCCCCGACGAAGGTTTTAGGCGATGTATTTTACTTCTTAAAAATGTGACGGACGCATGTAGGAGAACATATGAAATTCAGTAGATGTCTAATGAATATTGTACATTACGTGACATTTACGGTGCATTTCTCGAAATTCATGTTGTATTTACGATACATTCATCAACGGTCGTACTTTGCTTAAGTTTAAAACGAAAAACTTTTGAAGAACATTAACGGGGGGAGGGGGGCGGTGCAAAGGCTAGGTACCGACTGACTTAGACACCTATGTCTTGACGTGTCTCTCTACCGACATAGAGGGACGTCCAGACAAACTGGGTCGAAACGTTGGTACCGGGGTGGGATATTTGAACAATGTACTTATTGACAGTTGGAAGAGACTGACGGTTTATGATAATGTACTGTGATTTGGCGGGCTCTCTAGTAAAATAAAAGTCTCAAGCGGGTTTGGACTGGGGGCATAACCCTCGGAAACTGTGTGTGAACCGAGTCGGGTGGACACGTGTCCACACGTCCCGGGCACGTCCCGGCAGATCGGGCGGCTCAGGTGCCCCCTTCGTCCCGAGAGACGTGGACACTACTATTGAGGGACTCTTCCTAATTGTCTCTCGCGAGGACTACCTAGGGAAGGTGTCTACCGAAGACTAGTCGTCTCCGTCTGTCGTGGTCCCATTTCGTCCGTGTCTACCCACTCGTCTCAGGTCAAGTAGAGACCCGAAACCAAAAGAACTCAGAGCGACTTGTCGTTCTAGCGAATGTAGAGTACACATGTGTCTATCCCCTGTAAGAAGGACGGATTTAAATTGGACACACACATGAGTCAGCGAGTCAACACAGGCTGAGAAAACGTTGGGGTAACTGACCGTGGGCGGTCCGTGGAGACAGACAACCCCCGGTCGCACTCCTTGAGGCGGGTACCGTTTCCGGTACTCCTTCCTTCGAACCGTATGCGTTTCCGCACTAGTTCGGAGTCCTTTGGGGGACAAGGGCTTGCAGATGGGGGTTTTGGTCTCATGAAATGCCCCTCGAGAGGGGGTATTGGTAAAGAGAGTCTTTTCCTCAATTGAACGTCGAGGTCAATTATTTTTAAGGACCCGCACTATTCTCACAAAGTTGAATGCTTGAGACCTCCAAGAGACCGGACGGACTAGTCCGAGCAAGCCGGCGTACACTAACAAATGTCGGAGGGTTGACACTCTTCGTGCCCTACAAAATTTTGAAAGATTTTTGTCTGAGAAAACTCTTCAATCTTCTAGTAATCATATCATAATCATCCTACTAATCCTTAATATAACCACTTCCCAAAAAAGTAAACAGGACGGTTATTAATGACGATTAAGGGACGGGACCCACACTGTTCCTACAGAGTCCAGTTTGGAGAGACGACTGTCTGATCGAACACACTGTCGGAGAGTCGGTATTTGTCGTGTCTCTCAAACCTCATAATCACATCCCGAAAAAAGTAACCACTCAGTTACTAACGGTAGTCCGGAGGTATAGGAATCCGTGGACCCTTATATAATTAGTTACATAAACCTTATATCTTTTCCTTTATATCATCAAAAACTACAATCGTTATGATCTGAAAAACTCAATTACTTAAAAGAGAAAACAATATCTAGTGACATGAAACAATATTTAGTAATATTTAGTGATACGATACATTTTTACATTGAAATAGTGATAGAATTCTGTTTTATCTAGAATTCCCCTTGTAACCACTTCCCAAATGTAAACAACTCGGTTATAAACGACGATTTAGAGGTATAAGGACGGGAATATTACTTATATTGATCGTATATTCTTTTTATTCATAATTGGAAATTCTAATTAGTACAATTTGGAATCCAATTCATTTAAGGAAAGAACTAACATTGAGTGATGTGGGAGTGGGATATCCTTACGTTGAAATAAACCTCCCACCGCGGACTAACTAAATTCTTTTTTTAGTGGGGACCTTTTTATTCAAAAGACCAATTGACTGGTCATAGTCTTTCTCGGTATTTTACAGTCGTCTGGAGTACCGGTTTTCTACTACTTTGAGTATTCTGGAAACATATTAAAATATACTTCGTGGACTAACACTGTTCCCAGTCCAGACGACTGGGGGAGCACTGAGACATAAGTAGGGATACATATTGTTTTTCCATATATTTGTTTGGATTTTTTATTTCTTTAGCCTAGTCAAAGGTCTTTCTGACTAAGGGGGCACAGCAGAAAAAGAGCGAGGGGCAAAAGGGTAGACTTAAGTCGGAGGAAAAGATGATGTGATAGACAAGGATTAGAGGGAGGTATAGATATTAGTTTATTCAAAAAAGGTCCTGCGACTGAGGCAGGGGTGGAAGCTTAAGGGACCTTGGTGACCCCGACCTGGGGCCGTAGACAGATACCCTAAGAGCCCTGTTCTTATGACGTCACCCAACTGGCGAAGAAGGAGGTCCCCTTAGAGGGGTTGCCTCCGTAGATTGGACGTAGAGGACGTAACCGTCCACCTATTAAATGGTGACTCGGTGGACCCTTCGGGGTGCACGTTAAAAATTTTAAAGTCCAAGTAAGTTTCCAATCAAAAGGTAAAGGTGGGTCTTTTGACAGGACCCTCGGAGACAACGGGAACTCGAACTTAAGAATCCGCCCAGTTCCATTTTCCACCTGGACTTGTATGGTTTGTCTTCGTCCCTACGACTGCGCCTACACAATGCTTTTCGAGTGGTCTCTCTTTTCTAGTCCAAAAAAAAAAAAAAATTATAGAACTTTTTTTCTGAATTTCCTCAGGGAAAGCTAGGTGACACGACACGAATCAGTAGTCAACACAGACTGAGAGACACTGGAAAACCCTCAGAAACCTCGGGTGTTCCGAGGAGACAGGTACCCTAAAAGGTCCGTTCTTAAGACCGCACCCAACGGTAGAGGAAGAGGCCCCATATTAGGTGACCACTGGTTGAAGAGAGTTCCAAAGTTTCAATGAGAACTCAGGACCAGAGTACGACCCCCTTGGTCAAAACTTAGACCCTACGACCGTATCCAGTTTTGGCGACTCAAGGGAGATGAGAGATTTGAGCTCGTCCTACCTGGGTGTTATCTTAGGACAATTTATATTCTCGACAGATGTAGTTCTCCCCATATTGGTAGAGTGGACCCAACCGTAAAGACGAAATTTTTCCCCTCTTTCTTTTGGCTTAAAAGGATAATGGTTTTTTAATTTCAAAACAACCGTCATTTGTGAGGTTATCTACAAACTGTAAAGATACGAAGACCGATGGACCTGATTTTTAATAATTGTATAGTAATTGTCCAGAGGTTCGTTATCGCTCGGAATATGAAATATCAAATGTGTCCTGAAGTGAAGGGTGAAGTAGAGTAGGAGGAGTGTCGTAGAATACCACGTTTACGGTGGTCTTATAGGTGTAGATTGACCCACCTTTTCTTCAAGTCTGCGACTAGTTAGACGGGGGGACGGGGGGTCTTTCCTCCCCCTCTCTGGGTTTGGGTGCGCACGGCGGACCAAGAGTGCGGAAGAGAGAACGCACCTGAAGACGACTCTGTCAAGTACCGTGTGCGGCAGGCGTTTCCTCGGACCTTCGGAAGCACACTAAGGGACGTGGGTGTCCCGTTGTTCTTACACCCACCACCGTACACAGAAAAAGAGTAAGGTGAGTGGTGGTGCCTTTCCTCGCCAGAAGTCGACGTTTACTGTCCGTAGGGACACGGACGAACGATTCAGTGAATCACAGACTGAAACGTCGGGGTGCCTGACATCGGGTGGTCCGAGGAGACAGGAACCCCTAAGAGGTCCGTTCTCGTGACCGGACCCAACGGTACGGGAGGAGGTCCCCTAGAGAGGTTGAGTCTCTACCTTGGAAGTAGAGAACAGAGAAATCGTAATGGTCGTGGACCCTTGGGAATCCTCTGAATCACGAATCCTCTGAATTTTCCTTGTCTGGATGGGTCGTGAAAAACACTACCCCTTTTGTGGAAACATAAAGCAATGTTCAAGTAGTACTTTCCCTATAACGGATATTCTAATTTACTATGTTGCCGGGTAGAGACCCTTGGGACGGAGGGTCCCTCACTTGTAATTCGTTTTTATGAACACACATCGAGTGTCCTTTGTAGGACTGGTCCGGGTGGACACTTATTAACGTCTGTCCTTCTTTAATTGTGTCGGGGGACGTCTCCGACTAGGAACTACAAGTCGACGATTCAGGACCGGAGGTCAGGACTGTGGAAGAGTCCCGGGGTCGAGTCCTCGAGGACTAAAAGGGTCCCCCTGCCAAAGCTCTAAGAATAGTAAAGACTGTAGACGGGTTTTGCAAGAAGAATGAATCGGATCATTATGTTATCTTATAGACGCTTCCCCCAGCAGAGTATTAATAAATCCTGACCACTCTACTCTCCTTATGTGACCTCTGTTGTTTACTCAGAAAAGTAAAGAGGGACCCTGTTATATTTTTTTTAATTAGTACACGGTTTTTAAAGAATTTTACTTAAAACGAGAGACCATTTTTATGACTTCGGACTACGGATAGCGACTCCAAAACCTCTTCAAAACACAGCACTATAAATTTACTTAAAACCTAGTATATAAATGTGACCCTTTCTTCAAAATAACCATTGTATAAGCTAATGTTTTAAATTGGTTTAGTCTGAAGTAAAGGAGACGGTTAAAAAAAATTTTTTGAATGACAAAAAATTTTTCCCCCCCCGATATTTTTACATGATTCTCATTCCTAGGTTAATTAGGCACCACTAACCATTCAGTCAAGTGTCCACTTTCCGAGCGTCAAAACCGAACTCCACTTTACCCCAAATTGTGTTTCCGATGCCAGAAGTTGTTGAAGTAAGGTAGGTCTGGACTCATGTTGTTTCTGCTTTTCTAGTCGTTTCTTCAGTCTCAAGGTCCCATTCTCCTTTCTAAGTTTAAAATGACATTGTCTTAAAGGGAAAGAAGATAAAGATTATTTTCTCCGTCTCCCTCCCCTCCATCAATTTTTGGTCTTTTGTTTTAAGTGGTAGGTGGTTCTTTTCTACGTTTCGCGGTGTATTTGTTGGAACTTTAGTGACCGGAATTCTTATTTTTCCTCGTTCCGCCCTCTTCCCCTTCTTCTTTTTCCTCCCCTGCAGGGACCACCAGGTCACCAATTCTTAGGCGGACGGTTACTCCCTCTGTGCCCAAGCTAGGGACCAGGGTCGTCTAGGGTGAACGGCATCTCGTTGATTCGAGAACTCGACGTCTATGACTTCGACCGAGTGAGCTCTCGGGCGCGAGCCGTTACTCTTCGGGCGTTCGGTGTTGACCTCTCACCGGGGGTCAGTGGCGTTGGTCTCTTTCGGCGACACGCCATTTCTTCGTGGGTCGTGTCGGCTTGTTTACCTCCTCCTGGTGTCCCGGTCCACCCCTCCCCGAGGACCAGGGACTCCCTCCTCCCTACGATACCGTCCACCCCCGTCTTCCCAGAAGGACAGGGCCCGGGACTGGCACTCCTCCGAGGTTCTACTCGTCGGCGGTTCCGAGAGACCTCCGTTTCACGGACGTTGTGGGTCTGACGTACCTCCCCGGGCCCCCCGGTCGTGGGTGTGGGAGGGTGACGGGTGCCCCCGCCCGCGGGTCGTCCAAGGACCTCTCGTCACCGGACGGACATTGTCGTCGAGTGGAACCAGACCTCCCCTACGGGAGTCTCCTGTTTCCCGAGTACAATATAACTCCGAGAGCCCTCCCCTGTGGGTTGGAGTCAGGGCGCAGGTCGTGAAGGACCGTCCCCCACCCATAGCCTCCGGGCTCCTGTGCTCTCGCCCGTGTCACCCCGTAGGGAGACCAGGTCTCTCCAAAGGAGATCGGTCACAGGACAAAGGGGTCCTTTGGGCCACCGCCACCCCCCGAAGGGTCTGGAGTGGGCCGTGTGCACCGAGCGGTGCTTCGGGAGGCCACCGGGGTCGGTCGCACTTGCCGGACTGTTCACGTACGCAGGAACACGACTTGACGGCAGCTCTGGCACGGTTAGAGTCCTTTTCTCCCCCCTTTCGATGCCTTTGCCATTTCTGTAGCACACTTCTATACCGTCCTTCCTTTTTGTCGTCCCCTAACACCCTCAAAGGGCCACCGGATCACCAATCCTAACACCCGAAAGTAGCGACACCGGTCCCATGTTAGGAACGAGTCCCTTGGTTCTAGGACGTTCGACGTGCCGTGCCGGTTTTTTTTTTTTTTTTACCGGTCACCCTCTCTCAACGTTTCCTCGGGCGTTTTGAGTTTCCCGTCTACCTTCTCTTTTGAGTTTTTCGTCTTCCTTTAGGGAAGGTCAGCGAAGGGAGGGACTACGGTGAATGATTGTCCGTCAATTGCTCTGTTCTCGAGGTCCTTTTCTTAGACTTTGTCGTAGTGTTCTCTACCTTCGGAGACCTTGTCTCCTGGTGTTGACCGTAAAACCTTGTTTACTTATTTTACACCTTTTCATTCCCTTTCTTCTTGTGTCTCGAGGTTCGACTTTAAGACTGGTCCTCCTTGCCGTCCTTTATTTGAGGCAGTTCCTCTGTTTTTCTGTCTTCAATTGACTGTCCTTCTGTTTGCTTTGATTCCTTTCCTCTTTACGACGGGGACTGTTGTTTACGGGTTGATCTCTTGAGGCCACTTCATGCCTCCTTGACAGGACTTTACGCCCTTCTCTGCTTGGACGTCTAGCTTTCTCGTGCGCTATAAGGTCCTCTTTTGCTGTCCCTGAGAGATTCCTACCTCGGAGCCTCCGGGGCGACTTGTCGACAGGACGGTTAGTTCTGAGAGTAGGACGTCGCCGTAAGGTCCACGTGGGGGTCCTTGTAAGAGGTCTCGGAAACATCCCCCAACCTTTTACCGGTCACATCATAAAAAATTCTCTACATGTTGACCAAGACTTTGACACTGTCATTGTTGGTTGAACGTGACCGTTCACACAATGTACGATTCGGTGTCTGGTTCTATCCCCGAGACCGACGTAGTCCATTGGAGAGACGTTTCCGTCTCGGGCGACGACCCCACAACCCTCCCAACGTGGTAGTGGGGCCGGAAGAATTTTGGTCGTTGGACGAAACCCTGTACAGGGTGGAAGAACCCTCCCTGTCCGACCCATGTACACGCCACTGTCACACAACACACTAGGTTCAGTCAATTCGTTGTTGTTAGTCAATTGGTCGACTGAGGACTCCTACAGTGGCGTGTAAATCACTCGTGGTACCAGGTACCCCTGGACGGACTTGTGGAGATCCCTTACTCACCAACTAAAAATAATTAAGTTGGACCTTAAAGTTCTTGGAGTGACAAGGATGACGAAGTTGTGAAGACCTAGATGAAGTGCCTTCTCACTGGAACTTTACCGTCCACTTCACTTACATAAAATTTCAGAGTGAACACATGAAGTCCAAAAGGACCGTAGTTCATTTATGTTCGTTTTTAATTGACCTACCTTTCCGTCTACACTTTACCTTTGTCCTCTGGGATTTCGGGATAAAACACAAGTATTTTTGTCGAAGTAACGGTAGGGACTATTCGTCGCTCAGTCTAAATATTTGATCTTGAACATACTCAAAATAATTACCTTGACGTGTTCCATAGTCTCCCGATGACTTTCGTAAAACATTTTCACCGTGACGACGAGTTTTTCTTTAGACTTTAATTACAAACTCCTTCACCAAACAACGAGTTATCAGTATGACTCGAAGGAATATAGAATTGAAGTTCTCGAAACTCCTTTTATATTTAACCGTCGAATTATGTACTTTGGGTGATTCTCGAGAGGGGAGGTTTATGGTAGAAAAGTTCTGTCGTTATTTGTATCTTCGGGCCCCGTCCACATCCGACCGACTAGTAGTAGTTGATTCCTGTCTGGGTCCAGGTGGAAGTGATTCAAAGTAGACGAAAAGGAGACGCCACTTTGTTCCACCCCCGGAAAGGACTACCGAGTTACCATTTCTTAGGCGGACGGTTGCGTTCTCTGAGCCCAGGTAGGGACCCAGTTCTTCTGGGGGACCTCCTCCCGTACCGTTGGGCGAGGTCATAAGAACGGATGTCTTAAAGTACCTGTCTCCTCGGACTACCCGATGTCAGGTACCCCAGGGTGTCAGTCGGTTTGATCGTTGATTTACTGCTGTTTTGGTGGTGGACGTTTTCATGGGGTGATTTTGACGACATTCTATCGTACTAGTGTTGTTTCGTACAGAGAGATCAGTGCCGACGTCTTAGAGTCTATGACGTCTCATTTGGTGAGGGACGTCGTAGTGATTAGGGTCCTCCAGGGTCTCGGACTTCGTAGGAAAGAGCACTGCCACAGGTTCGTGAGATGCCACCTTTCCCCTGTGAGCGACGTGTCTGTTCGGACCTGGATCGGCAGGAGTCGAGTACGAGATCCACACTACGGCTGCGGACCCGGACATCGGACAAGGAACCCGAACCTCGGGGTCTGTGTGAGTCCCATGAGACCGAGGTGTGGGACCCTGAGAGGACGTTTTGACAAAACCCTTCGGTCTTGGGCGGGGGATGGGCGTTTCAAGTATGTGGTAGTGGGGACCTTGACCCACGAAGAGGGTCATTGAGTCGCCGGCAAGGTTGCCTGTCCGTCGGACGTGTCGGGTTTGGAGTCCTCTGAACCCCACTAGTCCTCAGAGTGACTCCGGGGACCTAGACCGTCGACTCGGTAGTTCGAGACGAGAGTCCTGTCTGTGTGTGAGACGACAGGGCTCTCACCTCCAACTGTCTCTTCGGACCGCCCGATATCGGGCACCCCGGTGTTTCTCGGCCGGACTCGTTAATTGTGTGTGTGCCACACAGGGATTGGAATCGACCCCTGAAGGTGCAGTAACTCACTACGGCCCTTGTCTCACTTGTCCTGTCCTGAAAAAAAAAAAAATTATACATAAAAGAACCGGTGTGACGTGCCATACACCTTAGAATCGAGGTGCTGGTCCCTACCTTGGGTGTGGGGAACTTGACCTTCGTGCCTCAGTTGGGGCCCTGGCGGTCCCTTCAGGGGTCCTAAAGACTGACAGTTCCCGTCATCCTCTTTTTCCTTTCCCTACTCCTCTCGCCCGACCCACCCCTTACCCTCCCCTGACCCGTGGTCCTTGTCTGTGTGGGGCACAGGGGGTCTTGTATGACCCTTGGGGGACTCGCCTACTGCGTCCCCCCACAGACCGAAACTTAGTCGGGAGACTTCCTCTTTTGTCGGTAAAGAGGTTTTACTACCCGTGGAGGTATATAATTATCTTAGATTATAAGTCCGCGAGTAGCCTCACTAACACCCAAGTCGAGGTCTGGTGGCGGTATTTTATAGTGTTATTTCACTCAGTGTTCTTGGACCTTCCAAGGGTCCCGTACATGCAATGCAGGAATGACATGGTAGTATCAGAAGATTCGCAAGTTGGTGTAGTACAGATTTTTTGGTTGTATGTATGGAATTAAAATTTGGGACGATTTTTTTTCCGACTGGTT
Source organism: Capra ibex (assembly GCA_006410555.1). Lineage (NCBI taxonomy): Eukaryota > Metazoa > Chordata > Mammalia > Artiodactyla > Bovidae > Capra > Capra ibex. The sequence goes on from SJYO01054996.1 coordinate 3,891,469, forward strand.
TAGTGGACTCCGAAGTCGGTCGGTGTTGGAAAAACGAACTTTTCTCAAACTTTAGGACGTTCTTGATAGTTTTGCATTCTGTGCTTGCTTGTTTACGACGACCCTTTTTGTCGGTTGTAGCGAGCTACGTTCCATCGACGTCTTGAAGTTAAAAAAAAAAAAAAAAATTTCCCCCGTAGACTCTTCGCAGTTATTTTGCTCCCTACCGCCCCACTGGCTTCTCCCTCCGACAATCGACCTGTGGGGCACGAGTGGCGGACCCGACTTGCGCTTGCAAGGTCGTAGTTGAGGAAAGAGACTTTATCAGACCACCATTTACCCTATATAAATGACCACGTGTAGACAAAGGAACCCGTTTTTGCATGAATTCCAATAAATAAAAATCACGGGAAGTTTAAATAAAATTCGTAGTTTTTCCTATTTAATGTGTTTCCTGACTCCGACGTCCTGTCTCTCGGGTCGACGAGTGGATCACCGAAATTTTTTGTTCCGGTCCGGGGTGGTCGGTCCCGGGCTCTGCACAGGTCCCCGTCCGCGGAGTCGTTCCACCTACACCCGCACCCCACCCGACCGGACGTGGGTGGTCTTCGACTGGTCTGCCCGAGAGACAGGGAGTCTGCACTGGTGAGATTTGATCACAAAGGACCATTTCTTGAATGATTTTTTAAAAAACACACAGGACACTTGATATAAAAACTTATACAAATAAATTTTTATTGGTATCTTGACAGTCAAGTGTGTCAGGAGACGTACGTTGAGTCCACAAACAAAGCTCTTTTGATTTTCCCGACCACCGACACTCCACCCTAGGACACCTCTTTGGGTCTCAGGAGACGTCCAGTGCGGAAATTCACACCTGTGTGACGTCCCGTCCCCAACGTTTGACAGAGACCCTCACCGACGGCCTGTCAGTTATTAGGTCCGGAACGCCCGTCATCGGAACAAACGCATCCCACAGAACAAAAACAAATAAGAATGTTCGGAAATCTTTACGTTGTCACTGGGGAGTGGTTCCAGTCGCCGGACCCTTCGTCGGCCGTGGAGGGGGAGGTCCGAGCGGAGGGTCTCTCTCTCTGACGAGACACTACCAGGGTAAGAACGGAATTTTGACCTCTGTCGTTAGGTCCCAAACGCGAATCGTTTTCTGAAACTTTGAACTTTTTTCATGTACTGGACAGTGAAACATATTTTTGTCGTTTTTCCGAATCAAATAATTTACAAAATGGAAGATCCTCATTTTTCTGTATTATCAAATTTGATGACATACAGTTTTTGGACACATATACATTGTACCAACAAAACATTTATGTACAAACACGTCTGACGTTTTTTTCTTTACGTGGATCAGGAAGCTGGCGTACCCGACCTCCACTGGTGACGCCCTATCGGCAGACGGGATCTCCAAGGACGACCCCTGTGCCCGGACTCGCAACCCTTACAGTGGAGGGTAAAGACCCCCACCTCGACCTTGTGAGAGTCCTTGGCAGAATAAGGGGACCTTTGTCACAGTCCTGAGTCGTCTCCCGTAGACCGGCCACAGAATCCTACTTGTACGACCACCCGTCCTCCCCGTAGGCGAACCTGTCTGGGTTGTTGACAACAGATTACACGTCAATTCAGTGCGAGATTGACCATCGAGTCAGCCATATCTTGGGTGGAAATTACGTCCTCTGGTCCAAGCTAGGGACCCGGCCCTTCCAGGGGACCTCCTCCTTTACCGTTGGGCGAGGTCAGAGGAACGGACCTCTTAGAGTACCTGTCTCTTCGGACCACCCGATGTCCGATACCCCAACGTGTTCAACCTGTACTGAATCGTTGATTTGGTGGTGAATTTCGAGTTTTTGTTTGTTTGTTTGTTTGTTTGGTAGAACCTCGAATTGTAAAGGGATCTCCTTTACTAGACAGTAAAGCTGCCATTTTGAAAGTTCTGGGGTCAGAGGAAAAAGGACACTTCCTTCACCAAAACAGTAGACACTTCAGTCCTCCACAGAGTCCCTTCGTTGTTAGTACAGGGGGTCGTGTGTCCGATGATGACCCCCCGAGACCCCGAGTTTGTTGTGGTGCCTCGCACACCCCTACGAAAGGCCCTCTTCGGTCGCACGAGTCGACGAGTCCACATTTACTGGTGGACGTTGATGTCGGTAAGCAGGACTTCGGAGCGGAGGAGGAGCTGACGTCCGCGGCACGGGTCGAGAGTCGTCCGGGGGCCAAAGGGCGACTTAATTAATATTGTTATGCCCTGCCACACAAGTCTCAAGGTTTGTTGGCTGAGTCTCTGTGTAAAACAGGACGGTTGAGACAAGTACGGTTTTTGTATTAGAGGAATGAGAATTAAAATGCCGGAAAAAAAAGAACAATTTTTACTTCGTCTTGGATGAAAGAGAAATAAAGAAACTTCACGATCGCTATTGAAATCGCAAGAAGCGGACAACATTTCCGTTGTAATAGACTAGCAGTTATACCGAATGCACGCTCCCCTGTGCAATAAATCGTGCGACAAATGCGTCTAGTCCTGCTACTGTTCGCAGTTCCTATACAGATGTCAATGTCTGGCTCAATCGTAGACGTTATTAATCTCTTCCACCGACTTGACTGACGACGAAATGGATGATTCGGTTGGATGGTCGTCCGAGAAGTATTCCAGAGTCTATGAGGAGTAATTTTTTAATGGTACATGAAAATTAGTGAACCAACGTTGATTGTACCATTTTAATGCACCTTTGTGACTTGACCGATTTAAAGTTTTGAGGAGTTTAAAATAATCGCAAATGTCTAAAACAAGTAACCTTGTAATTCGTCGTGGGTTCTTGCGCAAGTCTTTATCCGGATTGTAGACGACTCGTCACCATCGACTGTTTTAAAAAAAAAAAATTCAAATAAACTAAACCTTTCCTAAAAACCTCGACTGTCAAATTTACGTAAAGTATACAGGGTCTTTTATTTCCGACCATAAATGGTGTACCGAACAAAGATTCTTTGATTCATTTGTAAGCAAGATTTGTCAAGTAAAAAATTTTTCACTAAATTCTATGTGTCCGAGGACTCTTCCGAAAATAACGGGACTGCTATGCGTGTAGACAGCCCCTTGTTAAGGTCCCCCAGGAGGTCCCTACGTCCCTAATTGTCTCTCTGCAGGTCGAGCTCCACTGGACTGGTGTCGTCTGGGAACGAAGGTCTCCTCCACGGGTGCCGGTCGTGGACTGTAGGGTCGATCCTTGGCCGTCCCGTGCCACCGTTCGAGTCCCGGCCAGTGGAAGCTCCCCGTGGCAGTCCGACCTGTGTGGTCCCTCCTCTTCCGTTTCTACCCCCCGCGAGGAGTGGGGAGAACCCCCGGGGACCCCGCGACTCCGTGGACGTTGGTCTTTTCGAGGACTAGGGGGGAGGGGTGGGGGCGTCGGGTCTGTCGTTGGTGTGGGCCCCCGCTCTTTCTTGGGTCCCTTGAGTCCGAGTTGGGCGTGGTGACCCCTACACCAGTTGAGTGATAAAAAAAAAATGATGAAAATAAAAAAAATAAACCGAGACGACCCAGAACCAACATCGTCCTCCCCAGAAACGAACATCATACACTTGGGAGTCAACATCAGGCACCCTAGATCGACGGACTGAACCTCCTCCCCCGTCAGTTTGGGCCTTGGGGTCACGTGACCTCGTGCCTCAGGATCGGGGACCTGGTGGTCCCTTCAGGGGTCGGGTGCAATTTAAGAGAAGAAAAGAGAGCAAAGGTCTACTGGTGTTACATCCAGGGTCCACAGAGTATGTCTCGAGACGACAGGACTCGACTCGACGTGAATTTCGACCACCTCATTTGTGACAGTACCCTCGGACCAGTCCCTTGTTCGACAGACCCCGTCCTCGTCTCCCACCCACCCACCCACCCTTCGCCCCCGCAGTGCAAGAACGAGGACCATCTGTGCTCCAGGACTTCAGTGTGCCACTCCTCTCGACTCCTCCTTCCGACAAGTGGACCTCGCCTTCTGTGTCGTCGTTTCCTCGTCCTGGGCATACCTGGTCGACGCGTAGGGACCCGGGGCCGGTCGAGACGCGGTCGCGATTCGTCTTAGCAGATGCACAAATGGGAGGGCAGGGGTGTTTGTTGAGAGCCTCGTTTCCCTCGTTCAGGTGTAAGTCCGCCGACCGATTGAGTGGGGCCCGGTCCTCCTGGCTCTCAAAGTCGCCGACTCCGTCCGGTCCGAAGTTGGGGTCCGTTCACTCAGCGCCCGGAGCGTGTCTCCGAGTCCCGAAGTTCCTCCTCCCGTCGGGGCAGCGACCCCTGTGAGCCCGTAGGCCCGCGGGGTCGGCACTCTGGGGGTGCAGGGACCTACGAGACCTCGAGGGCCCTTTCTGTGGCGAGGAGGGCCCAGTGGTCGAGCGGCGGGAGGACGGGGACAGGACGAGGTAGGGACTTTAGTGAGTCGGGAGGAGGGGGTGGTGTGTGGTGAACCGGGCTTCCTTCATTTCTCCCGCGACCCGTCCATGTCCAGGGAGAGGGTCCTTCCGTTCAGTCAAGGGAAGAAGGGCACTTTGGTGATTCAGATAGTTTGAGGCATGTAGGCATGGTTGTTCTCTTTGTCGACGTCCGAGGAAAGTCGTTCCAAAAATTCTCAGTTCTGTATGGGCCACATGAAGGGGTGTGGGGTCCCGTGTCATAATTTCGTGTAGGGTGTAAGATACTGAATGCAAGTCTTTCGGACTAAAGAGTGGAACTGATTGTGTGTAATACATTTCGAAAGGAACTGATCGGCAACAGGATGTGGAAAGGAATGAAGTCGTTCTGTAAGTGCAAAGAAGACGGGAAAGTCGGGGAGGAGAAATACTCCTTCTTCGGGGAGAGGAGGAGGATGAACCCTTCCTGCGCCCGAAGGGAGGGGTGGAGGTCGTGCAGGGACCCCCTTCTGGGTGGGAAGTAAGAGACGGACGTGAGAGGGCTGACAGGATCAGACAAGACGAGGAGTGTCCTTCCCACGTCTCGGCGTTGAGGATCTAGGTTCGGGTACGAAAGACAAGACCCCACCACCACCCGCGACGGTGTACACACCCGACCTCCCCGGACTCTCGTCTCTACCTACCTCCGTAGTGGGGGCCGTGGCAGTGTCGGGTGGTGGGAATTGTAGATGGTGAGGTAGACGACTTGCCAAACTAGGTAGAGTCTCGACTACCCGGGGAAGGGGCGGGGGGTGGTGGCCCTCCTGTCGACGACCCTTGGTCGGAAAGACCCGGAGTCCAGGAGACACACCGGGTGCCGTCCTCTGTTCTCCCTCCTTGTGTATCTCTCTACGGACTTCGAGTTTCGGGAGCCCCTGTGGTGCCAGAGGGTCGACGTTCCCCTGCGCCGAGTCCGACGGGTACAAGAGGTAGTTTAGGGGTGTATTATGACCCGTCGGACTCAAAGGAAGGAAAGAGAAGAATAGAACTTCCCTCAATTTTTGTCGCCGTCTGTGCACCCCAGACGTCGCCCCTCCGCCCCCACGTGCCACCTGTAGCTCGTATGTTTGTGTGCTCGACCTTTGATTAATGTACGGGTCTAGGAGGAAGTGACCGGAGTGATCGTCGGTAGTCGTCCCGTGCCTGCCGTCTCCTCATTAAAGGTAGCCTTCACTCACTGTCGACACTTTAAGGTAGTAGCCACACTTCCCGTGTACATTTGGCTGGCTTAGAAAGACTGCAAGGTCCTCTGGTCGCACCCGGGCCGGTCACTCCGGACCCCGTCGATGTCCAAGAAGCAGAGTGATTCTTCATTGCCCCGTTGAAGCTGTCGAGACGCAGTTGCGGGTCCCATATGATATGTGTATGACGACACCCAATTGAAAGGGATTCTTACATTAGGTAAGGTTTGGGAGTCATGGACACCCGGTTTTAGGTCTCGGCCCACAGAAGTACTGTACTTTCTTTACCCCTTAGTCTGTGCCCCTCCGCAGGGACCTGCTGTTCCGTCTCTGACGTCTGCACAGGTGTCCAGGTCCTGGTGGGCCCCGACCGTCATTGGTCCTGGGTCTGAGAGGGCTCAAGGGAACCATTGTCGGTCGGATACTTCCGGAACGAGGGCCTGAGAGCCGGAGACCTCGGGAATCTTGTGTCGAGATCAAAGTTCGGTGGGTCTGACACCAGTGAGCAGTTCCGTCGGGATTCCTGAGCCTATGTATGTGCGACAGAGTGTGTGCTAATTTTTCCAATACACGCACGGGGGTTTAAAATGAGAAACCTAATAATGTGAAGGCACCTGAATGTCCAAGGGTCGACTCAATGGATGAACACGTAACGTCCTTCCCTTTCAGTGAATCAGCACAGGTTAGGACACTAGGGTAGCTGACATCGGTGGTCCGAGGAGACAGGTACCCTAAAAGGTTCGTTCTTATGATCTCACCTAACGGTAAAGGGTAAGGTACCCCTTGGAAGAACTGGACCCAGAGGAAGTAACGTCCGTCTATGAAATGGCAGACTCGGTGGTCCCCTCGGACCATGTAACGATTAAGTGATTAATATTTTTGTGTGTATTATAAATTTAGGTAAGGGAGTAAAGGTTAACATAGAAATTTTATTAGATTTCACCTACGCAGTCGATAGAAACGGTGTTCCTATTTCATAATTGGTTTTGCCTAGTGTGTCACTTGCGTGCTGTCTGCAGTAGGAGACTTTCGCCTGCATTGGACGTGAACCCTCTTCCGACCCCTCCACTTTTGTCTTCCGGGACTGGTGGAAGAGGGAGAGTCAGTGGATCTCTAGGGGGGTGGTACCCAGTCTCACTGTGATTTCCTGACAACAAGTTAGCGAGTCAGCGTAGGCTGGGAAAGGGTGGGACAACTGACGTCGTGTGGTCCTAAAGGACAGGTAGTGGTAGAGGGCCTCGAACGACTTTGAGTACAGGTGACTCAGTTACTGCGGAAGATTAGTGGAGTAGAAGACAGCGGGGGAAGAGGAGGACGGGAGTTAGAAAGGGTCGTAGTCCCAGAAAAGGGTACTCAGAAACGTAATCCACTGGTTTCATAACCTCGCCGTCCAATTCGTAGTCAGGGGAGGTTACTTACAAGTCCCAACTGATGTGATTTCCAAAAAATGTATAACTAATTTCGTTTTCCTGTCGGGACACGTCTGTCCTCTGTGCGTCCCTTCGGGGTTACTCGACATACGTGTCTGTCTCGGGTGTCGTTGTGCGGAGGGTACCTTTCGACGACCGGACACCTCTACCGTCGTACAGTGAGGTCAGAGACATATTCTCCGTTCCCCCTATTTAGCCATTCGAAGGGACCACCGAGTCACCACTTCTTAGGAGGACTTTACGTCCTCTGGGTCCAAGTTAGGGACCCAGCCCTTCTAGGGGACCTCTTCCCTATCCGATGGGTGAGGTCATGAGAACGGACCTCTTAGGGAACCTGTCTCCTCTATCTCCCGATGGTAGGTACCCCAGGGTTTTCTCAGCCTGTGCTGACTCACTGATTGGGAAAATGTGAAAGTTATTGTTGTCGTTCCTTTACCCTCCCAGAGTGTCGAGTGGGTCTCAGGTCTGGGGAGTCGGGTCGTGGGTGCCGTATTGTGGTCGTCGACACGGGACTAGACTGGGAAACGACGTTTTCAGCGTGCCTACGTCGACTCGACGCTACCGTGGTGACCGAAGGCCGTGGGGGACCTTTCCTAGGGAGACGAGGGTGCAAGGGGTATTTGGACCCACCACTGTGTCACGGGCTTTCGAGGTCTTGTAAGTGACGACAGTTCGAAGAGCTCCTTCGTTCGTACCCATTGACTACCTACAATTCCGCAAACCGTTCCTAACTATCTATTGTGAACCGTTAATGTCCAAGGGCCTGGTCTTCGTTCCTGAAAAATACACGGTTCCGAAAAGAGTGCGTAAAGGAAAGTCTTTGTTGTTTAAGACCCGGCGAGGACGGTGGTGCACCCCGAACGGGGTCGTGCACCTACAGTCAAGGGACCAGACCTGTTCTCTCCGTTTCTGTGTGGGTGGGGCGGGTCAGGGTCCCACCGCCCGGGACCCTTTGTCCCCGAGCACACCCCGATCTGAAGGTCCGTGGTCCCCCGTAGACGAGTGCCAAGAAGGTCCTGGGCCTCCCGGGGACGTCCGACGACCGTTACGGTTCTTATTAGGGAGCTGGGCCTTAGTTTGTTACTCTCCTGTCCACCGGTCCGCCGTCCCGGTGGGGGACTTCCACTCTCGTTTCTAGCGCCTGTGTGAAAGGGGACTGGACCCTCGTGAACCCGTGGTCGGGACGACTCCCCACTCTGTGAAGGGGCGATGTCTACCTTCTTTCCTGCAGGGCTCTCACTTGAGCTCTACGAAGGGGAGAAATGTTAGCTCCATAAGACTTTTAGTATACTGTGGCACTTTAAGCGTAGCAATGCTTGATGACGGACTTTTCACCTCTTTCACCCCGATGATTCTCCCGCACAGACCCAGGGGGGTGACCCCTACCAAAATGAAAACTACGTGTTTGTGCGTTCTCTTTCCGAAGGTACAAGTAGTCTTAGATTCCCAGGTGGTGTGTCTTTCGTGTCGCTCCGGGTTTGCACTGCCGTCTGTGACTTTGCCGTTTTCAGTGTTATTGCTGTTTCGTGGTGGTACCTGCCCCCTTCCCCTTCGACCGGTGCCCGTCCTCTGGACCTCTGGGGGTGGTGGGTGTGGTCTGCAGTTCAGCCCGTCCTCTCTCCGGTCGCACGCCGGTGCTTTGACCCCGGGTCTGGTGCATTGGCGATCCCGGGGGTGGGAGCTCACTTCGGGTCCCATAGGGCCCGGGTGTCCGTCGGACTGAGCTCCTCCATCCCAGTCGTTGGATGTGTCGGACAGGGCTCCTTATTCATCTTTGGGTTCTTTTTGTTAGAGATTTTCTGAGAACCCACATTAGGTCCACTGGTGCGGATTTTAGGCGTGAGTTCGGCGGTTCCGTGTACGTGTGGTCGTGTCGGGCTCATGTCTCAGGTCCTCTCCCCTCTCCCCGGCGGAAATGACGGAGACTTCGTGCGGTGACAGGTCGTAGACATAGGTAAAGAGGCACCGGTCCGTACGGAAAGGAGGAACTGAGGGTGTAGGTTCGGAAGTGGAGATTAGAGGGACTTTAGTAGTACACCTATACCTATTGCCTTTGTACCCGAAAAGGGAGTGCACAGGTGGCTCTTAAGACGGTTCAGTGCCGTCGCGGGGTTTGTTTCCACCGGTCTCTTAAGGTGGAAGGTGTGTGAAGCGTTGCTAATGTTCCACGGGTCGTTGCTCTCAATTTATGATCTTGTCCACAATGTCCCTTGTACCCTTCGATGAGTCTTGATGACGATTCTTCTGTAGATTCCCTGTTTTGTCCCACTTTACGAATTGAATTTTTTTTTTTTTTTTGTGTTTTTTCCTATTCTACTCTTGTTTTATCCTACCTATTGTGTCTTGCTCCTCCGCTCCCTCCTGATGTCATGTCTCAACCCAGAGAGGAGCGAGAAGTTTGTTCTGTTCGCGACGGTACTTCCTTTACATATCAATGGACGTAGGTATAGACGTTTCTTACCTTGTCGGTCATTCTTTTTCTTCCTTGGTCTTTAAGTCACAGAGTCTCAACCTAAAAATTTTCCAATGTGCCTCTCTTTTATATTAAGTCTTTTGCCACACACATGTGCGATCGCCCTAGACCCCCCTGTGCCTTCGACGGACCGAAGGATCGGAAGGATGGCAGCAAAGTAAATGTCGCTTTTTGTTTTGCACCTATACAATTTGACTTCTTCATTTTCGGAGTACCGTTTTCTTTGTCGAACAAGAGTACGTCTTTACTAATGAGGTACAAATCTTACGTTATATTTCCCCCTTTGTATGAGTTTGCATACCACCACCAGTAGACTTCATGAGCCCAGACGCTGATACCTTGTCAGGTATGTTTAATGTAATATCTGAGCTGTAGGTTTCACTTCTGTACAGGCTCGTCATTATAAATTTCCGTAACTGTGACCTGAGTATACACTTCCCTTTCTTGGTGGTCCATTCTCCGTATAAATTGTCATAAATACCAAACTGAGATAACGAGGGTTACGGTTCTGCTTCAATTGCATTGACCAACCGACGGTGATGATGGCTTTTTCGTTGTATCGATGCCGAAAGATGACGAAGCGTAAAATAAGAAAAAGAACTATACCCTATGTACTGTCAGTGCTAAATCTTATACGATTGCTTTTGGAGCCGGTTGATTTGAGAGACCTCGACCTCTGACAGACGGTTTTCTCGTATGGAAGCCCTCTGAGGAGGACCTGTATGCACGGCCAGTCTATCGCCACGTGGTCCCGGCTGAACGGCGACCGGTTCAATGGGTGTTACGGGACGTTGTGTCTTTACCTGTCAGTGATTCCTCGCCAGTCACATGGTGTGAAAGTCGTTGGACGTTTGTCTGTCCCCACCTTGCCTGTCGTTAGGCTTTGTAGTAGAGTAATTTAAGAAGAGGCCCTCTTTTTCCCTACGGTCGTGGGAGTCAATTGTAGTGTGTAGAGATAGTCAGAGGTGCCGGACTTCTTGGTTGTACCAAACCTGTGTGCAACCGACACCACCGTAAAAAGATCTAGGGAACTCACGACCAATGTGACCCTTCCACGTGTCAACTCAGTCGGGTGGTTGTACGTAGCCCCTGGGAGTTTTGAGAGTCGTTCCGTGCTTGCTCCAATTTCTCCTGGGTCGCCGTCATGACCCGGTATTTCTCTAGTCCCCTGTAAGACTGTGTAAGGTAGTGCTGGAGTCCCGTCCTAGTCCTCAGGCCCTCCTTGTCACAGGTCCTCCCTGACCTCCCCTCTTTCGGCGTGGTTCGTCCCGCCTCCACCGCTCGACCGGACCAGAGACCTGCGCCCCAGGGTGTGACGTCCCGGCGCTACTCCTGTGTGGTCCCCGGGCGCAAGTAGGAGGGACTTTGTCCGAGGTCTCTCTACACTCCCTGGTGACAGGGTCGTCCATCCTTGCGTGGTAGAGGTCCCCCGTTCCGACCGAAATAGGGTGGAAGGTGGTCTCTGTCGAGGGGACACCTGTCGAGGGGTGTCGACTGTGCGGACCTACGTCCCTGGCGGGGAGCCCTTCGGGGGCGGAGAGTCCTCGAGTGGGGGGTGGTAGAAGACACACTTCTGGGAGGACGTACTGTTGGAGAAGGAGGGGGTGATCTTGACGCGGGGGTTTCGGCGCGACTTCGTAGTTTTAGTTAGGGACGAATCCTTTTCGTCCTGTTCTCGGGACGGGGCGTGTCAGAGGAGGGTCCTTCTCAGACGGAGAAAGGGGGCGGTCGGTCCGGAGGTCCCGTGTGGACGAGGGAAGGACGAGTGGGACTTGGTAGGGGGTTTCAAAAACTAAGATACCGAAGTTTCTGTGACGAGTTCCAGTGGTTGTTGAAACCAAAGACTTTGGGGAGTGGAAGAGAAACGGGGCTGGGTCGGGAAGTGGTCTTCGACATCTACTCCAAGAGACGTCTGAAGACGGAACCCGAAGGAGAACCTTAAGGTAGAGTCGGTACACCCGAGGAAGGGATCTTAGGGGACCTAGGACCTAAGATTTCGGGTGACCTCCCTCGGTTCCGGTGTAGGGTGGAGGAGCATTCCTCGAAGCCTAAGGGTGACAGCACAGAGTCGGGGCGGGGGCAAGTCCATTTGGGTGTGTGTAGGTTCCGAGGCTCACCTGTGTGGACTGATGAGTGTGGGCGGACCTCCTGTCAAACACTCGTAGAGGTGGCGACGTGCCCCGTCCGTCACGTCAGGTAGGTGGCCGCGAGTCCTGTCGGAAATCGAGCAGTGGGACGGACCCTCGAGGGGGAGGAGTCGGGCTCTTATGGTCTCTAAGAGATGTTAGTTGTGACGTTTTTACGCTGTGGGAGTAAAGTGTTGAGAACCCTTCGGAGAGTGAGACCGATGTCCGACCTCAGGTTCTTAAAGTACTCGTCTGTTGTTTCACAGGGGAGGCGTAGGAATGTTAGTTAGAACGACCTCCGTGGGACCGGTCCGCCCTTGGTGTGGGTGCGAAGTGAGTGGGCCCGGGAGGACGAGATGAAGTGGGTTCTCAAATCCCACCAGAGACACGAAGAGACGTGTGGGTTGTGTGACAGGTGACGACTACAAGAACCGAGATGGAGGGTGGTGTAGTGTAGGGGGTTCTGGTCCTTGATCCAGAGCCTATGACCGTTCCTGTGAGCAGACACAGGGATGTGAGTCCTCAAAGACCAGGGTTGTTTCACGACCCTTTATACTCCCCCCACCCACACACCCACTCGCTCACCTACCCAACTACCCACCTACCCACCTACCCACCCACCCACCCACCTCACCCACTCACTCACCCACCCACCTACCCAACTACCCACCTCACCTACCCATTTCCCAACCCATCTACCCACCTACCCCACCTGTCCACCCACTCACCTACCTGTTCATCCATCCTCCCTCCCTCTTCTCTCTCTACAACCGACCGACCTATTTACCTACTACCAGGTTATTGATCCTGTTGTTTGTCTAATTATTTTGTCTTGTGTAGACTGTAATAATTTTAGGCTGGATTTGGGGACTTGGGTAGGACAGGAAGGGTGGTCAGTCCGAGGAAGGCAGGAGTTGAACGGGAAGGGACGAAGTTCCAGGCACACGGTCACTGGTTCGCGGTGCGAGTCGGAGTGACTGAGACCTGTGGATCTGTAAAGGGGTGGTTAGTGACGGGTTTTGTTTGAGAATACGTACGGAGTCGGTAGTCAAGTCTGCAGTGGAGGAGACTCTTTGGAAGAATTACGGTGTCGGAGTTTATTACGAAGGAGGGTTTCGAGGGAGTGGCGGGAGGAGTGTGTTGGTCGGACGGAGAATGGAGACAAAAGGGTCGTAGCATACAACTCCCAGACTGAGAGAGGTCACGACTGTTCCCTGACCGACCGAGAGTTCACCCGGACCAGGAGGTGGAGGGTCGTGACGGGTTCCGTCTGCGGACGGGGGATGGGTGGGGGGTGTTGTGACCCGTTATTTACTTACTTACTGAATTGTGGTTTCTCATCTTTACTCTACGAAGTAGTGATGCCGAGGTTCGAAGCCTGGTACACCTGTCTTGGATTTATTTCGACAAAGGAAGGACTAACCTGAGGACGGAAGGGAAACGGCACTCGGAGATATTAGACTCTTAAAAGTGGATAATTAATAAGAAAACGAGTTCCCGTGGACGACAAACAGTCGAAGTGCGACTCTTTTAGGTTTTGTCATACGGTGACTTAACTTAAAAATTAATTCTAATCCGACGAAGAAAGGACTCCTCCTTTCACGAGCTTTAGTTTGAGATAAGTCAGACACAAAAGACACACACTTTTGTAAGAGAGGAAGACTGTGCAGTTGTTAAACGTTTCTTAATTGAGCGGGAAACGTTCCTAGTTTAGTGAGCTAAGGGGTGTGCCCCGTCCCCCCCTTCCACAAAATAAACTTGACTTACCAGTGGAGTCTGTGGAAAAATACACACGTGTGGTACCCGAAATAAAATTAAACTTTGTGACCGTCTTTGATTGTCGGTCGACACTCCTCTTTTATTTTGTTCCCTACTTTTACGAGAAATTCGACGTTTCGACACGACCCTAGACACTTGTCGAGGACCTATGTTTGGTCTCTTCTTACCTTAGCTCGGTCAGACCCAGAGGTCCGAGTCCTTCTTCGTTCCATTGTACCCATTTCCACGGGACTTTGAATGTCTTAGCACACAAGACCACCGTTGTACACTGGTGGCACCCGGACCCGTAGGAGCCCCGTCTTGACAGTTGACAGTCCGACATGCTCCACAGAAAGATTTAACTAAAGAGATGACGGGTGTGAGGTGACGAATGGACGATTTGTGCCTCAACCGACTTTTCTTTTAACTCCGAAAACCAATTTTTAGGGTCAACCCTTAAGTTGCTTTTGTGTGCTTGCGCTACACTGTTCAACACCTGACTACGGGAGGAGATGCTCCGGTCTCTAGAGTCCTCAGGAAAGCAAAGACGAACCTCCACTCGCCAGTCGTGCACTACGGACGTCTGTAGGTGTCCCTGGGCTCACACCTGGGCACCGTCCCTCAGGCTCTCGTTGGCCGGTAAGTAGTAAAGGGGTGATGGCTGGGGTGGAGCCCTTCGTCTGCCGGGCCGCGACGGGCAGACCTTTTCTTTCGGTTGTGGTCCCTCAAGGGACCGTCAACCCACCAATCCTGAACAATGAAAGTGACGGCTCCCGGGTCCAAGTTAGGGACCAGTCCCTTGATCCCAGGGCGTGCGGCCCGTTACCCCCGTCGTTCTTTCGTTCGTTTGTAACTGTAAAAAGAGAAACTGCCTAAGGTCTTCTAAATGCGAGTTTGTTCTAGATTTCTCAGGTGAACTCCGGACGATAAGACACTACCTGGACGACGTAAAGACTTTGCCTCAGCCCCTAGACTCCCCGTGACTGGATTCCCCGGAGGACAAGACCCCCGGCGTGGGTCGTCCTGTGTTAGCACCGGGACACCAGTGTGTGTCTCCAACGGGAACTTGTTTCCTCGCAAAGACATCTGCGACCCGTACCGAACCGTGTCTTCCCCAGAGGGCCCCTCCGACCCGACGGGCGACGAGGAGGGGGGTCGTCCTTCCACGGTCACCCCCAGGACCGGCCGGGGTGTGTCGAGCACCGCCCCACCCGTCCGGGAAGGGGTCTTCCTGAGGTCTTGGGAGACGTAATTGAACAGGTGCTCTACGTCAGGTGGGGAGGACACTTAAGGTCGGTTGAAATGCTCTCTCAAGACAAAGTCCTAGCATTTAGGTGGACAATTGTGCCGGTGGGGTGGGGAGGTCCGTAACTAAGGTCTTGTGACGTACGAAGCCTTTGTGGTCGTCTCTTGTTCAGACCCACCCTCCGTGGGAGTCAATAGTGCCCGACCACACACCGAGACCGTCTTAGTAGTTGTGGAAGTCGAGAGGTTTGACCCAGATTCGGTCTCCCAGACTAGGAGTCTACTGTGAAGTTAGGAGTCGAGGGGCGGGCGTGGTCGGCGTGACCGAGTCCTCCCGGTTAGACCTTGATCCTCCGGAGGGACCTTTAGACTCACCGTAGGGACCGACGACCTGGCTCTGACGACTGCCGTGAAGGACCGGTCCCGGGCGTCCCAACCGGGAGACGGCCCCCGCGCAGAGTCGCGTGCGTCCCGTCTCGCCGCGACAGGGACCCGACCCGGACGTCTTGGGTGTGCAGACCCCGCGGGACCCTGCCGCCCGGGGCACCAGAGGGGGTTCCTTCCACAGTGGCCCCTCCGAGTCTGAGAGTGGTGCCAGTCTCAGGCGGTGTTCTCTGCAAAGTGTGTGTGTGTGTGTGTGTGTGTGTGTGTGTGTGTGTGTGTGTGTGTATGTGTGTGTGTTTTTGTGTATGTGTGTGTTTGTGTGTGTGTGTTTGTATGTGTGTATTTTTGTGTATGTGTGTTTTTTGTGTGTGTGTGTTTGTATGTGTGTGTATTTTTGTGTATGTGTGTGTTTTTTGTGTGTGTTTGTGTATGTGTGTTTTGGTGTATATGTGTGTGTGTTTGTGTATATGTGTTTTTTTTGTATGTGTGTGTTTGTGTATATGTGTGTGTTTTTGGGTATGTGTGTTTATGTATGTGTGTGTGTGTGTGTTTATGTGTATGTGTGTGTGTTTTCTTGTGGATATGTGTATGTGTGTGTGTGTGTAGGAGGTTTACGGTGAAAAGCGTGTCGTTGCACCAGTACATTATCAAGATGACCAGGAACAAAGGTTAAATTCCACTCCCCACGTTTCACGCCTTCCCGAGTCTCCATACTGACGTTGTCTGGGTTCAATGGAAAATGAAGTCGGTTAAAGATTCGAAATTTAGAGGTCCTCTATCACCTCCTATCTCCCCGGACCGCCCGATATCAGGTCCCCCAACGCTGTCAGGTGTCCCAGCGGTTCTCAGCCTATGCTGAGTCGTTAACTTGTCGTTTGTTTCGAAACTCATCGGAGCGACTTAATAATTTCGAGTGTTACTCTTGCTTCGAAAAAAGTGACCAGGAAGCAATTCTCATGTATCGGTGTACAAGAATTATTACTTAATGTCAATACTGAACTATCAATCGGTGTCTCTGAAGGGTACTGTAGGGCGTTTCCTGACCGTTTCCACACCCACCCACCCACAGACTCTCTGTTTGGCGACTCACAGAGAACGAGTGACTTTGTGTGTGTGGGTGTCCATATTCTCTTGCCGTCCCCCCGTGCGTCGGGACGTGTGTCCGGTAGACGGACCGGTGGGTAGTGCTGGTAGTGTCCGTGGGACCCGAGGTCGGGGTTGGAGTCGGAGTGGACGCGGGGGGTGAGGGGTCCTGTGTGGCCTGTGTGGAGACCCGGGGTTCCCTCCTCTGCCGTGGGCGCTACTTTGACACCCCACGAGTGTCCAGTGCGGCGCGGAGAAGGAGCCGGGTAAGGTTCGGGGGGAGGACGTCCAACTCTTTGTCGGTCCGAGTTCCGGTCTCGCTGGTGAGTGGTGAAACTCGAGGCCCTGCCTAGCTGAGTTGCAGGTAAGGACCGACAAGTGCTTCCGTAGACATTTTGTCCTCCCACTTGCGTTCACTCTGCGGTACTGAATTGCCTCCCGTCCAAGTCTGCGGGGGTTCCACGGTCAAAAGTTTGGCCTTCCTGTGCCTTCTGCCAGGTCGGGGTCGGACCCTAGAGTAGGGGACTCTACGACTCTAGATAGACGGACGGCGTGTACCGGCGAGACTGTGCTCAGACACAGGACAGACGATTTGGAGTAATGTGTGAGGCTGGGTTCTGGTGGTTCAGGACGGGATCGGGAAATCCTAGGTTCGACGGGACCCGCAAGTTTGGAAAGACTGGGATTCACACCCGGTGAACCTCCTGCTACCTCCGAGACCCAAAAGACTTTGACTCGGACTACGGTCCGTTGAAATTCGGAGCCCCAAAGGGGATTTTGTCATCATTGAACGAATTTTAAGGTGGTTGTTTCAATGTCATCGACTAGCGACCTAAAACTTTTAAGCTCACAAATGTCGTACAGTACCAAATCTTCTGGAGACTCGACCTGAAGACTAGGAGTTGCTGTGTTGTCTGTGACTTCTAGGTCAGTCCTGTGCAGCCCCACTGTACTCTATACAGCCTTTCTGGTCCCCATGGGTCGGTGACACGTCGGGTGACGTCGCGGACCGAGGGGTCAGTCGTGAGAGTGAGAGTCCTGCCGGAGGGGACTGTCAGAGACGGAGAGTGGGGGTTCACATACCCACCTCCACTGGCGGGGTGTCCCTCCTGGGGCTGCTGGACTAAGGGGTACAGGGGGTGGACGGCAAAGGGAAGTACCGTGGGGTGGGGCGGTGGGCGAGACACATGAATCCCTGCCTGTCTGCCTCGACCATTGCTTGTGCCGCCGACGGGGTCTCTGGGGGCTCGCCTCCCGGACGGAGGTTTCCCGGAAGTCAAAGGTGCGGACAAGACTTTTGGGGATTAAGGAAGTACGATGTGCTACTGGTCTTCAGTTTAACGTTTACCGGATTTTCAGTTCATTACGGTCCCAAAGTTTGTCTACGGCCTGAAAGGTTGGGTTGCCTACATCCTTGCCTGCGTCGCGGGGACCCCCGTAGCGTCTCTTACTGGTCTTTTGTGCGCCTCTTCCGTCTCCACTGTGGTTTTTTGTCTGCGGTGGCCGGGGCGCTTCCGCCTCCGACTCCAGACGGCCGAGTCTCCGGAAGGAGTATGGCCCGTCTCCTTCCGCCCCGACCCCCTAGTCCTACGCTACCCTCCGCGGTCCGTCGACGGTTCCCGGAGACTCCGCGTCGACTCTCGACCGCCCCTGGCCCCAGGCTGTCGTCTCTACGACCTGAAGCCCCTGAGCTTGCAGGCCGGTTGACCGCCTCACTCACCCGGGTGACCTTTCCTCGAGTCTTCCCTTCTACGAGTGAGTCCTTTCCCTTCCCGTTCCCGGTGACGAGGGAGGTGCCTTCCCACGGTCGACCCCCGGTGCGCAGCCCCCGTGTGTAACTAGCCCATGGACGTGTGGGTGAGAAACCGGTCGCCCGTGGTGGGATTGCACAGGGTCTGTTCGACGGGTACGTCTGTTCAATTGGCACCCACGAGAGCATGTCCCGGGCGGACTCGGGAGCACACGTGAGTCGTGTGTCCTTGGTTCCGGTGTGGCAGGGGCGTCACTTGTCCCACTAGTCTCTCCAGTGTTTTGTGAGTGACAGACAGTAGTCGACTAGAGTCCCGTTGCCCTTGCGCCTGACATCCTAACCCCCACCCCGCTAAGGTTGCCAGGTCCCTTCATCTACGGTCGACCAGGTAGTTGTACTTTATGGACCCGGTTCTTACAGAGGGTTTCGGCCCGACAACGGACGAACATTGTCGGGTCCCGACCAATGTACGTGCACCTATGTGAGGATACACGAGTGAGTCAGTGCAGGCTGAGAGACGCTGGGATACCTGACAATGACCGGTCCGAGGAGACAGGTACCCTAAGAGGCCCGTCTTGTGACTTCACCCAACGGTAAAGGAAGAGACCCGATGTAAGGACATTCCTTCCGATTCAGTGGTTGTTTTCGGAGTCACATGGTTTCACGTTGGTAGGGCTTCGGTGTGACTATACACACACACACACACACACGACTCTTGCGAAGACCTTCGTATTTATGAAGAGTCAACGACTAGATCCCAATTCCTTGGTCGGACCCCTGTTCCATTACTCTGAGAGAACAGTAACGGTGGAAAGTCATGGGGAGTTTAAAATGTGGTAGACCGTATATTTTTTTTTAAAGTTATTGTGTCGAAAATTATGAGAATTATCGTTTTGTTTCTCCCATTTCACCCTTAATTTTACTCGAAGTAAGTGATTACGAGTCGACTAAAAATTCGTGTACAGTGGTTTTCTAATACAAATAGTGTTGTTTATAATGTATAAGTATTATTCGTCCCGAGGTAATTTATTTCTGTCATTAATATCTTTGTGACCTTGTTGCACACGCCACGGAAGAACGAACGTTTATTTAAAAGGGAGCTCGCCTTATGTAAACGAGCACTCTTGATCTAATTACTTTAATTAGGAATTAAATTGACTGGTCTTTGTTGTGTAGAAGGTAAAATTTTCTACGTGAAATTTTTGCAAGCAGCGGAGGTAGTAACGGGCTAGTCCTGTCTTGCGGCAGAGGTTTCTCCACTTTACTTTTTATTGTCTTCTGCGTCGTTTCGCCGTGGGCGGTCTCGGAAGATGTACGAGGAGGAGATGCCTAGCCCCGGAAAGGCTCCCGACGTGAACGATTCGCCCCTGCTGTCTCGACTGTCGTGTAGTGCCCCACTCGTCCCACCCCTGACATCCCGGGTCTGGTCGGTCGACGGGACAAATTCCAGCACTAGACCCGCGCACTAGACCTCTTCTTAAAGGCCTGTCCTCCGTCTTACTCTCCTCTTATGTCCAGTAATCCCACCCTCTACGACAATCTTGTCGTCCGGTCGAGTTCCCTCTTGGCGGCAACTGGTCTCTCGAGGAGTCAGGTGAAAATATGGGTCCCACGTTCCTCACCCCACCCCCAGAACACCCAGGAAACGACTAACCTGCCCCGTGTATATGACCCAGCCCCCCTTCTCATTCCGTGTATGGAAGAGGGACCACCGAGTCGACCACTTCTTAGGCGGACTTTACGCCCTCTGGACCCAAACTAGGGACCCAACCCTTCTAGGGGGTCTCTTCCCTTTCCGATTGGGAGAGGTCATAAGACCGGACCTCTTAGGGTATCTACCGTGTCAGGTACCACAGTGTTTCTCAGCCTGTACTGACTCGTTGGAAGTGACACCCCATCCTCCCCTCTGCCCAATACGAGGAGTCCTCCTGGATTTTAGGCACTTGCCAATACTGTGTCCCCTCCCTTCCTGCTATTCCCAGACCAAAAAGGGAAGGACGTAAGGTTCTGGGAGGAACCGGAATAGACGGGAAGTCAGGGACCCAGTGGTGCAAATTCAAGGTGCCACGTCGTTGGGAGCCTCCTATTCGTGTGTACGAGGACCTTGTGCGGGACCTTCGGACACACACGCGGACCCTTGCGGACACGTGCACACACGCACAAGAGTCTCGTCAATCTTAGGGTTCAGTGTAAAGACTCGAAGTGAGTTACGGGGTGAATCTCCTCTTGTTATAATTCTTTTGCGTAGGGGCGTCCGACTGCCTTCGCGTCGACTACAACGGGAAGTGAGGCAGTACAGAGACACACTGGGGTTCCTGGCATCGGGCGGTCCGAGGAGACAGGTACCCCGAAGGGTCCGTTCCTATGACCTCACCCAACGGTAAAGGAAGAGGTCCGCTAGAAGGCTTGGGTTCCTAGTTTGGGACAGAGGACACGACCGTCCGCCTAAGAACTGGTGACTCGGAGAAACTTTCGGGGACCTGACCTTAAAACTTACGTTATACCGACCACTGGTGACTAACTGACGTAAATTGGACACTGTGACTCCGGAGAAATTCTTCTACAGTGCCGTCCCGACCGTTCACGGGTCCGACGTCTCCTGGGAACCATTGACGGGTCGTCTCAAATCCTTTCCTTCCACCAAGCAGTAAAGAATAGTAATTGTACCGAGGTGAAGTCTAAGGTACAATAGAAAAGTTAAATTTAGTAATTGTCACTTTTCTTTGCGAGTTTCTTGTGGTTCTAATCCCTTGATTTCATTGTCCCTTGAAAATAATCCTTACTTTTTGGGCTTGATAATCGAAGAAGTCTTGTCTTTAGACCTCCGTCAGTCTCTTTCTTTCGTCGGAGGGACGTCCTCCACCAGTTTCGCGGAGTGTCTTGTTCTCCACAAACGTGCTTCCCCTCCCTTTAGTTGTACTGAGTTGTACCCCACCCCCCTTGGCGAGTCAGGTCAAGAAGATTATACGTACTCACGAGTCATCGGGTCGGGTCAGGACAGACTGAGAAACGTTGGGGTACCTCGGACGGTCCTAGGAGACAGGTACCCCACGAGATCCGTTCTTATGACCTCACCCAAAGGTAAAGGAGGAGGTTTCCTTAGAAGGACTGGATCCTTGGTTTGGTCGTAGAGGACGTAACCGTCCGCCCAAGAAATGGTGACTCGTTCCTGGTTTTATGGACTTCGACTTCCTTTTCTGTGGTCGGGGGGCGACAGTGGGACCATACGGGTTCCCGGTGTACGTGCCGTACAATAATAAAATCCTGAACTCTTTCCGTCAGGGATGCGTCGATTTGTGTCTACCGCCATCTTAAGAACTGGTCGAATTGAGACAAAATTCTGTTTCGGGTCACTTCCAGTCTAACACCTACACGTGACACAGGTGTGTTATGTGTGACGACACTGCGACTCGTTCGTCCTTCGACGGTCTAGGCGTGAAAGGTTCCTTCCCCGCGAACCGCAAGCCTGCCTGTCACGGCTCGGGGTTCTTTGTGCTTTGAGTGTGGTAGACCCAGTGGGTGAATGCCGCAGTAGTCGTCAAACAAAAACAAAATGTACGTCGAAAGTAAGCAAAATTCAGAAAATTTTGTCTGTTGTCACTCGGGATTTCCACTTTATGTCTACACCCCTCTGACACCGCACAGTCACATCCAGGGCGGGACCATCTCGTCATGGCAAGACCCCTCGCTACGACTGCTGCCCTTCCGCCCTCCCGCGCCTTCCTATTCCCTTCGTGACAAGAAGGGAGAGCCAAATTAGCATTTATGTGTGTGTGCGTGTGTGTGTACGTGCGTGCGCGCACGCGTGCGTGTGTGCGTGTGTTTGTGTGTGTGTGTGCCCCACGGTTCAGACCTGGACCTTCTGCCGGCTCCGTCTGCATGACTGTTGTGGTGTGACCTAAGTGAGGACAAAACCAGGACTGTGACGACTGGTGCACCCAGTGACTCATTGTCCGCAAATGTGTGTGTCACGGACTCTCTTCCTGTGACGACCCTCGGTCGAGGTCACGACGGACCGGGCCCCCTCGGGGCTCCCGCGACCCACCCCGAGGACGGTTAAGGTCGGTCGGAGGTGGGTGTCGTCCGTGGAATTGTTTTCCGGGTGCACGGCGTGTAGACCTGGTGACCCGGGGCTGGTGGAGCCACTCCAGCCGACGGGAACCACGGGGCTCTGAGACGTGAATGAAGACTCCTCCACCGGAACTCCGGAAGTATCATTTAGACTTACGGACTACGTCCTCCTTGCAGCAGTAATATGTTTGTGACCTCTTTTGGGAAAAAGAGGTCCGACCGAAGAAGGAGGAGGTTCGGCCGGAGGCAGGAGGAGGGTACCCGACGACAAAAGGGTGTGGGTGTCCGTGGACGTAGTTGCATCGTGGACGTAGTTACACCGAAACAGGGGACGTCTTGTCCCAGGTGGACCGACACGGACGACTGGACGCCCCGCTCCCGTTTGCCTGTCGGAAGGTGCCTCCCCGAGTCTGTTGGACGTCGACCTTCGTTTTCGACGTTGGTAGGTGAACCGTCTCCTTCCAACCTGGGACGCCCCCCGGGGGGTGACGTGGGACAGGGGGTTTTGCGAGCACCGTGGGACAGAGACTTTGTCGGACTCGGGGGAGGTCTCCTGTGTGTGTCTAGTTGGAGCTCCCCAAGTCCTTCCGTAAAATTCGCACGTGGGGGAGTTCTGTGGGGTTTCAGGGGAGGGACAAGAAGACTCCCTCTATGTCGGTGTTTCCTGAGTCCGAATAAAGTCTCTTTTCGGAGAGAGGAGTCGTCTCCGAAAAGACCCGGTGACCTCCTTTGGTTTCTGCCTCCCCCGAAAGGAAGGCCTTCGAGGGGAAGTCCCGGTGTAGGTCGGGATAGGACCGAGGAAGAAGTCTTCCACGTTCTGAGACGTGAGGTGCCTTCCGACGGCTATGGGTGTGTCCCCTCCTGTCTGGATTCTCGTCGTCCCCGTCCCTCGTCTTTGTCTGTGTTTAGTCTAGGTCGTTGTTTCGCCGAGTCGACAAACAAAAGCGAGGGTCCTCTTGACACGACAAAGGGAACGGACCCTGAAAGAATTTTAAGTAGGACTGAGGTTTGAGGAAAGTTAGAGACGAAAAGTTATCGTGAATTCACTCCCTGAGTCGGGACCAGACAAAAGTTCTAATAAGTGTCCGTCTTGTCGCGGAAATTGGTCCTTTACATTCCGAGAGGAATATGGGATGTGTGTGTTATCCGTGGGTTCGGTATTTCCGAGGGGTGAAAATTAGGGGAACCTGGTTTCTCTTGTGTCTCCCACACCCACCCGTCCCCGTTCCTGCCTAAGGGTTAATTGTTGAACGACGGGACATCCCTAAAACTGGAGTAGTTGATGAAGGATTCACGATCCTTGTGCCCACTCTTTAGCAGGTCCTTTATTAGTGGAGGATGACCCGTCTTTCGGGTGGGCGGGGGAAAAGGGGAACCATGATAACCTGATAAAGTATAATGATGTCGTAGTTGAGAAGGTAAGAGAAATGAACTGAACCACCTAGTTTTCAGAATTTTGGTCAACCTAAAACGTTTCAGCGATTTTGTTTTTTTTTTTTTTGTTTTGTTGTTGAAGGACAGGTCGCTAAAGAAGGTTTTAGAACCCTCAAATGAATAACGTCCCCTACTTCTGCCGACGTCTGACATAATTAGAGACCCAAGGTGGTTATTGGTCCTTGGGACTCAATTCTAGACGGTCCCTCTAATGGGGAAGTAATGCAGGTAAAGGTGACTCGGCCCTGGTTCGCCAATGTGAGACTGTAAGTCTGTTCTTCGTAGTTTCGACACCGACCTGAAGGAAGAACACGTAAAGTACGATTTTTACTCGTGGTATGTATCGTTGGTGGACCGTATTATGTGTGGAACCCCTATTACTAATTACTCCTCCCTGTTAGAATCATCGGATAGACCTTCCCCCTGACTTTGGTATTATTTTTGAAGAAGTCAACGCAGGTTGAGAAACACTCGGGTACCTGACGTCGTGCGGTCCGAAGGCACAGGAAATAATAGGGGGCTTCAAACGAGTTTGAGTATAGGTAGGTTGGTAGAGTAGGAGAGGAAAGGGATGTTAGGGTAAACCTAGGTCACTACGTCTCCAACGTCTGTTTAGAAAACTTTAATACAAGTCCCCAATTTTTTTTTTTTTTTTTCGTTGAGACTTTGGTGTCTACTGAAAATTTTTTGTTGGATGATAGTAGAGGTCCTAACTCTACAAACAGACTTTGCAATTTAAAGGTTCTTAAAAAACAAATTGAGAAAAATCGTTGTCTTTTCACTCCCTCGTAAATAAAAATCGAATTTCGTAAGTCTTAGGGTTTTATATTTCCCTTTGTTCTCGTCCCTTCTCTTTCGTGTCGAGGTCTCTTGGGACCAGAGGCGGTCGCGAGATGAGTCGGAGGAAAGACTCGGCTCTCTCCTTTACGTGCAGGGATTGTTTTATTCTTTAGGTAAAGCCGACGTCGTCCTTTCTCGGTGTGGCGTCCGACCGATTATGTAATTGTGCGACTACTGAGAGGTTACCTCCTAAATTGTCTTCGAGTGACCGTCGTCAAAAGGTTCCCTACTAAACTGAAGAATAAACTTTTAGGAACTTATAGATATTATTTGCCTTATCCGGTATTTAGAGACCCAATGGTCTAAGGAAGACCCTAAGGGACCTTCAAGTTCAGCCGAAGGTCCCCGGAGTTTCGCAATCCCCTTTGTGTGACGGACTTTGACGGGCGGGACCGGTCTGTGGTGTCACTGGTAAGTCCACTCAATAAAGTGTTTGTCCTCCAGGACCATTCCGTGCGTCTTGATTGTTCAGTGGTGGTTGGCCTTCTTGACCTCCTTCGGTTTTCCTCTGTGGTGCACAGAGTGATGGAGGGTCCTGGGAAGAACGACTGTAGGTGGAACTGACTCGTTGTCCACGTGGGGGTCCTTCCTGAGACTCACTCTTTCTAACCGGTTTCTGTTGACCCTTTGACTAGGGTAACGGCATTTTGGACTCTGGCACTCGGCGCGCCGCGTCGTCCAGAGGGCGCAGGGGAGTCCGAGGAGAGAGGCGGGGCACGGGGAAGGGATACTTCAGAGAACGAAACAGTCGTTCGCACAGAGGAACCTGTTAAGTTAAGGTTCACAATCTACTCGGGGAGAAGGACGTTGTCTTCGTCCGTGACAGGGTGGGGGTGAGGTTTCCGGGAAGAGTCACGTCCCACTGGGGACGGTCCGGTGGGTCTGTGGGGGTTAGGGTGGTAGTACCTGTTCTGACTCCCAGGCGTCAGGGTTTCGTAGAAAAGAGGGGACTCGGGACTACACCGAGTCTTAGGAAGAGGTGTGCTGGTCGGAAACTATCCTGGAAAAGAGAAGAGGAATTCCTCGGGGGTTCCGTTTACGACAAACGGGTCTACTCGAGGTCCCCTCACACGTCCGAAGAATGAATGTTCTCCTACCGACTAAGGGAAGGGATGGTATTTCTTCCGATGCTCAGCTTGTCTACGAAAGTTTGACACCACAACCTGTTCTGAGATCCCTCAGGGAACCTGACGTTCCTCTAGGTTGGTCAGGTAGGATTTCCTTTAGTCAGGAAATATAAGTAACCTTCCTGACTACGACTTCGAGGTTATGAAACCGGTGGACTACACTTCTTGACTGAGTAACCTTTTCTGGGACTACCACCCTTTCTAACTTCCGTCCTCCTCTTCCCCGACTGTCTCCTACTCTACCACCTGCCGTAGTCACTGAGCTACCCGTACTCAAACTCGTTCGAGACCCTAAACCACTACGTGTCTCTTCGGACCACACGACGTTACCCCAGAGTTTCTCAGTCTGTGTTGACTCGTTGACTTGACTTGGGAATTCCACCGTCTTGCGCTGCACCGGAGTCGACAAGTGAGAAGCCTCCGAGTGAGGTACCGAGATCCTCACCTAAACCGGTGATTTACGGGGTCCCTAAAAGTCTTTCTTCTCAATGGCTCACACGCCTCCAGGGTAAAGTGGTCGTGACTTTTCCCAGTGTTTTGAAACCGCTCGTCCTCTCACGTAAGTTGAAATTTGCATAGAATCCCAGTGTTCGATGTTACAATACTTTCCAGTCGAGGGCAAGAAGGACAATTCGGTTGACGACGGTGGACTTTGGAAGGATAAAATATAAAGTCAAAATGTGTGGTTCCACTAGGGGTTGGTCTGTGACGACCACAGACGTCCCCCGGAGGGCCCTGGAGCTAGCGGACCGAGTCGGGGGGACTACAGGGGTCCGGAACCGTCACTGTGGTCTGGGAGGAGGATGGTTCCCTTCCTTTCTACGGCTCCGCCCCTCCGTGTCCAGACTCAGACCCCAGAGTTTGTGGAGCGGATCCGGTTGGAAAAGGTAGAGAGGAAGGGTTTGTTCGGACCCGAGGTCCGAAATAGTCTACGGGTGTCGTCAAGTCCGACGGTTGTGGAGGACGGACCGGGTGTTCGGTCGGGGCCCGAATCCGGCGGAAGTCCGAGGAGAGACAGAGGTCTCGTGACGGTTGCCCTCGACCTATTTCTGGGTGGGTCCCAGAATCGTGTCTCCTCTACCAGTTGGACTGGACGTGCCCCTGAATGTCGACTCGGACCCCATTGGCGAAGACATTCACCCTTATCATTGTTCTTAAAAGTTTACTATCAACCGCACTACTCACTCTTTGGCATTGTGGCCGAGGTGTGATCCCAGGACTCTGTTCCCGGGATCCTAGTGTTTCGGGGGCAGGGTGGTGATTCTGTGGTCGGGTTCCAGTTCCTGTGTGTCGGAGGCCGGTGACCGAGGACCGTGAAGATTCGTCGACAACCGAGAAGAGGAATAATTTCAGACTCAGTTGTCTATATAATTTTTCATTTAAGATGACACGTCGAGTCTACGACGACCACCCATTGGAAGTGAAAGAAACACTTTCAATTCTGTCTCGACTTTGTTCTTTTAAAAGGACCAATTTTATTTGGGACCCTTTTTTCTCTGTAGAACACACACACACTTCAGCGAGTCAACACAGGTTGAGAAACGCTGCGATACTTGGCATCGGACGGTCCGCGGAGACAGGTACCCTAAGAGGTCCGTTCTTATGGTCTCACCCAACGGTAAAGGAGGAGGCCCCCAAGAAGGGTCTCCACCGAATCTACAAATGTTAAGTATTCGACGTAAAGTCAGACAGGACACGACCTATATTAACTCAGAACTGTCAAAATTTAAGTATTTCTTAATATTTATCGTTATAAAAAATTAAGTACTACGTTAATTACAAATATTATTCCCCACCTAACGATTGTCTAGGTTAGGTTAGGTCTTCTACTGATGTCTTACTCGTTCGTCTTTGTTGAGAAAAGGACGCACGTAAGAGACAACACAGGTTGAGAAACGGTGGGGTACCTGACATCGGACGGTCCGAGGAGACAGGAACCCTAAGAAGTCCGTGCTTATGACCTCACCCAACGGTAAAGGAAGAGGTCCCCTATAAGGGCTGGGTCCCTAACTTAGACTCAAAGGACGTAGAAGGCGTAAACGTCCGTTTAAGAAATGGTTACTCGGTGGTCCCTCGGGTACTTAAGACAGGGAGGTCTTTTAATATTCCAGTCGTCTCCGCACCTCCGGTACACCGGCCACCCTAGGTCCTGACGTGTGGGGGTTGTCGTCTCGTTTTCCATGCCTCGGGTGACACACAGACAACGGCACCGGGCGGGTAGTGGTCGTGTCTCAGTTGAGGGTGGACCCGGACGTCCCCTGTGCCCACTCGCCCGCACCTACACCATTTGGGGAAGACTCGACGAGGTCCTTCGATTCGTAGACTTTGTCCTCTGCCATTGGTCGTGACGGGGTCGACTTCCACCCTTAAGGACGAAGGTCATTCGTTGAGTAAACCAGAGAACGCCGGGGTAGGAAATGGGACCTTCTGTTCTTCGGACGTAGACCAGGGAAGTCGGAGTGTAGGATCTTAGAAGGGAAGTTCCTTTCTAAGAAGGGAGGGAACGTCTGGGAGTCACGGGACCACGTACCCCGTCCGGTTCGGAGAGGGTTGAATTACCCAAACGCGACCGGTCTTCCCTCCAAAGTGTCTGGACCCAAGGAACACTGCCCATGTCTTACCGGAAGCCGATGGTAATGGGGACTGAATTGTATCTATTTTTCGTTTAATTTCGTTTTTCTCAACCCTATCAAGAGAAAGGTCCCACCCTTGCCCGAGTGGAGTTCAATCATACGTACTGAAAGAGAGTGTCATTCGGACGGCGGGAACGTATCCTTTGCCCATCCCTAAAGTCCGACGGGGATGGTTAAGGCCCCGACGAAATATTCTAATTTTGTTTACGACAGGTACTCCGACGTTACAGGTCGTTTAGGTTAGTACAAGGACGTCTTCCAGACAGCTCGGTCGACTGTCGGTGCCTAGGCCCGGAGGAGGGACGTCCGAACCGGACCCCGGAGGACAGGTTCTCTGCTCCTGCGTTCGACGTCTCACGTCTCCACTTCCGGACGATGCAGCAGTGTGGACCCACAGGTTACTCGTGAGGTCCCGGACGGACTGGAGACCCGGGGAGACAGTGACGGAAGGTCCCAGCCATGACCGGTACACGTTACCTACTTTTTAACCTTCTATTTTGTTCACACGGTTCAGGGAGGGGTGACCAGTCCCGGTGCGGGTAGGGGTGAGACGATCAGGACCATGGGTGGGGACGGTGCGTGGGTGCGTACGTGGCAGAACCCGGAGGAGAGGAGACAAGACTCTTGTCCTCTTGTCGGTCACCAATGTCTCTCGTTACTTTAGGACTTCGAGTACTGTCTCCCGACCGTTCCCAGTGTTGTAGTACCCGTGGGGGTCGTAGAGGCGGTTCTGAGGTGGAGCCAGGGGAAGTTCCTCGTAGGACCCTTCTGTCGGAGTGGGACGAGGCGGGGAGACGAGGGTCCGATCCACGGGTCGCCAGGACGTGTGTGCGCACGTGGACACCCTGCGCGGTGGGTGAAGGATAGAGAACGGGGCCGTTCCACGGGGGGTGACGTGGAGGGCCAAATGTGTCGTGTCTGCACCGACGTTGGGGTACCTCCGAGCCCACGTCTGACGCGGGGGCGTTTTACACTGGACACGCGCCCTTTCGGGGTCCTGTCGACTGCGCGTTGTGTGGTTTTGGCCCAGTACCCTGCCCGCGGGAGTCGGGTGCGAACCCGTGGGTCAGTTCACTCGCTCATTCGCTCGACTATTTGGTGTCGAGTCTTTGGTGCCGTTCCTTCCACCAGGCGCTACTGCCGGTGACACTACTCCGGTCGGCCCGCTAAAGAGACTCCTCCTTCTCCGTCCCCCTGCGAAGATGACTAAGCCCAGGACAAAAGGAGGAAATGGGACCCGCACCCCCAAGAAAAACGTCAGTCCTTTCCATTTTCTCTCCGAAGGGAGCATTTCCTCACCAAGGACCAATGCGGAGATTCTTGGTCTCCTCGCGTTCTCCTGAGCGGTGCACCAGTTTCCTCGTTCCGAGACTTCCAGCCGGAGTCATAGACTCGTGACTTAATACCTCCTTTGCGCCCTCTGACAGGGGTGACAAACGTCTGAGGAATCAGGAGTCTGATACTGACAGTCTCTAGGAAAGTCTACCAACACTTTACTGTGCCAGGTGACTCGCTCATTTTCTTGTCTGCACTCTAAAACATACAGGGGACCACCGAGTCGGTCACTTCTTAGACGGACGTTACGTCCTCTGGA
This sequence comes from Capra ibex, assembly GCA_006410555.1. Classification (NCBI taxonomy): domain Eukaryota; kingdom Metazoa; phylum Chordata; class Mammalia; order Artiodactyla; family Bovidae; genus Capra; species Capra ibex. The sequence continues at coordinate 3,921,020 of SJYO01054996.1, forward strand.
CCCAAGGTAGGGACCCAGTCCTTCTAGGGGACCTCTTCCTTTGCCGTTGGGTGAGGTCATAAGAACGGACCTCTTAGGGAACCCACCTCCTCGGACCGCCCGATGTCAGGTGCCCCAACGTTTCTCAGACTGCGTTGACTGGCTGTCGTCGACGGGCACATAAGCCGAGGGTCGGGACCCCGTGGTGGGTAGTCGGGTGGGTAGTGGTCGCAGGGCGGCTAGTGTCGAGTTTCGGAGACGTCTTTGGTCCGACGTGGCCCTCCGAGGCACAGTTGTAGAACGGTCTATTTGACCCTCCTCCTTTAGACTCAGGGGTGGTCAGGACCGCGACTGAATGGGGACCGTTGAACAGGAGATCCAGACTCGACACAAACGAAAGACTATTGCGTGTCGGTGGGGCCTCCCTTCCTCAGGGCACACCTCTCTTTGTTCCGTCCACACGTCGACCTGTCGAGGGCCTTCGCGACCTCGTCGACGGCTCGTTCCGTCGGTCCCGTCCACGGGGTCTCTGGGTCCTCTACGGGTCCTCCCACGAGGGGCCCGGAAAAGTAGTGATTTGAATGTGGGTTCGCTGTCAGCGGAAGAGTGTGGTCTGCACTAAAGGCAGTGAAAGATATTTTTTGACTAAGAAGACATTTTAATAGTCCGTAGCTTTGACATAGCGAAAGGTTTACCTTTTCGGTACTGGAGGGTGGACGATCCCTCGGCGAGTGTCCTAGACGAAGATTGAAGTGTCGTTTCCTCTAGCAAAGACCGTCTCTCTCCTAAAAGACGCGTGCTCCTTTTCGATTAAATTCTAGTCGAGAGTCCCTTGAGGAGATAAATTAGAGACCCAGGAGGATGTGCTACGGTTCATGTTGAGCCTACGGGAAAAGTGCTCGCAAAGGCTGACGTGGAAGTGTGCTGGCACCTCCCGATATACCGGGAGGGAGGTCGGGACCCCAGCCCCACACCCCACACAACCACCACCTGGTGCCCGACTGGGACTGCGTTACCGGTCTCTCACCGGATCGAGTTCCTGGGCTGGGAACGTGTCGACTGGTGCCTGCCCATTGCCCGAATGTTTTCGGAGCGGGGAGACGGGTTGGACCTGTTGAGGTTCTCGACGGGGCCGAGGCTGTAGGGGTAGGAGGGGTGGAGGAACCCCACGGACTTGGGGCACACCCCGGGCGAGTCCTCGGACGCTGGCGACAGGAGGGTCACACGTCGGGTGGGAGGAGGAGGTTCCCTCTCGGTTCGCGGGCGTCGGGGTCCCCGGCCCGACGGACGGAAGGTCTCGGACGTCCGCTCCTCGACTGGAGGGGGCTCCCGACCTCTCGTGTCGTGTCGGGGTGGTCCTTTCGGGGTTGTGGTGGCCCGGTCTTGACCCCTCACAAAAGACTGTGGGGTGTAACTCAGTGCCCATTGACACGGGGATACGGGTGTCGTGGGACGGTCAGGGACTGGGTCGACGGGTTCGATCAAGTAAATAGAGTTCTCGGGTGTCCCGTGGTTCCTCGTACGTCCTGGTTGAGGTTTGGCCGGGGTGGGAGATCTTCGTCGGACGATCTCGTCCTCTAGTCACTCGTGAGTCCAAACATTCCGGTCGGGTACTGTGACAGTCCCGTCCTCGACACCCCTGGTCCCCTGTTTCTCCCTCTCCGACGGGGCCCCCTCTGTCAGTCGTTCCCCGGGCCTGCACGACCGTAAATTCGGACCCCGGACTCCCGAAGGGTCTACCACTCCTAAGAAGGGTCACCGTTTCCTAGGTGGCCGGTTACGTCCTCTGTGTTCTCTGAGTTCAAGCTAGGGACCCAGCCCTTCGAGGGGACCTCCTCCTTTACCGTCGGGTGAGGTCCTACGAACGGACCTCTTGGGGTACTCGTCTCTCCGGACCGTCCGTACGCGCGCCCTCTCTGTCTGAGAGGGTCCTGGAGACTTCCTGGTCTGACCCCTTCCCGTCCGGTCCACAGACCGACCTCCACGTTCCGGGATTGTGCCCCTTCCCCGGTCTCCGGTTCCACACCAGTCCCTGTGTGGGTCCACCTCTACAGGTGTGGACGGTGCGTGCTTCCTTGGTAGGGACCACCCACGGAGGGTCCTTTGGGGGAGCCTAGACCCGACATGTATGTACTTTGTAGGGTCTGACTTCGGAGAAGCCACCTGTGCACTCTAGTTTGAGTGCTACTTGAAGGTCACAGACTCGAATGAGACAAATCAATGTAGGAGACCTCTATGGAAGTGTTAAACACCGTTGAACGAGCTGGAATTCACTTCACTTCAGCGAGTCAGGACAGACTGAGACGTTGGGGTACCTGACATCGGGTGGTCCGAAGAGACAGGTACCCTAAAAGGTCCGTTCTCATGACCTCACCAAACGGTAAAGGAAGAGGTCCCCTAGAAGGACTGGGTCCCTAGCTTGGGTCCAGAGGGAGTAACACCCGTAGGAGATGAAATGTTGATCGATCAATCGATGATTGACAATGCTACCGCGAGTGGGGAACCTTTCAAAAGTGGTGTATTGACGGACAGATAAAGATCCTTTAAATTAAGACGTAGGGGCGGGACGGAGGGTCCCTGGATCTTCCGTAGTCGGTGCAAGGGTACGCACCCGGTCGCGACGTGGGGACCCCCGTCCCGGGTGTACTACCCCCGGTGTCACTCCAGTCTCCTCTTCCTTCCTTCCCTCCCCGTCCAGGGGTCCCGTGCTTCGGGGCGGGTCACAGAGAGGGAGGAACCCCAAGGACGACTGCACTTGGGTACTGTTGTCTGTCTGAAGTGGCTCCCGAGAGGGCCTCAGACGAAACGTCGCGAACGACTGTGTACTGGAAGGACACCAGTGTAGGTGTTCCCTGTTACCATTGGACTAGTAAAATGTGGGGCACAACGGGACCCGACCCCAGCCCCCCCCGCCCCGCGCCTCCTCTTCCTCCACTTGGCTTCGGTCAGTGTCTGCGTGTTCGGGATGGACCTACGATCGTGTCGAGGCTACTAATTGGACTCCGGTATTCGTCTGAAACCTCGACACGATTTAAATGAAAACGAATATCGTTACCTTTACACATTTTGAAGGGTGGGAACCCTCTTGTAGTGACCGCTCGTGTCCGAAATTTTTCCGGGTCGAGAGGGGAGGGGGAACTACTCGCGGTTGGTGGACGTCTGTGACCGGACCGAGTGTCCTGTCCTCCGTGGGTCGTGGATCGTGGGTCAAGGAGTCTTTCTCTGAGATCTCCCTTCTCTTAGTCTGAGAACGGACAGTTGTCGGGGGTGGGGTCCCGACACCACGAGAGTGACCTCTCGAGACTCTGGGACCGAATGTTGTGTTAGTGTTTTGTGGGCCGTCACCCGCCGAAGGTTCTTCCGAGGACCGTATAAATTTTATCGGTGTTGGGGGACGGTTTGGGGTCCGGGTCTGAGGGTTCACAAATGTGCCGACCTAAATCTTGAGACTTTTATTTTGGTAACTAAACCTGAAGAGTTTTGGTTATGAGTGTGACCTGACCTGTCCCGTTTTTTTTGGTACTCGTCTACTTTTTTTTGTGTTACTGGAGTGGGTTTCCAGGTCGTTCTCGTTGTGTGGGTGGGACTCGATTGAGTCCAGGTCGTGTACGTCTCCGGAACAGAGAAGGGCTCTTCAGGGTCGTAGACCGACGGGGGTCCGTGCTGAGGATCCGGTTGTCCTAGTGCAGTCAGAGTCCAGACGGATGTTTCTGACGTTCACAAGTGGGACGGGTAGGTCCCTGATTCTTATTTGACGCGGGACCCCGAAGGGACCGGCGGGTCACCACTGTCGAGACTCGAAGGCGACGTCCCCTGTGTTCAGACTAGGGACCGACCCCTTGTCCCTAGGGTGTTCGACACAGCACGTCGGTTTTTTTAATTTTTATTTTTTTGTTCTTATTTGGTATAGGGAAGGACCAATAGTAAAAAAAGAGAATTTGATTTTGTACGACTTTTCAAAGGTTACGTTTCGTAGCTTACAAGCTAACCTCGAGACTTTAATTTACATTGGATGTCTCGGTCCGGACGTCCACCCCGCCTCCCCGTATCCTCCTTCCCCACACCACGGACACCGGTGGTGTCAGAGTCTTCGGGTGGACCCGGTCTGGAAATTTTTCTTACAAGTCAAGTCAACGAATTAGTAGAGGCTGAGAAACGCTGGGGTACCTGACGTCGTACGGTCCGGAGGGACAGGAAACGGTTGAGGGTCTCGAACGAGTTTGAGTACAGGTACCTCAGTCACTGCGGTAGGTTGGTAGAGTAGGAGACAACAGGGGAGAGGAGGACGGAAGTCAGAAAGGGTCGTAGTTCCAGAGAAGGTTATTCAGTCAAGAAGCGTAGGTCACCGGTTTCATAACCTCAAAGTCGAAGTCGTAGTCAGGAAGGTTACTTATAAGTCCTGACCAAAGGAAATCCTACCTGACCAACCTAGAGGAACGTCAGGTTCCCTGAGAGTTCAGAAGAGGTTGTGGTGTCAAGTTTTCGTAGTTAAGAAACCACGAGTCGAAAGAAATATCAGGTTGAGAGTGTAGGTATGTACTGATAACCCTTTCGGTAACGAAACTGATCTGAAAAAATTGAATTTTTCTTCCACAAAAGTGGAAATTTTCCCCACCCCACCCCGTCCCCAGTTTCAGGGACATCGAGATTGAAACGTCCCAAGAAACAAAGTCTTTAGACATGAATTCGGGAGACTCGTCATTTTCACTTCGGTCACGTAACTCGGGTCCGTGGGTACGTAAATAATAACAGAGTGAAAGTAATAATTTTTCGTGTCTCTGTGGGGAAACGGTTGTTTTCAGGTAGATCAGTTTCGATGCCAAAAAGGTCGCTCTCGACTTGGTATTTTCATGGTTTCTTAACTACGAAAGTTTGACACAACGACCTCTTCTGAGAACTCTCAGGGAACCTGCCGTTCTTTTAGTTTGGTCAGTTAGGATTTCCTTTAGTTGTGACTTATAAGTGACCTTCCTGACAACGATTTCGAGGTTATGAAACCGGTAGACTAAACTTCTTGACTGAGTGACCTTTTCTGGGACTACGACCCTTTCTGATTTCCGTCCTCCTCTTCCCCTGTTGTCTCCTACTCTACCAACCCACCGTAGTAGCAGAGTTAACTCGTTTGAGACCCTCTACCACTACCTGTCCCTTCGGACCACACGACGTCAGGTGCCCTAATGTTTCTCAGTCTGTGCTGAATCACTGACTTGTTATTGTGAAAGTAGTTTGTGTACGTCGACAATCTATTTAAATGATAGTCTATTTACGTCCGGTCCCTTTTTTATGATTTACCTTCTTTATAAAATTTTGGTGACGGTTGTGGTGTTTTGTAGGGGTTCACAAATTATGTCGGACCTTTCGTTTGGTCGGTCGGTCTCACGTGGTCGTCGGCTCCCAAGTTCTGGGTCGAGTGCCGGGTGGACGGACCTGTCGTAGCCGGAGTCGGGACGGTCGCTTCTGAGGTGTCCACACTTTTGTGTGTATGTGCCGTGTGTGTGAGCGTGCGGCTAGATGGTGGTGGGGTCGGGACTTTCGGTCTTTAGTGTCCCCTTGGGTCCCTTTGGTGGAACTAGAAAAAAATTCCCCAAAACCAAGCCCTTCTACGGGATCTCTCCCTTACCGTTGGGTGAGGTCATAAGAGCGGACTTCCTAGGGTACCTGTCTCCTCGGACCGCGCGACGTCAGGTACCCCAGTACTTCTCAGTCTGTCCTGATTCGTTGATTGTCAAAAGTTGAGACTCTACGTCCTTCGTTCGATCCCTTGTAGGGACAATTCCCTGGCTGTCGAACTCCGGGGACTCTTTAATGTAGAAGCTTTATTTACTGTTATCGTTCCCCTCCCGTCATCTTGTTTCTGGACTCTGGTGCCCCTTGACGGGGCCGGTCTCTGGTGGCGGGGTGCGGTAGGGTAGGGGAGCCGAGTGTCTGGGTGTGCGTGAGACGGACTGGGAGAGCCACACCAGGGTTCACATGTCAGGGGTCCCGACGAGCCTCTGTGACGGCAGCGATTTGGGACGGACGAGTACTTCTGCGGGTACGACACAGTCCCAGATTCTCGGATTCTTCTACTTTCGGAGACCGGAGGCGGTGGGCTCCCCGACGAGTCACTGTCCCTCCTGTTTCGTCGGATTCAGAAGGGTCGTGCGCGGAAAGTCGGGGGTTCGGGGTCTGGTGGAGGCACGTCGTCCCTTCCAGTAGCCTCGTCGTCGATTCGACCTCGGACCCCCGGGGACTGACTACCCTCGAGCCCGTGGGAAAGGCTAGAGGGGCAGGTAGCGGTGTCTGTCGAGGTGTCTGGAGAGAGGTGACTGTTGGGTAACCAGGATAACTAGACGCCAACGTCGTTAGTCACTTAGTTGTTTTCGTCTCGCGAGGGCTGTCGGGTCGGACCTTGTGCAGTACGTCCACACCGCCGACGATTAACGGAATAACACTGTGTCGTTTTTGTCAAATTTTTATTCGCATTAGCCGGACCAGGAGCTTATCGTCTCAGATCACCGTCCTCGAGGGGAGGTCCGTCCGTCCCCTACCCCCTACCGGGGTACCAGGGGAACACCAGGGTTCGCGGGCTTCGAGACAGGGAAGTGACGTGCTGCGACCCGAGACGACCTGTCGGGGCGGGGAACTTTATCTGGTGTCAAAGATAAAGTCGGTGCCTCTGGGACCAGGTCCGTCATTGTCCGTGTTCGGTAACCCGTGTTCGTCCTTTTTTAAGGCAAAGTGACCTTTTCTGTGTTGTCTGAGAGTTTCCCGGACCCCGCACTCACCACCCTCGACTAGAAAGAAGACTTGCGCCAGACGTGGACGTCCCGTGTGACTCCTGGGTCTCTCTCCGTCTTTCAAGGTCTTCACACAATACCCCGTCTCCCCGACCGTTACGTTTTCCGTTGACTCGACACCCCGGGAGGGATTGGAGCTCTGGGTCCCTTACTTCCCTGCGCCGACCCTGTCCGTTTTTCGCGGGGGGTGTGGGTCCTGGGGGGTTTCCGTACGACTCTGGATTGTGGAGTGAGTGTCTGTGGAGCTGACCGGTTTCCGGGGTTTCTGTCCCGTGTCAGGCCTGGACTGACAGGGTCCCGTCTCTGGTCTCCGCTTTAGGTCCCTTGTCAGAAGTTGCTGTCTCGAATTTGAGGACCCCTATCCACGAAAGGGAGTTCTGTCTACGAACCACGACTTTAGGACGGGAGGGAGTTCAGACGAGTCTATTTGGAGGCCGAGACAAGACACTTCGTTCTCCCGTAAGGACAAATAAAACCTTTGCCTTCTTAGCTTTTCGACTGTCCAGTAGATTTGTTTGTTCGGCGGAAAGTTTCCGACCAGTGGTCATATTCCCGAAAATAGACGTTCAAAATAGTTCAACGTTCCCTGTACGTGGTCCTTGTAGATTCAGACCTTTAGGTGGACTTTACCTGACAGTCGGCGATAGATTCCACTTCCTGGGAAGATCCTAAATGGCCCGTAATACGCGTGTTTAGTATATTAGTGGGGTTTCCGTCTGGACGATGTTTATTTTCAGTCCGAAGTCTCCGTCGACCTCCATTAAAGACCTGTATTTTCCATAACCGATTGTAGACGGTGGGTCCTTCGGATCTGCCTTTCGTACTGAACCGGACTACCTTGGACTCCCGAATTAGAGGAAGGGTCTCTAGCTATTGTGAGATTTCTGAGCCTTCTTTTCCTTTTACGGTGTTTTTAGAGGGCGTCACACCTTTTGAGTACGGAGCCCTTACGTCTGGACAAGTTATGGTTGATGCACCCGAAGGGTCCATGGTGTCACCATGGCTGAGACAGACGGTTGTGTCCTCTGCATTCTCTGTACCCAAGTCAGGGACCCAGTCCTTCTAGGGGACCTCCTCCTTCACCGTTGGGTAAGGTCATAAGAACGGACCTCTTAAGGTACCTGTCTCCTCGGACCGCCCGTTGTTAGGTACCCCAGTGTCTCTCAGTCTGTTCCGACTCACCGTCTCTTGTTTGTGTGTGTGGACCTAAGAAGTCGACTCTTACCGAGCGTGAAAGTCCCGACCCGACTGTGAGAGTCTCGACCCCAGGTGGGGAAGGACCGACGGGACCTGTCTCCGACGACGTCCGGGGTGGGTCGACTGGAAATTGGACGTCCAGACTCTTCGTTCGGGTATACATTATTACAAACTCTAAGTAGTCCTACCTCACCTGCCCCTTAATCCCTTCCTCCAATTCGTTTTCCGAAAGGAGACTTGGTCTCAAGCCTTCGCCGGAAGCTTAGACGGCCAGTCGCCGACTACAGGTTTGAAGGGAGCCCACAACGTCCGTCCGTTCATGGGAAACGTCCTCCTCCTTCACTCGAAGTTCCGAGTCGTCCATCTTTAGAGTTGGTGTCGAAGGACCGGATGGCTCAGTCCATGAGCACTTAAATTTTTAAAATTGGTTGAATTTATAATTTATAGTTTACATAATAAAATACTAAATATTTTACAATATATACACATGTCACATACTTGACATTTATCTCATTTATAATTTATAATTGGTTTTAAATTTGCACATAAAGTCTTGCTATTTTCTCCGTTTATGTAAGCCCCTTTTTTTTTTTCAGTCACCTTGGGTTTGACATGGGGGAAGGATCCCACAGGAAAAAAAGTGACATTTCCTTTCATGCTGAAGAGTGTATACGTCATGGGGTGAGCGGGGCGAATGACCGGTCCCTTAGTCGTCGAACCCCGTCGTGGGTGTGGGAGTGGAGGTCGGGTCTCAAGGTCCTTGTGTCCCTTGGCTCCGTGTCTCTCCGGTGTCTTACACGGGCACCTGCGTGTAGGTCTTTGTCTTTGTGGTCCGCGACCCACGGTCCTCGGGGCCGGGGCCGGCTGTTCGGCGTGCCCCCGCTCTGGTCGAACTTTCCCGAAGTGTCACTCGGGTGACCGTGAGGTACTCTTGTGTTCCTTTGGTTTGAGTCGTCTAGTCGGAGTGTCCCATTTTGCTCGAGTGGTAGTCTGGGAGACGGTCTGCGGTGCACCACGCAGACCCACCCTGTGCTGTCTAGAGGGCCTCCCAGAGTACGACTGAGTAGACACTTACTAGATGAGGCTTTCCAGGGAGTATGGGTGGCCTCAGGAGCCCAGCGCCCTCCGTCCCACTCCTACGTCGCGAGCCTTGTCGAGAACCTTTGTTTGTGCAAACCGAGTACAGTCTTGTGGTACTTAGGTCTATCTCGATTGAGAAGGTCAATGTGTCTACTTCCCCCACCCCGTGCCCCCTCTTCCTTTTTTCTGGTGAGACGGGGGCGGGGTGAATTTTTGGCTTCCGCGTTGTCGGTCGTTGAATTTTTCGTCGTCGATTTTACTTCCAGCAGTCTTTTGTGTCCTACTTCGTCGCCTTTGTTTTATGTTCCAAAGTATGAGCATCACAACCCTTGCGTAAACGGGGTGAACCCGTTTCAATGTGCAGTCTCGTTGGTGTTCAGGTTCGTATAGGTGTATACACTATACAAGATAAGACCCCGGAAAACGTTTGTGTGTGTGTGTGTGTGTTGTTCGTTAATAACATTTCGCTTCGACGACCCGGTGTATCAAATCCTGAGAAAAAGTGTGAGTAAGACTGGAAGGACTCTTCCTCTTCCCGTACTGTCTCCTACTGTACCAACCTACCGTAGTGACTGAACTACCTGTACTCAAACTCGTGCGAGACCCTCTACCACTTCCTGTCCCTTCGGACCGCACGACGTCAGGTACCCCAGTGTTCCTCAGTCTGTGCTGACTCGCTGACTTGTTGCCGCTGTTGACCGGAAGGACTCTTAGTCAGTGTCCCTGAGATGAATTTAGTTGTTCCGTCGACCTGGAGTCCCGTCACTTTACTGAAGAGTCCAGCGGAACTCGGATTCAAACGTCGGTTCTGGTTTGCCTAAGGTGACTGAGGTCTTCGACGTGGGAGAGGTACACCGTTGCCGAGGGTGCTATTTGTGTTGTAAGAAAGGACGGTGGTAGTAACACATTGAGTGTATGGACTTTAGTCAAGTTCCGTTCTTGCGATTGTCTTTCGTTTCTTTCTTTCTTCGTACCCGATATCCTCTTAGTCTAATTCCACTCCGACCCTGTCGTGGGTGGTGGAACTTCGGTCTTCCTGTTTCCTGCAGTCCTAGTACCCCCCAGAGTTACCGGGTTGTCCCCGGGTCCTTCGTTTCGGTTCGGTGACCCCGTCGACGGTGGACACCCTCACCGGAACCCCCCTCACCCCCACCCTCGTCTGAAGGGAGCCAGACTCTAACGACGACGACACGAGTCAACACAGGCTGAGAAACACTGCGAAACCTGTCGTCAGGAGGTCCGAAGACACAGGGACCCTAAGAGGTCCGTTCTTATGTCCTCACCCAACGGTACGGGAAGAGGTGCCCTAGAAGGGTTGGGTCCCTAGTTTGGGTCCAAGAGGATGTTACGTCCGTCTGAAAAATGGTAGACTCGGTGGTCCCTTCGGGTTCTGGTGGTTAAGATCCGGGGCTCTGTTAGTTGTGCCGGGGGAAAGTTGTAGGGCTGAGACAGCACACACCTTCGGAGACCACTGGCCCTTTTTGGGCACATTTCTCCATCGGTTGAGGTTCACACTCCTTACCGAACAGACACGGAAGGCTCTGGACTCAGTTGGAAAGGGAGTGGTCACTGAGGACCCAGGCACAATACAGACGAAGAGTTTTTGGCCCTCTGTTCAGAGGTCCGAGGGCCCAAAGGGAAGGTTTAATCTTTAGGGGATCACAGGAATTCACTTGACCCGAAGGTCTCGGAAGGCACTTGGTCTAGTCCTTTCGTCTAATCGGGTAGAGGAAAATTTACGTTCCTTCCAGTCTCAGTTCATACCAACCCTGAGATCAGACCCTGGATTTTATTGGTCTTCCTGCTCTATAGACTCATAGGTCCTCGATTCCGACTCGGCACCCGTGGTGGCTCTGTCTCGAACGGAACGACCCGGGTGGTGAGGTGGTCACTGGACCGGTCCTTGACCCCGACGTCCTTTCGTCCAATGTCCACACTTTAGGACAGTGTGTCTAGAGTGTCTGCCTGAAAAGGCAACAAATTTTCGAGAACGGTTAACCTTGTCCTTCCAGGGTCTACCTATTTGTGGGTGGTAGGGGGTGCAGGTAGGTGACTGGTTCTCCGTAGACCCATTAAGACCAGACTCCTGTTCTCCCGTCCTTGACGTAGCCTCCGACCACCGTTAGGAGTTCACAGTCGGGAACGTTACTGTCCGTGTCCCCCGCTCTCCCTTGTGTTCTACGGGACACTGTTCGTAGAGTTTGTCTACTTGCAGGTGCCGTGCGTCGGGTACCTCATTTCCCTCGCCGGGATGTCCAGCTAATTTACTGATTCAGTCCGTTCTGGAGCGTGCATTACTAGCGCGGTCTTCGTTTAAGCCATGAACGCTTCTTAAGAGTTATTCCTTACCCTTCTTTCCCCGGGAGAAAAGGGGGAAGGGAGGGTGGTCGACTTCACACGGAGAAGATTAATAGAAGTGACCAGTCTATTCCTCTTCGGTTTATTAACGAAGGGTTCGGAGACCGACCATGTGAGACCATGACTTCCTCACTGACCCTGAGGGTAGGAGGTCAGGTGTTTCGAGTGAAGAAGACATTCGAAAGACTTGGAAGTCTAGGTCCTCCCTACAGTCTTGACTTTTTGGTTTCGTTTTTTTTTTCCTTTCTCTTTAGTTCCTCTTCTCTACTCTTTTGTTTTCCAGTCCTGCTTAGAAACTTAATTCCGGTCCGTTTGGTTGTCTACACACGGTTGTGAAAGATTTGAGATGTTCGTATATGTCAAAGCAGAATTCGTTTCATAATTATTGTTCTCTTTTCTCTTGTTTATACTTTCGGTCCTAGCCACCTTTACGTACTCTCTCTCTTACAGAGTCTGCCATTGGATGTCCGTTCCTTCGTAGTAGCGGTATGATGTGAGGTCACACTCGACTTGTTTTGGGTGTAGCTTTGCTACGACCCGTCTACCGTGAAAGAGAGTTTTACTACGTTTCCGTTATTAGCGGGAAGAAACACGATTAGACAACTGGAATTATGGTTAAGACAAGTAGTGGACCCCTATATTGACGTCGACGTGTATGAAATAGAGTTAACTACGGGATTTATTTATTTTGGAGAAAAAGTAATAAAATGAGTGTCACAGTGGTAAAATTTACTTATATTAAAAAGTGTATTAATGTCTTTTTCGTATTGTTATCGGATTTTCGTTAAAGGGTTGTATTTGTTTTTTGAGTACGGTTTTTTCCTTTTTTCCTATTTCTTTGGAGGACCTTTGGTTTTGTAAGAAAAATTACGGGTTGTCACCGTAATCAGTATATCTAGTCCCTTTGTCATTAGAAAAGAAAAAAAAAAAATTTCCTTAATTAATATCTTTGGAGTTGGTTGAACGACTAGCTCTTAGAGGAGAAAAGATGGACCATTGGAGGATGGCTAGGATGTTCTGGGTGAGGTGGGGGAGAAATACCTGTAAACGAGGGAAAAGAACACAGGAGGTCAATAAAGCAGTCAAGAAGGGTGTTTGTGAATAATGTTCAGATAAACGGTTCAGGTCGCGAGAAGTAGGACGTATTCCTTTTCCTTACCCTGTGGGTCTTCCCCGAGTGACTCGGAATCTGGACCGTCCTATAATCCGGAGGACTGTGTGATCCTGATCCCAAATCTGTGGTTTCTTAGACGGACGTTACACCCTCTAAGTCCAAACTAGGGACCCAGCCCTTCTAGGGGCCATCTTCCCGTACCGTTGGGTGGAGTCATAAGTACGGACCTCTTAGGGTACCTGTCTCGTCGGACCACCCGATCTCAGGTACCCAGCGTTTCTCAACCTGTGCCGACTCACTGATTGTGAAAAAGTGTGAAAAACTATTAGTCTGGAATGACATTGTACACTCCCAGTCACGAGGTTACCTCCAGACGACACGTCTCTTTACGTCAGTATAGAAGGGGTTTCATGGGTACTTCGACACGAAGTGTCCTAAGTGGTAGAAGGGGTTGTCGGTGCCTGGAACCTTCAGTCCTTGACACGGGATCCTTCGGGGTCGAGAGAACGTCTCATGTGCTGTCTTTGGGTTTACGGAGAATTACGTTGTCTTTGTCTTTTGTCGGGTTTTATGTTTCGCCATGGTCACGAAATATCGACCCAGAATATGAAGGTTTGTAAAAATTGATATATTGGTGGGTCTACCGACGTGACCCGGGTACAATTTTGACCTCCTAAGAAGTCGTCTCCGTGAAAGTTTGTAAGGAAACCCCTGTCCTATAAGGTTCCGGTCCAACTCTAATTGTCTCTACGACTGTCCACTGATCCTACTTTTCACCCGAGGTTGATCCCTTTTAATTGTGCCGTTCTGTGTCGGGTTTAGAGTCCGCGTGTGTGTCGCAGAGAGCGACGGGTCACTCCGAGACGCAGGGTCCACCCGACAAGGTAGAGGTCCTTTTGCTCGGCAGTTGGAATATTTATTTTGTTACCCCTAAAAGGATTTACACATGGACCTTATTAATTGAATTTTTTTTTTCACTTAAGGTTTGACAACTCATACATTAATCAAGTTTTACAGAGTTTGCTCTTTGAAGCTCACTGTGAGAAAGAAATTTCGGGACTTACAGGAAGAGTCGTTGTTTAGTTCAAAGTTTCACATCGTACCTTTGTATATGTAGTGGTATGACTTTGTCGGTCACCCCTAAACGAGAGACTGTGTCCCTCGAGTTTAGTCCACGAGACATTGTTGGGTCTCCCTTCCCTACCCCTCGCCCGATCCTCCCTCCAAGTTCTCCCTCCCTTGTCCACATATAGATACCGACTAAGTGCCGACTACATGTCGTTTTTGGTTGTGTTACGACCTTTCGTCAATAGGAGGTTAATCTTTGTTTGAAATTTTTCCATGGGGTTTTTACATAGTCCAATAAAGTCAATAAAGTAAAATAATAACGAAGTGGAGAGGTGACTTCAAATTTTTTTTTTTTTTGATATCTTGTCAGAGAGACGGATGTGTTTAACTTACTACTTTTAGTTTCTCTTAGTTTTTAATTTGTCGTTTCGGTGAGTAGTTTTGTACAACAGTTTTTAGTCAACATTTACTGATTAAATTTCTCGATTAGAGTCAGCCCCGATAGTTACTTAGTGAAATAACGACATTAGTTAGGAGGGTCTGTCGTTTTCTTGTGCGGCTTTTGTGCACACTGGGACCGGACGGTAACGGGTGTCGACCAGGGTTTCTCATAGACGTCCGACCGGTCCGGTCGCGGTCGCTCACTGTGGGCTGTCGGATTACTTAGTAAGTAGTAAACTCGAAAGGAACATAATTTAATATGACCACAGTTGTATGAGACGGGGCAATGTACGTATAACTCATTGTCCTTTGACGGGAACTAGACTGTATTCCGGAGAGACTTTGTAAGAAACAACGACAGCCACAAGTCAGGAGTCAGTAGAGACTAAGAAAAGTTGGGGTACCTGACATACATCGGGCGGCCCGAGGAGACAGATACCCTAAGAGGTCCGTTCTTATGACCTCGCCCAACTGTAAAGAAGGAGGTCCCCTAACAGGACTGGGCCCACAGCTTGGGCGTAGAGGACACCAAGGACGTAATTATCCGTCCAAGAAATGGTGACGCGGTGGTCCCTTCGGGGACTTTGTAAGGTCCCGAAGGATTGTCGATCCTTAGGCTCCTGGTGTCGGGACCTTGGGACCCTCCGCTTCCTATGTGTAGTGACCCCTCTTTCCCCTTCTCGGAGGAGTTACCTGTTTTGGTAATCCCTAATTTTTGATACTCTTTAGTGGGGTATGGTCATCCTCGAAAATTAGAAATTGGGAGTCAAGTCAAGTCAACGAGTCAGCACAGACTGAGAAACTCCTGGGGTACCTGATGTCGTGCGGTCCGAAGGGATAGGTAGTGGTTGAGGACCTCGAACGAGTTTGAGTTTTGAGAAATTGGGATTTCGGAACTCCATTCCAATATTCTTTAGGTATCGTTACACTACATACTTGGACACACGTAAGAATTTTAGTCTGAGATTGGTAGAATGTTTCCATGGACCAGGTTCTGATTCGGTTAATTGAGATTCTCCGGTCAATGTATTATTAGTCCATTAGAAAATTTCAAGAAAAGGTTCTCAGTCAAGTTTTTGAATTGTCGACTCCCTAAAGGATCCGTCAGGTCCCCAATTCTGCGACGTGAAGGCTACGTCCCCCGTCCCCAGACTAGGGACCAGTCTTTACCGTACCGGTTTAATTTTTTTTAAATTGTCGACCTTCACACATTGTTTTCCTTTTGAACGGGGGGTGCTGTTTAGAGGAGATTCCGGGAAATGTGAACTTTCCTGCAGTTTCAGACTGTGTTTCACCGACTCTAAATTTCGATCACTGACGAGGAGAAGTTTGTGTAGTGTAGTGTCCAGACGTTGTCGAATGGACATTGAGACTATAGGTTTGTCCAGACTTCTACCTTCGGACTGAGTGTTTGCAAATCGTCGGAGAGCCACTGTTTCGTATAAATAGTACGGCTCGCACTTGTAGAGGTCGAAACGACGTGAAACTCTCACAGACTAATGTCCCACGACGGGCTGGAGTGTTCGGCACAAGACGGTGTGGTGTGGTGTGATGAACTGGAAGGACTTTAGGAGTAGAAGGTCTAGACCGTTTCGGTGGACCGAGGCATCAAATTCCGCGATGTCTGTAAGTGTCCCTTCTGACTTGGACCCCGAGGTACCGCGTCCTTGCGATGGGCTCTCTCCTAAGACGGGTTTTAAGTTTTGGAGTAAATTTGTCGTGGATTTACAACGTATTAGATGCGGTGTCCTTCGTTCATACTATTTTACTCTTGTCGTTTTTCGACACCCCGACGTGGAAAAGGAACCTTAATCTGTGTCCGGAATGTTTTTAGGACTCCTGTGAATGCGAAGTTCGGACAAACGGTTTTCTGTCCGCTTCCTTCATCAAGACACTAATGGATCTTGACACTTTATTCCGGGATCTCAAGACTGACGCACAGGAGATTAGATCAAGCACTTGTAAACAAAAGGGTGTGTTGGGTGTTACGATCTCCCAATGAGAATCTACTTTCATTAAGGTGGGACTCTTCCTTCCCGGTGTCCCTATTTCGTTGGTTCACACTAAAATTAATAATGATATAAAATATATGACGGGATCTCTCTCTTTTTTAAGGGCTATGTGAAGTGTAGAAATGATGAGGTTTGGCTGATAGTTAGGTAAACTGGTCGAAGATTGAACGGACGTATCGGTGCTGCTTCGTGAACGGAGGATTCACCACACACCCGGTCGAGGTGCGGGGGGTGACGACCACATGAACAAACGTTGAGTCCGTCGATTAATGATAAAAGATGTTTCTGACACTCTTGTTTCTACGTTCGGACGATAGTGTCTCCTTCTCGACGGACGTCTCGTCTTGAAGGGGGGGTCTTGTGTTCAATACCGTCGCCATTGAATGATGTTTGGTTCCCAGAGTCGAAAGTTACTCCCGTTATTGAACACAGCAAAAATTATAAAATTCCCATACACCCTTCCCTACCCTTTTACCACCTTCAGTTTACACCACAGAAGATTTTTTAAGGTCCCGTCCAATTTTGTTTTCCACACACGTCGTTCAATTGATGTCTCTTGACGATACAGGAGTAATTAGTTTTTTAAGTCTAAAATTGTGTGGCGTGTAAACTGACGGACCAAGGTTTGTAGGAGACAGTGGACTCCTACTTGGCCTCGCCTACCCTTGTACTGTAGCGGACACAAGTCAAATGGAATTTTTCTTGAAGTCACTCCCGTCACGAAAGAAACACAGCCGACCAAAATTATATCCCGAACCGTCGGTCGATTGGACACTTCAGGTGATTCCTCCTTGTGACAGAGGTCCCCACCACTCAATCGTCAACTCTTGGAGATTAATTTTTAGGTGTGATGTCACGAAGTGGGTGGAGGTAGAGATGACTGCCGTCTCAAACCATTAATCGTCTTTCCTGCAATGATTACTAAAAAGCCACCACCTTTTACGTGGGCTGGTTATAAGAGTCTGTAACGAGTGTCGGGAGGCGCCACTCTTCCCACGTTGTTAGGTCGGTAGGGGGACGTGGACCGGAGAAGGGAAATCCCACGACGGGTCCGTGCGTCTCAAAACGACAAAGACCTCTTAAGACTGAGGGTTTGTTCATGGTCTTCCAGTCAACCAAGAACGTTCCCTCATAATGTAGACGGAGGTCTTGGAAGAGACGTTCGGGAGACCGTCTTGTCTCTTGACTCTAAAGTCCTATACAACACCCCGACACCAAAAGGACGGACTTACGATCGTATGTAAGGGTCCTTAATCTCAGCCCCGAGCCTTCGCGAGAGTGGTGCACTGTGGTGAACCGTCCCTCCGGCACCCGTCTCTGGGTCGAGACTGGTGACCTCACTTGGGAGAATTGGTCGTCCCGTTATCCACTCGCTCCGGTGTGTCTTCGTAAGCGTCTGCCACCGCAGACGTCTCTGGTCGAACCCTGCGCCCTCCTTCTTTAATTGGTCCCTCCTTCGGCGGAGAGGGTCGGTCCGTCGTAGTGGACGCACCACCGAAGTCCCCGGTTCGGCCCCAGGGACCCCGTCGGGTGTCCATAGTGTCCGTCGTGCGCGCGTCACGTCGGGCTCGAATACCTCTTTCTCCCGACGCGGTCGTTGACGCCCCCTTTCTGTGGCGACCCGTTCCACTACAGAGGCGTCTGTCCGAGTGTCACCGGAGTCACTGTCCGGGACTCCCCGTGGTCGTGTGCGCCGGCCCTCGTCCCCGTTCTTGAAGGTCTGGCCGTCATGGCCTCAGGTGAGGGACGTGCCGGTGGACGGCAGTCACTGGGCCCTCCCAGCCAGGGACTAGTGAGGACTGGTTCGGGGCCGCACAAGATGGTCCGTCCGGCGGACGCCTCTGGGGCTGGGGTGAGTCCGGGAGGGGAGGGGCCCGGCGCGACGGGTGGAGACGCCCCCCTGGGCAGCTACGAGAGGCGCGACCTGCTCACGCGCAGCCAGCCCCGGGCGGCGTCCGACGACTTCATCGGCGCGCTGGCGCTGCGCGGCGAGGCGCCTCTTCCGGGCGGCGGCCCGCGCGGCAGGAACGCGCGCTTCTACGGCGACTTCTTCGCGTCGTCGGCCACGAGGCTTCGGCACGGCACCGGGCGCCGGCGGCGGCGGCGGGCGCGCGCGAGGTCGGCGACGTCCAGCGACAACAGGTCGCACGCCAAGAACGAAAACGACGCGAGGGTCGCGAGGTCCAGGCTCTCGCGCAGCAAGAACGACTCGTGAAGTGGGTGCAGGTCCCACAACGCGAAGAGGCTCCGCCCGACGGGGCTCCGGCGCCCGAGGTCCCGCCGGAGCCCCAGCCGGTGGAGGAGGGGCGGGCCCCGGGTCCGGTCCGAGGGCCTCGACGACATCGCGGAGGGCGCCGGGTCCCAGGATGGGGCGCCGCGGAGCCCAGCCGAGGTCACGGACTTCGACTCCGAGGCGGCGTCCCCGCGCCGGGCCCGGGGGAGGTGCAGGCCTGACGGGCCGCGCCCGCTCGGGCTGGGGAGGAGGTGGAGGAGGAGGTACCGGACCCCGGACGGCCAGACCAGGAGCCCGAGGCCCGGCGCACGCGTTCCGGCCTCGGCGGGCTCAAGGTCGACGGGCCACGACGCCCACGCCTTCCACGCCTTCAGGGTCCACGCGCCGCCGGCCGCCAGGAGGCCGAGGAGTCGCGGGCGGCGGAGGAGGTGCTCAGCGGGCCCGCGCAGGCCCCTCGCGCGCCCGGCCCCGGAGGTTCAGCCTGCGCCCAGCCCCGGCGGCCCCGGGCCGCGCGGGTCGACGAGGAAAGACTGGTACCAGTGCCTCTACGCCATCTGCCAGAAGGACCCCCCGCCGGGCGCGCCGTAGCGCAGGCGCCCGCCTCTGCGCCCAAGCGGCGACGGCAGGTCGTCCATGTACAGCGGGGCCCGGCGCCGGCGGGCGGTCCCGAGGCGGCGTAGGTCGCGCGGCGCCCCGAGGCCCGGCGCGGCCAGCCCCGGGCCAGCGGCCCGCTCCGCCCCTCCCGCCCGTGCGGGCCTCTCCCAGGTGCGGGGGGGCGAGCGGCGCTCCGCCCCGCCTCGCGCGAGTCCGACGCCCTTGCCACGAGGACCACGGGCGGTCGGGGACGCGGCGCGCCGGGCTCACGCCCCCAGGCCCGGGCCCCGCGGCTCGGTACCCGACCGCCCTCGGCCGCCCGCTAGTCCGCGCCCCGGCCCGAGCGGCCGTCCACGCCAGCGCCGCGCGCCCCGGGCCCCGCCCGCCGCCGCGGGCGCCGAAGTAACAGATGCCGCGCCACGGGCGAGCGTAGGAGGCCGGAACAGACGTCTCAGGCGTCGGAGGCGGTGAGGGACCCAAGCCCTGCGCGCCCGTCGACGCGCCCGGCGCCCGCTCCCCGCCGCCAAATTTTACCTTTATGCGCGGCCCCGCACCGCCCCGCCCGCCCCCCCGCCCGCCGCCTGGTCGTCCCTGCCGCCCGGCGCGCGGGTCGGGCCGGCGGATCACGGCCCTCGCGCCGCCGCCGCCGCCGCCGCCGCCCGCGCGCCTAGCCGCCAGCCCGGGTTCGCGGCCCCACCTAGCGGCGGAGTGCCTGACCTCGGACCCCAGCCCACCCCCCGCCCCGCGTCTACTCATCCCCTCCCCCACCACTCCCGAACAAAACGGTTTCTTTTGTTTTATACTCGGGAGACAGTGGATGACTCCTAAAAATGCTTTGGGACAGGAGTAGTTCCACCAAATTTCTTCTATGCTGAGTTCTCCGAACAAAATTTTTTTGTCTCATAGAATCCATGACCAGGATTGAAATCTTCTCGTTATTACGTAAGGATCATTCCCGGGTCCTTCCGTAGTCCGTCCGCTACCCTGACGTCCAGTGTGGTCTCGGAAGGTTTGTTTCCTGGGCGTTAAAGTGAGGATTAATTATAAAACCTCATAAAAGGGTTGCACCTCCCTTTGGAGGGTTGTCCGTCCGTAAACGACAGACCCCAGTCTCCGTTCTCCTGTGTCATTCCTTCTCCTCCTCCTTTTTCCGACCGGACAGGGTCGGGACACTCGAGTCCCCAGCCAAAAACCAAAAATGTGGACAATTCATTCCTACCTTTTCCCTTGTTTGTTTTTTGGGTCATGCATTTGAGAGTCGTAAGAACACTCCTGACTTAATCGATTCTGCATGCACGTCCGTAAGACACATTCGTGATTCATTTCATAAACGGTAGAGACGGGCTGGTCGATGAAGAACCGAAAGATCTATGACCAAGAGGCATAATAGGTTGTGTCGTGGTGTCAGTTACCTGAACTAGGTGCATAATCAAGAAGCACTACAGGACTTGTATCTAGATCAAGCGAACAAATTTTCAAAGTCTTTCTTTTACAGAGTAGTTTGACCTACGAAAAGATGTCGGAAGAGATCCGGACTTTTACGGTTCTGACGTCTCTCCACCAAAAATTCTTTTCACGACCTCCGGTCCGGTCCACACCGACACCCTAATCTGTCGACAAACGTTTACGACTAAAGGGAAGAAATCAGAGAGCTTATTAATACCCCGTGGATGACACAAATACCGTCCCTTTTACGGTATTTCTACTTAGACCCAGAGAATGTTTCCTCCAATATTGGATCCTTTAGACTTAAAATGGAGTCACTTTACTCTAGAAACCTGAACTACTCTATTTTCAATCAACTCAAATCAAAAATTTTCTATGAAATACCATATCTCCTAAAATTCCCGGGACTTTTATGGGACATGGGACTTACTATCTATACATAGTAATATATAAACAGGTTTGAGTATTTTATACTTGGATCTCTGACAATGTGATTCAGTCTTTCTCTTTTTATTTAAAACATATAATTACGTGTACGTATCTTAGATCTTTTTACTGTGACTACTTGGGTAGACGTCCCGTCTTCTCTCTGTGTCTCTCGACTGACACCTGCGTCCACCTCTTCCTCTCCCACCCTACCTGACTCTCGCGTCGCGACTATATGCACGTCCCGGTCCGCATTTGTCGGTCACTCCTCGGTGCCGTGTCGTGTCCCCGCTGTGCCCCGGGAACTGTCGTGTCTACCCCCCCAGGCACTGTTGCCACCCGGGGCACTGTCGTGTCTGCCCCCCACACCACCCCCCTCCTGGTCCTCCCTCCCCTGTATGCACATGGACACCGACCAAGTACACCAAAATATCGTCTTCGGTTACACTATAACATTTCGTTAATGGGAGGTTAATTTGTATTTAAATTTTTTAAAATTTTTTGAATTTTTTATGACCTCACCCATCGGAAAGGGGAGAGGTGTCCTAGAAGGGTTGGGTCCCTAGTTTGGGTCCAGAGGGTGTAACGTCCTCCTAAGAAATAGTCGACTCGGTGTTCCCTTCGGGTTTAAACCCCTTTGTCACCTTTGTCACAGTCTGAAATAAAACCCCCCGAGGTTTTAGTGACGTCTACCACTGACGTCGGTACTTTAATTTTCTACGAATGAGGAACCTTCTTTTCAATACTGGTTGGATCTATCATATAAGTTTTCGTCTCTGTAATGAAACGGTTGATTCCAGGTAGATCAGTTCCGATACCAAAAAGGACACCAGTACATACCTACACTCTCAACCTGACACTTCTTCCGACTCGCGGCTTCTTAACTACGAAAACTTCACACCACAACCTCTTCTGAGAACTCTCAGGGAACCTGACGTTCCTCTAGGTTGGTCAGGTAAGACTTCCTCTAGTTGGGACCCTAAAGAAACCTTCCTTACTACGATTTCGACTTTGAGGTCATGAAACCGGTGGAGTACGCTTCTCAACTGAGTAACCTTTTCCGGGACTACGACCCTCCCTAACCCCCGTCCTCCTCTTCCCCTGTTGTCTCCTACTCTACCGACCTACCGTAGTTCCTGAGCTACCTGCACTCAGACTCACTTGAGACCCTCTACCACTACCTGTCCCTCCGCACCGCACGACGCTAAGTACCCCAGCGGTTTTCAGCCTGTGCTGACTCGTTGACTTGACTTGTGTCTACTAAGTGTTGGACAGTCGTTCAGAAGCAAATAAGTGACGAGGTAAACAACTTAAATAAGTAGTTTATATATATAACTCATAGGTGACACCGTGAGGTGTCACTCCTCCGGTCCAGAGACTAGAGGTCTTAAGTGTTTGGGTACTTTTTCCGACGTCTAGAGTTCCGGTTCACTACCTTGTGTGTGTCTGTCCTCCGACTTTCCTGCCATGTCCACGGGACATTCCTGCTCGTGGGCTTCTCTGTCGATTTCGGAGGTTAGAATGTCGACAGCTCTGGATTTCCGGGTGGCCGAGACGTTCGTCTCTTTGCTTTTGAGTCGTTACGTCTCTCTGGACTAGAGACAATCCTGGTCCTAGGTTCTGGACTCGAATCGGACCCCAGACAAGAGTGGTATTGTTGAAGTTTTGTAACTCTACTTAAAATTGTACTTTAGTCGACCGGGTATTAATTCTATATTTGATATAGAACCATAGACCCCGTAAGTATTTTCGGGTTGTCACCCCCGCCCCCAGCGGTCGTAAAGAAATCTTGCACTTATGACACGTCAACCCAAAGGGACCATCGAGTCGTCAGTTCCTAGGTTGGGCGGTTCTGTCCTTTGTACCCAAGCTCGGGACCCAGTCCCTCTAGGGGGTCTTTTCCTTTACCGTTGGGTGAGGTGACAAGAACGGACCCTTTAGGATGACCTGTCTCCCCGGACCACCCGAGGTCAGGTCCCCAAGTGTGTCTCTGTCTGTGCTGAAGTCCTGATTTGTTGTCGTTGTGACCTGACAGTCCCAGGAAGGTCAGGGAGATACTAACAGACTTTAGGTCGGGCCCAAAACGTGAAACGACACCCTCCGACGTCCGACGTCTCATCTTCTAAGGTAGACTAGACGGAATCTACTGTGACTTCCTCGCTGGACAAAGATGAGGCCGGCGGGCCGCCCAAGTGGTAGAAAGCCACGAAAGTCGGAGTGGCCGTCGTGGGAAAAGGTGCGTCAATATCGCTAAGGTGCACTCCGGGTTACCGGACGTGGCCTTTTGGACCTTCTTACCGAAGAGGGATGACGAGACCTGTGTACCCGAGAAGGCTCCGAGTCGGTCTTGGACGGTGAGGTCTTAGATTTAGGAGAAAGAGTGTCGGTCTGGACGGAAACTTTTTATTTTTATTAATATGATATGCACAAGTCCACCCGTACCGCGAAAGTAGAAGGACAACGAAAAATTTCGTCGGGGAGATCCGGTAATAAAGAACTTAAAAAAGGTCGGTACCTCATATAGACATAGTGGTAAACCCGAAATTTTTTTTTTCTCTCTAACCCCAACTAGAATGACGGTGTAGTTTTGGCTCGTCATCCGTTTCGGGACTATGACGTCTCTACGGCCACAGTCTCTCCCTCCCTGACGTCACCCCCAGACCCTCTCCACCGGCCGGGATAGATGCGGGGGTCGGGGGGTAAGTAGTGGGGACCGTCGACTGCAGCGAGAGGGTCGGGGTTCGACTATTTCCAGGAAGCTGGTGGGAGGACACTGTAAGGCCAAGGTCCGTACAGATCGACGGATGTTTACTTTGTAGGGACGCACTTTTACGAAAGAGCGTTCGGAAGGATCTCGACTAGTCGGCACAAATTTTCCTTCGGGGACCATCTGGCGTCTCGGTAGACGAGGTGCTCGACGGAAAGGTTTATTGTCTTGTACGGTCGGTCAGTGGTGCAAATGTCGTAGAACCGTCTCGGGGTAGACACCTGGTGTCTTTGGCGGGTCGGGGGTGACCGGAACAGGACCGGAGACGTGCGGGTGGGGGGGTTCTTGGCTGTTTCTCGGGAGCGGCGACAGTGCCCCGGACACTGCCCGAGAAAAGAGTGTCGTCCGACTGGTTATGTATGTCCTTCGTCTTTTTCTCTACGCACAAAAGGACTTATTAAGGGACCGTTAGAGAAAGCCGGTCTCTGAGTTCAGTCTACCTCCTCTCGTCCTAGATCTGGATCCTAGACGACTCTACGAGTCGGGGACGGTAGTGGGACGGCCCTGACTGGAGTAGTCCCTGGAGCGACAGGGAGCAAAAACTTTGACGTCCAGTTTCACCCTGAGCTCCCTCTCTGGAAGCTCAGTGTCTTCCTCCTTCGAACACGAGTCAGGGACTCCGTTCCTGCAAGACTAGGTCGTCCTATTTCTGGTGTCCCCTGGAGGTTCATCGAACCGTCGTAGAAGGGAGTTCCTGGTTGTTACCCCGTCAGTGACGGTCGGATCACTGCCCTGGTGCACCGCACGGACCTGCGTGTCTGAAGGCTCCGGACACGCGGTGTGGGGAGTCAAAATTGTCCTTCGGGGGTACCGCATTGACGTTACCCGTTCTGTTGGTTCGAGGTCCGGACTCTCACTCCTTGGTCCAGTGGTGATGACTAGTAGTGGCTCGGACCAAACTGGTGTCTTCTTTCGCAAAGAGTCAGGCGACGGACAGGCTTCCGTAGGAGTCTAGACTCTTAGCCCGTCAAGACGGGTGTACCTTCGGTCTCTCGACCCACGGGGACGCCCACCCGGTCCCGTCTCCTCCCACCCTCTCGGTGGGGGTCTCACAGGGACGTCGGTCCCAAATAGGCCCCTGGAAGGACGTCTAAAGTCGACTGACAACTGACTATTCTACGACCGTCAGCCATGGTGCGAACGCGCTCCCACGAGTGTGAACTGAGTGTCTCCTCAAACACAAGCTCTGCTTAGTGTTTGCCGGTGGGACTGTCAGTCACCTGGTCCCCTTTCACAATGAACTCAATTCTTCGTCCACCCATTCTCTTTCCGTCTTGTGATCATAAAGATGGACTTTGTGAGTTCCAAAGGTTTTCCCTTCACCATACACCGAAAGTAGGTCTCTTCCCACGTAGGTTGGTACCACGAGACCCGTAGGACCCGACCAAGGAAGAACCACCCCCGGCAGGACACGTAGCATCTTACAAACAAATCGTCGTAACGACCGGAGATGGGTGATCTACGACCATCGTTGTGTGTGTGTGTGTTTGTGTGTGTGTGGTGGGGACGTCAACCGTCTATGACCGTTTGCAGAGGACCCTCGTGTTGCGGGATCCACCCTTTGGTGTTCAGGTTTCCGTGTCCGGTCTGTGTGAGTGCACCTTACCTTTGTTCCCTAAGGGCCAGAAGAACTGAAAAGTAAAATGGCAAAATGAATAAGTTGGTCAGGGCGGACGAAGACGTTCATTAGTTCTTTCCGAGATCTGTCGGAGAGATATCTTCCTCTTCGTTAATAAAGGTCGTACAGAGAGGGTTTTACGTTTCTTGTCGTCGTCAATGTCTCCTCCGGTAGACACTATCTGTGCAATAGTGAATGCTGACCAAATTTACTCATTCATAGTCCTTACACTAATTTTACGACCTTTCCTTTTTGTACTCCAAAGTGGATAGAATTAATGAATTTTAGGTTTCGTCACACCATAACACAAATTAGTCTTTTACAGAATTCGTTCTACGAACTTCTAAACCTGGGTCCTCACGTAAGGTCGTGCCGGATCCACACCTCTCTCATGGACTCGTGTGCACCCTAGAGGCGAGGGCGGTACTCGAGGACGTCTCTGACACACATCGGACCTGCCCGGTGTCTAGGTCCCACCCTCTATGGACCAGTGTGCCAGGGGGGGACTTGATCGAGTCCCACTGGTAGTAAGGTAAGAAACGTTTACCCTTGGTGACCAATTTAATGTCGTTCACTCCCGACCTTCTCTAGAAGTCAGTCAAGTCAGTGAGGCAACACAGGCTGAGAAACGCTGGGGTACCTGACGTCGTGCGGACTGAAAGGACAGGTAGTGGTTGAGGGTCTCGAACGAGTTAGAGTACAGGTAACTCAGCCACTACGGTAGGTTGGTAGAGTAGGAGACAACAGGGGAAGAGGAGGGCGGGAGTTAGAAAGGGTCGTAGTCCCAGAAAAGGTTACTCAGTCGAGAAGCGTAGTTCACCGGTTTCATAACCTCAAAGTCGAAGTCGTAGTCAGGAAGGTTACTTGTGGGTCTTGACTAGAGGGAATCCTATCTGACCGACCTAGAGGAACGTCAGGTTCCCTGAGAGTTCAGAAGAGGTTGTGGTGTCAAGTTTTCGTAGTTAAGAAGCCGTAAGTCGAAAGAAATATCGGGTTGAGAGTGTAGGTATGTACTGATGACCTTTTTGGTATCGGAACTGATCTGCCTGGAAACTGGGTAAAGTGTCTATTTCGTCGAGTGAGGTACCCTTCGGTGGACGGACTCCGGTGTCGTCTCCTCGTCTCCCGGGACGTGTGTCGACCCTGTCCTCGGGGGGCCTTTCAGATTTCACGTCACCTTTGGTGTGCAGGTCAATTCGTCCGACCACTGCTCGTCGAAAACTAAAGTCTTTATACGGGCACAGTCCCTCCTCAATCCAGGAGTGAGAGGTTATGTCCTTACACAGTGTCTGCAGAAGTACCAGAACGATTCACAGTCCGTTTTCTCTGAATCCGATCTTACTTTCGGTTCGGATACTTGACAGTGAAATACCTTTGTTTATGGTTGGGGGTGACCTCACTGTTGGTGTCGCCGAGGGTGGGTGCCGGTGGCACCCCGAGGGTCGTTCCTTCGAGGGGAAAGAAGGTAGGTCGGAGACCGAAAGACGCCGTCAAGTCGGTTCCTCAGTCTTCCTAAATTAGTTCCCGTTGTGTGTTGCCTCGTGGACAAGGAACTTGTCGACGCTTCGTCGGGACCTTACACACACCTCGTTTGGGTTCGTTGAGGACGTCTAATGGATTGGGAGGGTCGGACGCTCCCGTCTCCCCGACTCGGGTGGACGATTGTAGAACGTGACGTCCTAGGGTGGCCTCCCTGGGGGAGTATTATTGTAGACGGGCTGCCCCGCCAGGATGACTGTACCGTTCGTTTTGGGGTCGCTCTCAGCCATCCCTGGGAGGATTGTCGGAGACGTCACCTTTGGTTGCGGTCCTTGACCGTTTCTGGTCGGTGGACTCGCGCACACACTGTTACCGACCCACAAAAGGTTCGACGAGAAACCTGGGTGTCTGGGGGTAGGGTCTCAGTATTTTAGGTCTTGAGGACACTTTGATTTTCAGCTCCCGTGTTTATCATGGGACCCTTAATAGTCGTACCACTGTTTCGAGTGGAAATACCTCTTTTTCGGATAAACTTGTTCTCAACAGTACTGACGTCGAGTATACCGTGGACCGACGTCTCTATAGACCTTTAGAAAGTAGACACGGGCCCCTGCATTTCCAAACTATACAAAAAGAGGCTTACGACTTTTGTCGTACAAACTCTACGGACAAACTTCGAGTTTAGGTGGGGGGATGGGGTTTAGACGTTACTTTCTGTACACTAGTCGGAGGACGGAAGTAATCGGTTCCACAGTGGTCGAGGGACCAAGGGTCCGACCCTCCTATTTACGGGGTGTTACCGACCGCTGTCGTCGGTGGGAGGTGATCCATCTATTGTTAAACGTATTCTCGAGACCCCTGTCCTCTCTTCCCCCGGTGGTCCTAGTCAAGGTTGTGTCATTCCGCCTTATTTTGTAGGTGTAGAAGCGTAGACGAGCGGCGTGGGACCGGTAGTCGTGGGTCGGACGTTTCTCGTCCCCACTCCCCCAAGGACCTCGTCTTTCGACTCCCCACGCCTCCCCGTGACCCCTTGAGTCCCGACGTCCAGAACCGGGTCTACTGAGGCCGCCCGAGAGTCGAAGAAATGGACCAATACTTCAACACGCTCCGCACAGAGGAAATTTTTGTTAGTGGTGGACGGGACCTTGGAAGGTACTTTTCTCTTCCTGGTTTCGCCCTTACTACCTATTTAGTCGACACCCGTCCGCTAGATGTCCGGGGGTTTAGACCTGACTCAGAGGGGGAGGACAGCAGAGACAGGGGGATCCTGACGACGACTTGACACTTGGACGGACCACTGCCTGGGCGTGTTTTGAAAGATTTAAACCTTTTCCTCCAAGGTGGGCGGTCGTGGTGTCACCCACCCAGTTTTCACCGGCTCTTCGGAGATTTACTGTTTCAGGCTATTGGTGACTTCGGTGCTGGTCGACCGAGCCGGTGTTCCCCCCGTGTCGCGCCCCCCAACCCATGGTACGGACCCAGGGAGGAGGTGAGGTGCCGTCCCTCCGCCGGCCCCTTCAGGAGCCAGGTAGGTCCCGTGGGGACGGAGAACGGGAGATCCCCAGAGGACAGGAAGTGACCGGAGGACCCGGAGGAGGGTGTGCCGGTGTGTGACTCGATTACGGTAGGATGGTAGGGCCGGAGCTTGTAAGAGAAGGGCTTCGGAGGTCCAACCGGTAGGAGAGGATCTTGACGGTGGTCAGCAATAAAGTTGTGTCGGAGAGGAGGGGTCAGGAAGTCTGGGAACTTACGTCGTTTCCGGCTCTCTGTAGGGCGACAGATGTGGTCGGTACTGGGACGGTCGGGCGACCACGGAGACTCTGGGGGACGGGGGCGGGTGCGAGTGGGGTTGGCGGTCGGCGACCTGACTACGCGGAGTGTCGCACAAGTACCCGGCCGTCGTGTACCGGGAGTGGGTCGGGAGGTGTAGAGGTTCTTCGAGAGCCAGTTCGAGTTCACGGCCCCGGGACCCGGGTCACGTCTGTTAGTGTGTCGCCCGTTCCGACCCGTGGTGCAGGACGCCAGGGGTGACGTCGGGACCCGGGGGTGGGCGGAGGGGTACGATCGCTAGTCTCGACTGGCGGAGGGACTCCTGCGGAGGGTCTTTCACACGTCCCGTCACCAGTCTCGTCGACCGAGAGGTCGGAGCACTGGTGTGGCAAGAGAGGGGGCGAGTCTCAACCGTGCAGATAGTGTTAGCGGACGAGTGGAGTCCGGTCCGGCCGGGTACTTTGACGAGTTAGTAGCGGGTGAATTACCCTGTGTCTTTGTTGTCAGATAGAAGACAGACAGACAGGAGCCGGAGAGGGTTATAGGGGGGGTTTATTCCTCACGGGCGGGGCAGGGGTTCATAAAGGGTAGGAGTGGTAGAAGGGGACCCACGGGACCCGTCCGTCCGGCCCGTGTGGTGCGGCGACCGAATCGGGTGAGAATCCGTTGGTGGAAAACACGACGTTAGTGTCTGAAAACCCCGTGTTACGACGGGGTCTGGAGGTCTCTCAGGGTAGTGGACGTCTCAGGTTACGGGGAAGTCGTGGACGCGGGGTCCGGGCCTGCCGGGGGGTGGGTGGGGGGACGTCTGGGGACGTCACGTCTCGTCGACCCCACGATCTGAGGACTCCCCACGTTTAAGACACACTGAAACCCTTACACCGGAGGTGTAGTCGGAGTGACTACTGTATTCCCCTGTTAGTGTCCCGTCTAAACTCCTAGTCCGACACTTCAGGACCGAGGTCCCGAACCTCGTGTGCGCACACCCGACGTCGTAGGTTCGGAAGTAGCGTTGTGCAGATTGGCGAACGGTCAGACCTGACCCTTCATACCTCGGAGGGGTGGTGTAGGACGTCTTAGTCGGTCGAGGAGAGTAATGACCTCGGGCCGGAGTCCACAGACACAGGAAGGGATATGTGTGTGTGTGTGTGTGTGTGTGTGTGTGTGTGTGGACACGTGTGGAGAAGTTCCATAGTCAGTGAAAGAGACTGGACTGTGAACGGTGCACGGTACCTGTGTTGGTAGAGGGGGGTCTTCTGGTGCCGGCCGTCGAAAGAGAGAATTTAGGGTCGGAACTAGTCGCGAGATGACTTCTTTACGACGGGTCCCGAACTACGGTAGCTAGGTCCCCCGACTAAGGTCGACTCAACCCCCGCCCCCCTCGTCGTCCTGGGCGCAATACAGTGTTCGTGGTCGTCTCCAGTCGACTGAGCGGCCCGGGGCGGGGGAGAGCCTACGAGCCCAAATGAGCCGGTGTGTGGCCCCGCGGGGGCGGGGAAGGCTCACATAGATCCTTCAGAGGTCGCCAAATCTTTCCGTGTCTCCTGTCCCACTCAGTAAAGAAGGGGACCGGTGTTCTTCGGAGTCGACGTCGCCAGACCCCACCGACGGGGGACTCTTTTCGACGGGGAGGAAGCGACCTTTTGTCCGTTTGCGCTGACCCGCCCCCTCCCCCCTCCTCCTCTCTAACGGGTCTCGGACTGACGGACCACCACCCCCGCCACAGGGGCTCCGTCTTCGAAGTAAAATCCCTCCTCTCTTCCTGACTACGACTTCGACTTCGAGGGTAGGAAACCGGTGGACTACGCTTCTTGGCTGAGTAACCTTTTCTGGGACTACGAGCTTTTCTAACTTCCGCCCTCCTCTTCCCCCTCTGTCTCCTATTCTCCCAACCTACCGTAGTGGCTGAGTTACCTGAACTCAGACTCATTTGAGGCCCTCAACCAGTACCTGTCCCTCCGGACCGCACGACGTCAGGTACCCCAGCGTTTCTCAGCCTGTGCTGACTCGCTGACCTGACTTGACTTGACACGCCAAGTCTCCCCTCTTTCGGACGATGGACCTCTTTCGAAAGGAACCTCCAAAGGCCCTTCCACTACGAGGAAGGGGCGGGTGCGGTGCCCGGACTCAGAACCAGTGTGGGTGATACGTTTTGTCCCACCCACCTCTAAGTGGGTCCTCAAGGGTCGGTCGGGCCCTACCCCCACCAGCCGGCCAAGTGACCCTACGACGTTCGTCCCGGTGGACGGGTCGGGACCCGGGAGCGACCCACGCACGAGGCACGAGTCAGCACAGGCTGAGAAACGTTGGGGGACCTGATATCAGGCGGTCCGAGGAGGCAGGGACCCTAAGAGGTCCGTTCCTATGACCTCACCCAACGGTAAGGGTAGAGGTCCCCTAGAAGGACTGAGACCCTCGCTTGGTGTCGGAGGACTTTCAGAGGACGGAACGTCCGTCTACGAAATGGCGACTCGGTGACCCCTTCTCTTCCTTTACGTCCAACAACCCGGTCCACGAATCTTGTGGGTCCTTCTTTATGTTGTGGACTTCATTAAGTCTTTCCTCCTCGATGACTACTCTGGAGGTGATCTCAATTAAGTTCCTAGGACACCGAGACTCATGGACCGTAAAGGCTTCAAGAGTCTTCTCACCAAAAGTAGTGAAAAGTTTACCGTGTAAGTCCCTTCCGGACCCTCCGACGTCACCCGGATGTCTCCACCGGTGAGACGTTTGTGACGGAGAGACATGGGTTTCACAGGGCCTTAGAGGTCCTTGGTTGTCGACAGTGACCTGTAAAGACCCACGTTTTTTTTAAAAAAAGAAATTTCACTGCGTTCCGTCCTCTTACAAGTATGGTTTCCGGAAGAAGAGTCCTTCTGACGAGAGACCGTAATGTTTTCAAATACGGGCTCCTCTAAATCGTGAACTCCACCTTCAGGTCCTTTCGGTGGTCGTGTGTCGAGGGGTCGTAAGTGTCCGACGTCACTTCGGTTCCCTACTTGGACCCGGACGTCAGACGAGTGTGGCGGGAGGGGTCCGGACGCACCCCGTCCCGTCGTGATCGGGTGGAGGACGTCGGTCCGGTCTCACCCAGAGTGAGTACTATTTCTGGCCCTCTCGTCACCACACCGGTCAGAAACATTCGGTACGAGCGTTGTGTGAAAGTCAAATGGTCGAGTGAATGTTAATTCTATATTTTTCCATTAAGTGTGACTAACTGCTTAGGTCCTGGTTTCGGAANCCCCCCCCTGCCGCCGCGGAGGACGGATGTTCTCCAAAATTGGGGTCCGAAATTTGGGGTCGTGTCGCTCGTCCCACCCGACCGGGTGGGGGTCGGTCGGTAAGATCGCAAAGGTGGGTCTGGGGGTTCCTCGGTCGAGGGGTGGTGGAAGGAGGACGTCGGGTCCCGGAGGTCCGAGTCGGTCTGGTCGGGACCCGACGAGGAGGGTTCTCCCGGTTCCGGTTCCGGTCCGAGTCGACCCCCCGGGAAGTGTCTACAGTCGTGTCAAGTAGGGTAAACTAGGGGGTTTCGGGGACACGGGACCTAGAGTGCGGCCCACAGGGGACGGGGGTGGGGGAGGTTTTCGTGAGTCACGTGGGTTCCGCCCCAACACGCCGACTGGGGTGAGACCCCAGGAGGCTGAACGTTTCCCTCCGATCTCCCTTTCGATCCCGCCTCTCCTCT
Organism: Capra ibex; assembly: GCA_006410555.1. NCBI lineage: Eukaryota > Metazoa > Chordata > Mammalia > Artiodactyla > Bovidae > Capra > Capra ibex. The sequence goes on from SJYO01054996.1 coordinate 3,953,066, forward strand.
GTCCTACTCTCCCGAAAACCCTTTCGTTCAGTCTCTTGTAGTGACACGAGACGAATCCCTCCCTCCGCCCTCCACTTCTCCATTGTCTGAAACCCTCGTTCGTCCGTCTCCTCGGTTGCGGGTGTCGAGGAGTGAGTCAAGGTTCGCCCCTCCCCCGTGGCTTGCAAGGTCCGTCGGACCCCATTTTGTCCGAGGGTAAGTAGACTTAGAGGTCCCTGTTCCGTGGTCAGGTCTTCAGTCCCAATAGGGGTCTAGGGAGGTAGTTCTGGGTTGGGGGAGGAGGAATTCAAGATTCTTTCCGACTCGTTTAGACGGAGGGGTGGGGGCTGAGGGGGTTTGAGACTTTGACGAAGGCGGAGGTCGGTTTGAGGTCCCGTACAGAGGGGTCCTTTTGATTCACCGGGGTTTACCGGGTCGGTGACGGGTCAGGTGGACATCTCGGGTGGACGAGGACCTCTCGGGAGAGAGTGGGAGGACCGGACGGGGCTGAGGAGAAGGGTCGGGACCTGGGACTGGGACCTTCGGACGTCCCCTTCAGACATGCTACGTCGGAAGGGAAGGGATTTCGCCTTCAGGAGTTAATACTTCGGTAGTCAAGAATCGTAGTCTGTGTGAGGTCCAGGTCACTCTAGCCCTGGGTCCGGGCCCGTAGTCCTTTCGACATGCACAGGGGGTCCTCTGTAGATGTGGAAAGTGTCCAGACAGTCGAGTGAGGGAGGTTCCCAATGTCTTAGTCGTTGTAATGAAGACTTCGTTTTAGAGTTGTGAGGATCGTTGTGTCTGTAAATAAAACGAGTGTCCTTTGCCACCCGTGTTTGTTCGGCTTTGCGAAGGGTTTCCTCCAGTCTCACGTGCCCTTTTACAGGTGTCTACAGGTTCGCCGACGGTTCCAAAATTACTGGGACTGCTGGTTCTGTCGAACTGTGCAAGTACTACCGCAAACTTTGTCGCGACGTGGGTGGACGAGGCCGGCGGCAGTGTTTCCTAGTGTCTGGTCCCCTAAATTTGGTGTGTTCACACGAAAGAGCGTCGAGACTTCCGGTTCAGACTTCAGTCCTGAAGAGGGAGGTACCGAACATCCGCCACAAAAGAGAGACCCAGAAGTGTCGGAAGGGAGACACGGATAGACACAGGATTAGAGAGAAGAATATTATAGCCTGCGGTCAGAATAAGCTAATCCCCGGTAGACTCTTGGGAGTAAGATTGAATTATTGGAGAGATTTCCGGGACAGAGTTTCACGTCGGCATGACTCCCCCATCCCGAAGTTGTATATTTAAGATCTTCCCCTGGGTTAGGTCGAGTGTGGGTCTACACGGTATCAATTGTTTATGGTTGCAAAGGACAAAAGAAAGTTTATGCACGATTCAGCGACGTCACCACAGGCCGAGACACGCTGGGGTACCTGACGTCGGGTGGTCCGAGGAGACCGGTACCCTAGGAGGTCCGTTCTTGTGACCTCACCCAACGGTACGGGAGGAGGTCCCCTAGAAGGGTTGGGCCCCTAGTTTGGGCGCAGAGAGTGCAGAGGACGTGACCGTCCGCGAAGAAATGACGGTCGCGGTGGTAATTTGACAGTGGCGTAAAACGAAGACGAAAATACAAGACCAAAAAAACCGGTACTCCGTGCACCCGAGAACCGAGGGTCTGGTGCCTAGGTTGGGTGTACGGGACGTGACCTTCCGTCTCAGAATCGGTGACCTCGAGGTCCCTGTAGGGTCACCACCAAGAATTTCTTGCCCCACGTAAGTCACATGTTCTCAGGGCAGACCTACATGTTTCCCGTAAAAAGTGCCATTTTTGAGGTCTCGTTGAGACTGTAGTAGGTCCGTGACGGTGCGAGTCGAGGGCCGAGGAGTCCGGGGTCACCGTCTTTGTCAGTGATCGACCATTTGAGATCTGTTTGTCTGTATGTGTGAGTCCGAGAAGGTCTCCTTCTTCTTAGAGTGGAGGATCCGAGTGACGGTAGTAGATCCCCTTTGACCCTTTTAAGTGTCGTCTGCGTACCCGACTCTAGTCATACCTGAGAGTACAGATGGAAAGGCACTTGAGATGATGACCTAAGTAAATTTTGATCCGTACAGAGTTTATACTTTGGTATTGGGTGTGTATACCGGTCGTTAAGGTTGATTTCTGGGGACTCGGGCTCGTCTTACGTAACGAGGAGGAAAAGAAAACCTCGATGAAACAAGTCTGACGGAACAAGTGACCCGTATTTAGTTCTCAAATGTGAACTTTGAGCCCCAAAACAGCAACAACAACTATTCAGCACAGGTAGACACAGAGACGTTGGGTTGCCTGACGTCGTACCGTCGGAGGGGCAGGAAGTGGTAGAGGGCCTCGAACGAGTTTAAGTACAGGTGACTCAGCCACTACGGTAGGTTGGTAGAGTAGGAGAAAACAGGGGAAGAGGAGGGCGGAAGTTAGAAAGGGTCGTAGTCCCAGAGAAGGTCACTCAGTCGAGAAGCGTAGTCCACCGGTTTCATAACCTCGAAGGCGAAGTCGTAGTAAGGAAGGTTACTTATTAGTCCCAACTAAAGGAAATCCTAACTAACCAAACTAGAGGACCGTCGGGTTCCCTGAGAGGTCGTGGTGTTAAGAAAAAATTCGTATCGGGATTTTTGTTCACAGACCGCCCAATGTCAGGTGCCCCAACGTTTTCTCGACCTGTACTGAATCTTTGACTTGTTGGTGTTCAGCACATACTCCAGGTCGGACGGTTTATTCACACAGGGTAAGTTTGGGCCTATAGACAGAGACGTCACCACTATTCCGGGGTCCTATTTACCTCCGTTGTGAGAGAGGGTGGACCGCACGAGTACTCGGTAGTCGTCGCCCGGACTGGATGGGGGCCCTTACCCGACGCTGCGTCCTCTGCCGGAAGGACCTGTACTGCGAGAGAAGCGAACAGGCTGACTCGGACACACTGAATAACCTTCCTAGTTTCAGGTGGGCGACGGAACGGAGTGAGACGCAACGAGGGAGGGAGGGGATCTTTAGTCATCCAGTATTTGGTCCCAGACTAAGGTTGTCTAGACGGGTGTCTTGTCCTGTCTCGGAGCACCCCACCCCCACCCCCAACCTTTAGAGGTACCTCGCTTAACTTTTGTTTATTTAGTATGAAACCCACCCCCGCCTCACACACACACACACATACATAATTATATACCAATTTCATCTAATGAAGGGTGTTTCCTGAGGACAAGGTTCCGAGGCTCCGTTAGGTATCTCGTTGTGCCCTCGGTGGACGAAGAACGGTTGCATTGACGAGACGAACCCCGAACCGAGTGTGTTCGGACCGGACTCTTTGTGGGACAGTACTATTGACTAGTCTATTCTCGTGAGTCGAGACGAGGAGGGGGGATGGGCGGGAGGCGGGGGGTGGAAGTAAAACCTTCAACTCCCGACCCTTACATTATAACCACTTTATTCCCTGGACCTAGTTTTCATTCTCACTCCACTCTGGCCCTACGAAGACCTGTGGATTAATTAAGGTACAAGAGTTAAGGTCGTACTTAATTAAAAATTTCGTATACAGACCAAAATTTAGATACGACTGGAACCCACCTTACGTGTTACAAAGACAATGGTGTGTTGAGTTTTTTTTTTTTTTTTTTGTGTGGATCCCTAGTGAGACCTTTGTCATTAATTATAAGAAATAAGTACTTTCTCGAAGCAAACTTTATATACTAAGTTAGTCTTTCAGTAAAAGAAAGGTTCAAACGTCGCGAGGGATATCCTTACGTTTAGTATACTGCTTCTGCGTTGTATTCCTGACTTTTGGCGTGCCGAATGAGGAATATTTACAAATCGAGACCAGGTCTGTCTCGACCCTCTTCGCTGAGTCTGTAAAGACTACCTTATACAACCTATAAAAATAAGAGTCAAAGAACTCTGATAAATAAACGGAAGCACTTTTATTTCGGGGTACTACCTCCGAAAAGTCTACTTTAATGGTAGTTCGCGACAGCGCACCCTACTCTTCTCTCTCACACAGAAATTTGTCACCCACCCCTGACCTCGTCCAGTCGAAACCCTGACCGGCCCCCCGATGGTTGGTGGTTACCGATCAAGGACAGTGAACTTTCCACTGTGACGAGACGCTAGTGACGTAGGGGCGGTTCAGGTGTGAGCCCGAAGACTCCTACCGGAACCTGACCCGCTTGGTGGGAGGTGAGACCAGAAGTAGAAGACTGCCACTACGATAATGGCCACGTTAAAGACAAATCCAGTAGTAAGTTAGTCGTCATGGGCCCCACGTCCTATACCACGGGAGAAAGTTGGGTAGGACATAGTTTTATAAGTTAACCTTTCGGACAAAGGAAGTAGAGCGATAACAATGTATCAATTCGTTGGGGTCGACAGGTCCTTTATGGTGGTGTTACTTGTGTAATAACCCGTCCCTTCTTAGCTGACCCCGAGGACTGTTGGTAAGGCGGGCGATGTTTCTTCGGTTTTTTTTTTTTCTCGGGTGCAATTTATGTGTCAATACTTATTTTACGGAGGTGACGGAAAATAGTGGAGCAGTGTCCGGTCTAACTTTACTCATCGATCTCTTGTGACTAACATTAGAGGAGAGTCATTGTGATTCTACAAAGAAGACCAAGAAATAGACATAAAAAGACTTTGACTGTACAAAAGGAAACTTATTCTTTTCGATAAAAATTTACAATCTGAAACTACATCCGTCCTAAAAATTGTTAAAACAAATACGAGACTAGTTCTATCACCAAACACCAAACAAAAAAAAAAAAAATTAGATTGAAGTGTAGAGAGAAGAGTTCGGTTGGTGGAAATTTAGGAAGAACCCTACAAAGGGGAAATGATGAGGTCACTTTCACTTTTACAATCAGGGAGACAGTATAGGTTGAGAAACACTGGGGTACCTGACATCGGACGGTCAGAGGACAGGTACCTTAAGAGGTCCGTTCTTATGACCTCACCCAACGGTAAGGGAAGAGGTCCCCTAGAAAGGTTTGGTCCATAGTTTGGATCCAGAGGGCATGACGTCCGTCTACGAAATCGTAGACTCGGCGGTCCTTTCGGAGGGATTAGGTGGGCTATTATTTGTTTTAACCCTGCCGAGTCCATCTTCACTCGTCACTTCGATGTGGTGTAAAGGAATTCGTCGTTTCTCCCCTGGGGTGTCTCACCGACCCGTGGTGAGAGAGGAAGGTCTCCTCCTTTCCCCGTTCCTGCACGGGGTCCGGTCGGTCGGTCCCTCACTACCCACTCCCCGAAGGGACTCCGGTCGCCTGAGATTTCGCTGCGGGGAAAGGAAGGGACACGACGCGACGGAGAGGGAGGACAACTGGTGGCCCTCCTATCCGTAGCGACGGAAGGTATAAAAACAGAGGTCGTACTTCGGGAGAAGGGACTCCAAAGTCGTTAGAAACCGTTGTTTCAAAACCTTAGAGGACACAACTGTGCGTACGGGGTTGGGGTCGACAAGAGGATCGAGTCAAGTCAAATCAGTGAGTCAGGCTGAGAAACACTGGGGTACCTAATGTCGTGCGGTCCGGAGGGACAGGTAGCGGTTGAGGGCCTCAAATGAGTTTGAGTACAGGTAACTCAGTCACTACGGTAGGTTGGTAGAGTAGGAGACAGTAAGGGAAGAGGAGGGTGGAAGTTAGAAAGGGTCGTAGTCCCAGAAAAGGTTACTCAGTCAAGAAACGTAGTCCACCGGTTTCATAACCTCAAAGTCGAAGTCGTAGTCAGGAAGGTTACTTATAAGTCCTGACTAAAGGAAAGCCTACCTGACCAACCTAGATGGACGTCAGGTTCCCTGAGAGTTCTCAGAAGAGGTTGTGGTGTCAAGTTTTCGTAGTTAAGAAACCACGACAAGAGAATTCCACATTAGTTATAACAGTGGGGTGTCCGGACACTGGTCCCTTAAACGAATCCCGTGAAAGAACTCCCACTGACTTGGTTGTCCTTCTTACATCCCCTGTATCAGGGTTCTGTGTCCTTGGGTCGCACACCCACCCACCTCGGAGTCACCCGCGACCCGGTTCCGACCTCGACTGGTCCACCGGACCCACCCCGGGGGGAAACCCTTCCGACGAGCCGATCAGAGGACGGTCAGGTCCACACAAAGGTCACTTCCGTTCGGGTGGGGAGACCCTACTTCCGTGAAATCAACACAGATGTAGAAACGTTGGGTACCTGACATCGGGTGGTCCGAGGAGACAGGTACCCTAAGAGGTCCGTTTTTATGACCTCACCCGACGGCAGGGGAAGAGGTCCTCTAGCAGGGTTGGGTCCCTGGCTTGGGTGCAGAGAGTACAGAGGACGTGACCGCCCACCCAAGAAATGGTGACCGTGGTTGAGATGTCGTCTGTAGTGAGACATAAAAGGGGGTAAATTTATTGGTAATGTTTTGACTGAAGTTTTTTCCCCCATGGGTTTAGGGTCCGTAAAGGATCATCTTCTGTGAAACACATTACATTCCGACTAAAAGTAGTTCTCTTCTGTAAAAGTAGCTACTACGGAATGTAAATTAATGGGTGGGTAGGGACATCCGAAACTTTTTTTTTATCCCATCTATAAGTTTAATTGGGTAGTTAGTGACACCTTTAGAGATAAAGAAATTAAGGCTCTTCGTATTAAAGACCCAGTTTCACATGTTCGAAAAGTAGGTAAGTGTAAAGGGTGGACGAAAGATCCTTCCCATTTGTAAAGTTGAGGGGGTAGTAATGACCCCCCCTCCGGAGTTACAACGGGGTGCATGTTGTGTGTCCGAAGAACGTCAGTGTCAGGTTTGGTGGGAGTGCCGTACCAGTATCTCTACCTGAAAAGAGACAGTAAAAGTAGTGCCACAAGTGAGAGACGAACAAACAAGTTTGTGACCGTAGAGTCTAATGAAAATAAGGAAATGGATACCTTAGTAGTAAATATAGACGTACTCGAGACATTAGTGCTTCTTACCGGTAAACCGACATTGTCAGCCGCACTCATGCAAAAGGCAACAGTTTACCTCTAGTCGCATGTAGTTTTTGTTCCTAAAAGTTCTTGCGCCGACACGTCCGTGGGACCTCGTCAAAAGAGTTGCCGCGGTCGAGAGGGCGGGCCAACCATGACGGGTGTCTCACGGCCGGGCGGAACAGAGACAGAACCGGCCAGTGGTTCCTACGGTTGTTAGAGACTCTGACCGTAGGAGGACTGGGCGAATGATCGAGAAGAGTGTTTTGTAAGCGATTATCCAGAAAGACCTGCCTAATGCCCGTCACCTTCCCTTTGAGTGTCCAAACATTAAACGTCCTTGGTGTAAAAAAAAAAAAGGATGACGATTTTAGCTATGAATGGGGGGGGGCGGAGGTAACTCAAAAGACAGGGGACAAACCTTCCATAAGAAGTCTTGTCGTCCAACCCCCACCTCTAATTATAGTAAACGTCCTAGGAGGGCCTCGAGTCTTCTGCACGCTCGATGTCATACTCGCAGCCCAAAGTGGAAGAAAGAAGAGACGACACAGAAGTCACGGATCTTGACGGGACCTCTCGCTACCTGTGTGTCACCTACACCCCACCCCCGATTCCTCTACCACCCTACCTTCATTTGTTTATTAGGGTGGGGGGACGGGGGCGTCGAGCGGTTCGTCGGTCCCCGAGGGAGTGTTAGAGAAGTGAGGAGGGTCCAGACTAACTACGTATAAAAGTAGAGAAGGTAGGTTTCTAGTGAGGGGTTATCTTTTCCGCAAGAAGACTAACAGGTGGTTGTACCCAGTAGCACAAACTAAATGACTTAAGAGAACGGAACCTTTGAGGTGTTTAATTGGACTCGAACTTTAATTTTTCGGTGATGGAAACTACATTTTCCGTGAGACCTCATTTATTATTCTGTTCGGTCGGGTACTGGATCTACTTCTCGACTTCACGACGATTAACCGAGGTGTAAATAGTTGGGGTACTGCGAATCCGTGTCGGGTCTAGGAATTTAATCACTGTGGACTATGTTGCGTGCAGGGCAACGACAAGTCAGTGACAGTGCGATTCTAAGAGTCCTTGGCGTCCTTGACGTCGTGCGGTCCGAAGGGACGGGAAGTAATAGAAGGCCTTAAACGAGTTTGGGTACAGGTACCTCAGTCACTACGGTAGGTTGGTAGAGTGGGAGACAGCAGAGGAAGAGGAAGGTGGAAGTTAGAAAGGGTCGTAGTCCCAGAAAGGGTTACTCAGTCGAGAAGCGTAGTCCCCCGGTTACATAACCTCGAAGTCGAAGTCGTAGTCAGGAAGGTTACTTGTGGGTCCTGACGAAAGGAAATCCTACCTGACCAACCTAGAGGAACGTCAGGTTCCCTGAGAGTTCTCAGAAGAGATGGTGGTGTCAAGTTTTGGTAGTTAAGAAGTTATAAGTCGAAAGAAATACCAGGTTAGACCGTGGGTATGACCTTTTTGGTATCGAAACTGATCTGCCTGGAAACAGCCGTTTCAGCAGAGACGAAAAATTTCACGCCATATCCAACCAGTATCAAAAAGAAGGTTCCTCTTTCGCTGAAAAATTAAAACACCGACGCCAGTGACAGGGAGCACTAAACCTTCGGGTTCTTTTGAGACACCACGGGAAATTTCGGGACCTTAGAGGTCCCGTCACAAGGTACCGTACACCGGGGTTGGTCGTCCTAGGTCTCTCTCTCGTCGTGTGCAATCTTTACGTCTACGACTCCGGGCCGGGTTTGGGGGATTTAGTCTCAGTGACCACCTCCTCGGGTCCTGAGACAGAGTTCTTCAGAGGTCTGCGACGAGTCCGGAGAGGCTAGTCCACACGTCTCGTGACGTGGCCCTGTGCCTCCCACCTGTAGGCAGGGCGGTAAAGACTACATTGTCTGGTGAAATCTATTTGTGAAGTCGTTTGCAGAATTTTGTTGGCTAAGTCATGTCTCGGTTTACAAGATAAAAGGGGGTGGGAAAGAATAAAAGGGACTTAAGACCTTCTCACCATGTCGTTACTTCCCAGTAGTTTCAGTGTGTAAAATTTTTCAGTGCATTGTTCCCACTTTCCGAAAATCTCACCCCGTTTCAGTTACTACCTCATTGTCTTTTTAATTTTAGGGGACCTTCTTCTCCCGTCTTGACGTGGGTTTTACAATGGTCCTGAATAAGACATTGTCTTTTTATTTGTAGAGACGATCTGAGTCCCCTTTGACTTGAAGGGGAGATAGGATCTCAGGAGACCCGGGTCTCGAGAGACGGGTCCCTTACGTGGGTGGGAGGAGGTGCCTCGGGGGTGGGTGGGCAGGGATTTGTCGTTGTGTTGATTTAGGATGACGTACAGTTCCCAAAAGAAATGAACCAATCAAAAAATAACCAAAACCCCCCCCACCTGTCCCCCGGGAAACACAGGACACCCATCAGGAGCCTGGTCCCTACCTTGGGTACGGAGGTCCCAACCTTCGCGTTTCGGAAGTGGTGACCTGGTGGTTCCTTCAGGGAAGTCCCGAAATTCATTCGAAAGATCTTTATAGATGAACGGGAGTGCTTTCAGTCTAGCAACCCTGGGAGGTACTAGGTCCCCTCGGTGACTTGGCTGGTGTAGTCGTCCCGCTGGTGTCGACCTGGGCCCAGTGGAATTACTTCCAATTAAGGCGTCCGCGCGCTTTTGGGGTCCGTAGACCCGTACGCACAAAATCTCGACTAGTGTCGGAGGTAGGTGAAAACCTCCACCCATGGTAATGGGAAGAGGAAAAAGGTTTATTTCCGGGTCTCGGAACCTCTCCGTAGTGAGTCAGCGTGTCGTCACGGTCCTCCCTCCCGTGTCCTTAGACTTCGGCACTGAGGTCTCCCGGTCGAGACCGGAATTCTCTGCTCTTTGCCATCCTCCTCCCCTCCCACAAACCTCGCCTCAACGGACCTGGATGGACAGGGAACGGCCGATACCGAAATCGAGTCCCACGGTCCCCCACGGGACGAAGGGTACAGGACCTTGGCTCGGGGTGTCGGTGTCAAGGCGACACCGGAGACGAGGACAGAAGTGCACCGAAATCGAAATACCGTTGTTAGTGCGGTTCTCCCGTGGTGGGACGTCTCCCCCTTCACGAAACGTCCGACACCGACCTAGGTGTCACCTGTGCCTTTTGGGAGAAAGGTCCCGCTCTTGGTGAGTCCCCTTCAGTGGAGTGACGACTGGAAATTCCGTGAACTTGACTCTCAGTCTGTCAGCGGACGTCCGAGGAGTCCCTGGGAGTACTTCGTCACGCTCCTCTCTCGTCTCGACCTGCCAGGTGCCGGGTAGTCGTCGGACCCACGTCCCGTTCCCGCAGTAGTGTCAAAGTGCTGGACGGGACTTACTCCCCGACTGCCAGTTTTGTCTTTGGTTTCGGGTGACGGGCCCCCGCCCCCCGTCTCCCCCCGACGCCACACACGCACGTCCTCCGACCCCGTTGGTCCTTTCCTTGTGTCTTCTTTTCCCTCATCGGGATGTGGGTGTCGTTTCGGAACGGTTGTGACCGGGCTGTGACGTTCCGAAAGATTCTTATTTCCCTCCCACTCCGAGTTCTCTTCTTCAGTGAACACGAGTAGAGACAGTGGGGTCTCAAGAACTGGAAGAAAATACTGACATAAACCCCCGTCTCCTCCCCCCCGACGTAATTGATTACTAACTTAAAGAGACTTTACCGTTGTTAGACGAGATCTGACTACCCTTTCGTCACCGGCGTACCAGGAGCCACTTCCTTCCCCCTGGGGGTGCGGGGTGGACCCACTTCCTTCCCCCTGGGGGTGCGGGGTGGACCCGAGGGGAACTTGACCAGTCGGTACTCGAAACTGGTATTTTGCTACTCTACTCTGATGTTGAAGGCACTTTTAGGTAAAGTCTGGATTTTAAGATAGTAATCTTTTTTCAAATAACTGTATATCTCAACCAAATGTTACAATTAAAGACGACATGTCGTTTCACTAAGTCAATGTGTATGTCCGTGTAAGAAAAAAAAATTATAAGAAAAGGTAATACAAATAGTCCTCTATGACTTATGTCAGGGGACGCGGTGTGTCATCCTGGAACGACTGAGATAGGTAGGATGTGCGTGGACGATCAAGGGTCGAGGGTCAAGAAGGGGTCTCAGATGGTGCGACTGTAGTCCTTTAGTTGGGGCCCACAAGTGACCTTCCTGACTCCGATTTCGGCTTCGAGGTCATGAAACCGGTGGACTACCCTTCGCGACTGAGTGACCTCTTTCTGGGACTACGACCCTCCCTAACCCCTGCCCTCCTCTTCCCCTACTGTCTCCTACTCTACCAACCTACCGTAGTGGCTGAGCTACCTGTACTCAAACCCACCTGAGGTCCTCAACCACTACCTGTCCCTCCGGACCGCACGACGTCAGGTATCCCAGCGTTTCTCAGCCTGTGCTGAATCACTCACTTGTTGTTGTTGTAATAGTCCTAAGGAAAGACTCCGGTAGAGTTCACTAGGAAGTTGACTTTCGGAGCTGTCTCGTCCGACTTTGTCAGACCAGACTTTGCAAGTCCGATGACTCCGCGGGAGCCCCTCCACAAAGGAGGGAGGAGTCGTTCGGTGACCTTGTGAGATTCCCGTCCCGTCCGACACTGATCGACAGTGCTGCCGCTCGTGTCTGAATACACGTACGTCAGCTCGTGAATGGGTCGCAGAAGCTCTGGTCGCCAGACTTGCCACGGGAGACCACGAAGGGACCGCCGAGTCTGCCTTTCTTTAGACGGGCGGTTTCGCCCTCTGTGCCGAAGTTGTGGGTTAGCCCTGTCGCTTCGGGCACTGAGGGTCGAGGACTTCGGGCTAGCGGGACCTCGGGTCCGAGATTCTGTTCTCTTTCGTGACGTCACTCTCCGGGGGTGGAGAGCGGTGTTGATCTCTTTTCGGACGCACTTCGGTGCCTCTGGGTCGTGTCGGCAATTATTTAAGTGTTTGAAGATTTTACGTCAAAGTTTTTTCCACGGGAGACACAACAGTGACCCGCTGTGTCTCGGGGAGGTCAGCTGAAAGGCCCCGTTTCTACTGGCACGAGGGGGGTGGAGGAAGTGCTATCGCTGTAGATGGAAACACTCGTTGGGGTCGGGTGGAGACGAAAGGATGTCTCAATTAATAGAAAGACGAGAGGAATAGAGAACAGGATCCCGTCACGTGTCCCGATGTCAGTTGTCGGGGGAGGACCTGCCCGGGGGGGGGGGCCTGTGAGTTTCCACAAGATATGTTCGGAAAGATACGTCTGTCGTGCGTGCCGGACGGTCCCCATACTGTGGTCGGAGTGCCGGTGTCAGGAGACACACGCACAGCCAGGTCGGAGTCTAGGGGCTCGGGGAAAATCGGTCGAAGAGTCTCCGACAGAGCACCAGGCTCACGGTCTGAGTCGTGCCGGAGCACGAAGAAGTACACCTGCCACACTTACTAAGGAAGGTCCACCTCTGTGACATCCACCGGAGCTTGAGTCCTCTGACTTGCAGATGCTCACTTGCCAGATAAGGTCCCGTCTCTTACTCGATCATCGTCTAGTTTCCCCGGAGAGGACACCAAAGTACCCCGGTCGAGGGACCGTTCCGGACACACTCGTGGTCACTCAGGCTCTTTCTCGTCGGTCTGGATCTTTCAGGGGTCCCTGCCCGCCTGCCTGCGCGCGCGTGTAGCCACCTGTGCAGAGTACTGCCCCTACTCTCTCTCGACCGGAGCTCGAGGCGAGGGAGAAGAGCGAGGCGAGGGGGAGAGCGAGGCGGAGGCCTAATCGATTAGCCGCTCTTGAGACCGACGAGAGCGTCTGAGAGAAGAGGGTAGGAGGGTAGGACGGAGGTTCCTCGACCAGGACTGGTGGACGTCGCCTTTGTCGACTCTTAGGGACCTGCAGACGTTCGGACTAGCAGGGTCCAGTCTCTCGACCAGGTAAAAGCCTCGCCCTTCCGTCGGACTTCAGGCCGTGGGACGAAACACCGAGTTCCTCGGGGCAAGGACGGGCGGGGGTCGGAGGAGGTGGGGCTCCCCGTGGTCTGTTTCCGTCGGACATGGAGCCCGAGACAGCGGACGAAGGAAACTACTCTAGTGACAAAAACAAAAACAAAAAAGGAGAGGTTTCTAGTGTCCTACACCTTCTTGGGCTAACCTCGCGACCGAGTCTGTGGCCCCTGGGGACTTCTCTCTCGTCCTACCTCTTTCTTCGGCGAAAGCTGTTTCAGATGAAGACTCAATACTAAGGTGGACCTTGAACAGTTGACGACCGAAGGGCAGGTTTCTTAACACGAGTCTGGGTGTGCGTTCTACTGGACTAGAGGACCCGGGACGTCTGCCCTAATCCATTTGGGGGCCTCTACGACACCCAGAAGGGTCCGTCGTGACTTGTCCCTCCCTGGGGAGACACAGTGTCTGTCTCCCAAAGGTCAAGGGGGGTAAGGACCAAGTGTTGTTAGTGGGGGTCGACGGAAGGGGTGGTTGTTTGTGTTACTTCTCTTTACCATTTCCCGTACTTCCCCCTTCGGAGAGGTTCGCGAGGCACAAGTGCCCGAAGGGGAGGGATCTTCCCGTCGTCGTAGCCTTCTACCAACGATGTCAGGTCGGGTTAAGACACAGAAAGGGTTAAGAGCCTCCTTTAGACGACGCTTTTCACTAGGGTTCAGTGAAAAAAAATTAGGTAGACTTTCGTCCTTAATGTAGACGTGAAGGAGTAGTTGTCTCGGGACCCGGCGGACCCTGAAGGACTCGGGTCTCCTCGGGGGTGAACTAGAGGGTCGCGTGGCGGAAGCGCCCACCCAGACTGAAACGTGTCGACCCGGGACACCTGCGGAGACGGCTGTCGACAGTCCTGCACCCCGCCACCCCCCCTCACCTCACCCCACTCCCCCGTCCCGTTCAAGACCGTGTTCGTGGGGAACGTCAGACCGGTTTGGTTCTGGTCTTCTTAGGGGTAGACCCACGGACTCGATATTCCGAGAGGACCCCCGCCCCCCAGGACGGACTGTATTAGGGGTAGACCTACGGACTCGATATCCCGAGAGGAACCCCCCACCAGGACGGACTGTATTAGGGGCAGACCTACGGACTCGATATTCCGAGAGGACCCCGCCCCCCAGGACGGACTGTAGGGACGTCCTTTTACGTCTTCCGAGGGGGACCGGGACTAGGTCCGGAAGAACCCACGGTTTTGGAGAGGAGGATTCCAATAGCACTCCAGTTGAGGTAGTTCCGGGCACCGCCGTTCCAGTAAGGGGAGTTACATCGGGTTCCCGGGTCCTTCCACGCCACCTCCCACCACCGTGTCTTCCGGAGTCGGAGGATGAAAAAATCTTTAGGAGGGTGGTTAACGGGGTTTGGAGTCACTACATTCTTTACGAGTGCATTCGTCGCTAAGTTGGCATGTCCGTTACCCTGGATCCTCCATTCAGGGATCACCCTCCTTCCGACTCGACTCACCCACTCCCCGTGTGTGGGTCACCCACCCCAGTGAAGTTCTACTAGGGGTGGGACCTTTAATTGTCCTTTCGTCTCTTGGAGTGTAGCGAAGTCGGGGTCCTTGGGTGAGACCCTGAAGTCCGACTTGTCTCTGAGTTCACGTTCCTCTACTTCCTTCTCTACCGGGTAGTTATCACTTGTTGGCTCTACGAGTGGTTTTTCCCTAGTTCTGTCTATGTGTCTGTCTGTGTGGCTACGTCGGTACAAACTCTCTTCGAATGTGGGGACAATTTTCCTACTGGGACTGCCGACTCGTCCACTCTGTAGGAAGTCAAGTCAAGTCAACGAGTCAGTACAGACTGAGAAGCGCTGGGGTTCCTAGTGTCGTACGGTCCGGAGGGACAGGTAGTGGTTGAGGGCCTCAGGTGGGTCTGAGTACAGGCAGCTCAGTCACTACGGTAGGTCGGTAGAGTAGGAGACAGCAGGGGAAGGGAGGACGGAAGTTAGAAAGGGTCGTAGTCCCAGAAAAGCTTACTCTGTAGGACTCCAGTAGATTGGTGTGTCTTCTTGTCCGACCGCCTCGTGTGCCCCTTTACTTGTGTGTGGTGGACGGTTCAGCCGTTAGTCTGTCCCCGGGGACAAGATCTTGCTAATAAAGGATGTCGCGTCATTGGTACAATGTCGTTATTACAGTAAGCAGTTTCTCTCTTGTGCGCATAATAAAAAAAAAAATGTAAATCTCCAGTTACAGTGACTTTCAGCCTCCTGTTTTTTCGTTTTGAGACGTGCCCTGTCTTCCGTCGTCGTCCCTCCGGTCGGTCGCCGGTGTACCCGTCCTCGCCTTGGGTCCGCGGCCTCTTCTGTCCCACGGTGGTCGAGGTTCCGGGGTCGAGGGATTGTAAGTGGTTTCTCGACGAGCTTGACGAGGGTCCTTACGAGTCCGTCCGAAAGTTGTGTGTGTGTGTGTGTGTACTTTCCGTAAAGAAAAGATTAATATTCAAAGGGATTTTGTGTTGGTTCTGTATAAATTTTTTCGTTTTTTCTTAAGGTGTAAACCTCCGGTTAGTGTATGAAGACATCTCGACGTACACAGACTTGACCCAGATATTCTAATCCCTCAAAACGAAAAATTTTTTTTCAAATTTTGAGGGTAATATGTAACAGAACCCATTGCACATCCAGACGTACCGATTACGACCGACCTCTCACCAAATACCCTTTATGGCAGGTTAGTATTGGACCGAAAGGGTCCCGTCCCCTGACAACCGTCCGCAGTCCGACCGGTAATTCTTTCCGGCTCTGGACTAAGAACCCGTTCTTGTGTGAGTCTCCGTCTGTCTCAACGAAGGATTCGGTGGAGTCAGGTCAAGTTGTCCAGCCCCGAGGAGAGGGGTCAAGAAAGACTGGGTGGTTTGTAGTGTACCAAGAGGAAGTTCCCCTTTCTAGTGTGGACGGAGGGACGAGTTAGTCCGTCCGAAGGATTCCATCGTTTCCCAGACAGGAAATCTTAAGTGGGGGTTTAAAAAGAATTTTCTACTACCCCCCCAATTTTTACCGCCGTCCGTTCCCTTGTATGTTTGCTGAGTGTATACGGTCGGACCGCGCAAGTGCCGGAGACGCCGTGTGTGAGGGGTAGTCTGTCGAATTAATGTCTGGAAGTGACAAATATTTGATCTGCACGGTCCTTCGTTGGTCCTTTGCGGTGAGCCCTGACGAGAGAGTAAGTCGACTCGGACAGGCAGATGGTCACCATCTCTGCCAAGAACCCTCAAAATCCTAAAGAACTGAAGACTCGAGACTCTACCCTTGAGACCCCACCCTACCTTACACGTCTAGGGAGGAAAAGACCTTCTGTCAGGGAGACGGGACACCATCCGACCGGAGACGACTGGGAACTAGAGGACTTCCACCCCCTGTCTGTCGTGGAAGGGAGAACCGGACCCCGGTGTACCCGGTACCCCCTAGTAAAAATTGACGTTCCCTTTGGTCGACCTTAGAGTCCTCTACCCGACCGAAGTCAGAGGTTGTCTCCGTCCTTTACAAGGTCACCGAAGTCGAGAGTCTCGTACTGTAGAGGTACGTGGACCCTCAGGTCGGGGACTGACTGGTCCGGGCGTGTGGGTCCGTGGAGACCCAGTCTCCTACCGGAGACCATTCACTACGACGCTACGGGTGGTGGTGGGACCCCCTTCCTTCCACCTTTGTTTGACCCGACGGGATCTTCGACTGGCGGTGAAGGGGTCCCCTGTGGTTATTGGCCCCCCCTAGGAGTGCAGTTCCCTGTGTATCCAGAAGAACTCGTTGACATCCAGAGGCTCGGGAACTACCTACAGTGTTGATCTTTGTTGCGTCTAAAGGGGTTTCCCTTCGACAGATGAGGCCTACTGGAATAGTTGAGGACCCAGGGAGTTCTGGAACTTTTATTAGACTTTTCCTTCAAGGTCGTGTCACCGGAAACTTCAACTAGAAGAGGCGAGACGTTTCGTCTTGACCTGCCAGGTCGGTGTGTCGCCCGACTTGGTGCCCCACCCCTAAACTGTCTGGTTCCACGCCGTTCGGAGAGAGACGAGACAACAATAGAGGCTCACTCTCTCTGAGGGACTCTAAGAAGCCGTTTGTCTTGTGTGGAGTACACGTGGGTCTTTATGTCGTCTGCGGGTCGGGGATGTCCGACCTCCCCCTCGTCCCTCTCTACCTGGGTCCTGCGAGGCGGGGCACTCTAGTGGGGGCTGCACACATGTAGACGGGACTCGAAGTGGGAGCGGGGGTCGTCGGCGGCTCGGTGCCGAGGTCGACGTCTTTATTTAAGGGAAGAGCCGGAGGAGGAGAGGACGGGTAGGACCTTTGTGACCCTAAAGGGGTCCTAAGAGCAGGTCTTCCTCAAGTGGGTGGGGACGTCGGACGAGAGGTAGAGGTCTACTGGAAGTTTACCTGTGGGGACGAGTCCCGCCTCCATCCCCCGGTGACCGAGTTGTCAGAAAGGGTGTTCGGGTGAGTCGACAGGGTACCTTCGGGAGTCCGAGTCGTCCTCGTACCGGTTGATCCTTGAGTCGGGCCAGGGAGGGCTTCGGACTCACGGTGGTACTAGGTGGGTCGAGGGGCGGGAGCTGGAAAGAGACGGTTTACGTTAGTTGGTAGTTCAGAACCTGGGCGAGCAGACTCTAGAGAGGTCTTGACGACGGGGCGGAGGTAGGGGTGACGGTAGAGGTCCGGTCACCAAGAGTCACCCCTTGTGGCCTAGGCCTGACAGACGTCTGTACAGGCCAACAGTGTGAAGTTTTCCCCACGGGACCACGGATTACCCATCTCTCCGGTCCCTGCGACGACTGGTGGGGCGGCACCGGTCGTCCGGTCCAGTCGGTCGGTTCCCTCGTCCTGTCGGGGGGACGATCACAGTCCTCCCGACTGCCACGTTTATAGGGACAGAACCCGGTTGTGGTAGGGAGAGGACCTAATACCGGTCGACGGGGTGACCTGAGAGGGATGGAGGTCAGGGATGAACGGGTCTGACACGAGGCGTCCCTTCGGTCTCGTTGGAGACCGAGGTCCTGTGTGCACTAGTGTCATAACACACACACGCGCGTCAACACAGGTTGAGAAACTCTGGGGTACCTCGGGCGGTCCGAGGAGACAGACGCCTTAAGAGGTCCGTTCTCATGACCTCACCCATTCGGTAAAGGAAAAGGTTCCCTAGAAGGACTGGGTTCCTAGCTTAAACGCAGAGGACTTAACCGTTCGTCCAAGAAATGGTTCCTCGATGGACCCTTGACTTAGTGTCAAGATGAGAGGGGAGTTAGGATCTTTCGTCCCGGTTACTGTCCCTTAGAGGGGTGAGTGTCTGTCGACGATAAGTGTGACGTCTCAAAAGAAAGACCAGAAAATAGACCTACCTACCTACCTATTCTATCTAACTAACTGACTGAGACCGAACGGTCCCCGAGTCACCATTTCTTAGGCGGACGTTCTCTGGACCTTCTGTATCCAAGCTAGGGACCAACCCTTCTAGGGGACCTCTTCCCTTCCCGTCAGGTGCGGTCATGAGAACAGACCTTTTAGGGTACCTGTCTCCTCAGACCATCCAATATCAGGTACCCCACTTTTTCTCAGTCTGTACTGAAGTGTTGATTAGTTGTTATATATCTGAGAACTACATTCACCCTTTTTTCTTTAAAAAAAAAAAAAAAAAAAAACGTTTTAACTCTATCATAAGTAGTATGAGAAAACGTCGAACAAAATTGACTTATTGTACCTGTAAGGGAGTGTAGTGAAACGCCAAATAGAAAGTAGTCGAATAAGTGTCAAAACATCGTTGCGTGTATGAGTGAGGAGTCAAAAGAAGTGAGAAAATCAGTTACAAATACCCTACGACCTACACGTCAGTTCCCTACTCTGATTCGGGCCCAGGGTCTCGATGTCGATGTCGTCACGGTCCGAGTGGAAAGTTCCGGGATGGTCATGTCCCGGTTTGCGCCCGCAGTCCAGATTGAAGGACGAAGTCTCGGTTCCCGTGGCTCCGGGCTCCTCCGTCCTCCCAACCATGAGTCCGCGGCTTGTCCGTACACTGGTCGTAGGACTGCGGGTGGGGAAGTGAGGGGACCGGCCGTAGGCCTCTCCAGACTTTGTGTGGCGGGAAAGCGGACCTCGTAGGTAGCAGTACAAGAGGATTTCTGGTAAGGTCAAGCACTAGGGCACTCTACGACACGCAGGGTACTGGGATGCTCCGTCCAGAATAGAAGTAAAATGTCTCTTCCTCTAGTTCTAACTCTCGTTCGTAGGGTGTGGTCCACGCCTTGGTGTGCGACTCAGCCGACGTAAAGGTCAAAAGGACCCCGACGACACGACTTCGAGGAGCCGACCCACGGCATTCGGCGTCTTTAAATGCCAGCGAGTCCGGACCCCCGATCCGCAGGCCGTTTCACAGACGTCCCACCCCCAGGGAGACCCCCGGACTCCCTCCTGGACTGGTCCGGAGAGGGCAGAGACCCCCGAGACTCCCGGTCGGGCCCACGAGGAACCTACTGCCGAGAGAACGGAAATGGAAGGACCCCGTAAGAGGGGCACTACGCGTTTAGAGGGGGTCAATAATCCTGTGGCCAGTGCGACCTAGTCCCGGACGGGAGAGGGCCTCCTGGATAAGAATTGCTTACTGTAGACGGCACTGGAGTACAGGTTTCTTCTGATGTAAGACTCGATGACCCCTCCGTCCTGAAGCCGCATGCCTAAGACCTGTCCTGTGTCAGGTTAGGCATTGTTCGCCACCTGTGTTCTAAGGTACTCCGACTGAGTGGAGGGTCGGTCCCCCAAGGACCATTTCGACCCACGTCCCGGGGTCCCCTACCCAGCAGATCCTCACCCACGAGCCCGGTCTGCCTCCGACCCAAGACCTGTTCCGGAGAAGGTGGGGTCGTAAATGGGCCTCCCGACGTGTGACTGTAGGAAAAGGTTCCAGTACTGGTAAGGGTGTTAGTCTCTCGCAAGGGGAAGATAAGGCAGTCGTTCCCACAGCAATAAGAAGTCTTGTCAGTCGGGCTCTTAGTGTCACGTGTCCTGCGGGGGTAGAGAGACGAACACCGGTTTCGGGGCCTTTCCGCCAGGTTCCTCGTTTCCGAGCTTTGTGAACGGACTTCTTTTCCTGTTGGTTCGACGCGCCGAGCAAGAGGTCTTGGGAGACAGGGATTCGACCCTAAAGTGTCGTGACTTTCTTTTGGTGGACGTTCCTCTTGCGACGACAGGGGCGTGGGGTCCTCCGGCGAGGGACCCCCGTGCTGAGACCGCCCGCACTCTTTCGCGACCCTTTCCGGAGTAACTGTCGAGACTGTGACTGAGACCTTTTCAGTGAGGAGATCGACTAAGGAGGATTTTCCTTTGGGTTCACGTGAGGACGAGACGGAAGAACACAGAGTTCCTGACTTGGGTGACACCGGTTTGGTAAATTTTATTAGAGTCGTCCTGAAGGGACCATCGGGTCCCCATTTCTTAGACGGAACGTTATGTCTCCTGAACTCAAGCTAGGGACCACCCCTTGCTTCTAGGGTGTACGGGGCCTCGTTGTTTCGGGTTCGTGACGTTAAGGACTTCGGACACACGAGGCCTCGGGTGCTCGGTGTTGATGTCTCAGGCTCACAGGAACAGGTTTCTAGAACGAGCTGTGTTGCCTCTAGGACGTGCTGCGCTGCTTGCGGGTTTTGCCGGTTTATTTATTTTCAGAAATTTGATTTTTTAAAATTTATTAGAGTCCTTAACCTTAAAAAGACTTACTACCTACTTTTTTAGATTAGGTAAAAGGTATGGACCTCTGAGAGGACTCGAAAATCTCGTTGAACAAAAGGATTCTTCTGATGGTCCATTCTACTTCCAGTTTGGAATAGTCGTCTTTGTCCCTTTGGTCTCCTATGCGGGCGTAGAGTCCTCGACTGCGGAGAGAGACCTAGTGCACTGGGACCCGCCCAAAGAGTAACGTCGAAGAGTCTTTCTGACCTACGGAATGAGTGCCGGTGTGTCGACTCGAGGCTCGACCAACGACGAGTCAGTGCAGCCTAGGACGCTGGGGTGTCTGATGTCGTGCGGTCCGAAGGGACAACAAGTGATAGCGGGCCTCGAGCGAGTTTGACTCAGGTGACTCAGCCACTACGGTGGGTTGGTGGAGTAGGAGACAGCAGGGGAAGAGGAGGGTGGAAGTTAGAAAGGGTCGTAGTCCCAGAAAAGGTTACTCAACCGAGAAACGTAGTCCACCGGTTTCATGACCTCAGGGTCGAAGTCATAGTCAGGAAGGTTACTTATAAGTCCTGACTGAAGGAAATCCTACCTGACTAACCTAGAGGAACGTCAGGTTACCAGAGAGAATTCTCAGAAGAGGTTGCGGAGTCGAAAAGTTTTCGTAGTTAAGAAACCGTGAGTCGAAAGAAATACCAGGTTGAGAGTGTAGGTATGCACTGATGATTAAGAGTGTAGGTATGCACTGATGACCTTTTTGGTATCGGAACTGATCTACCTGGAAACAATCGTTTCACTACGGAGACGAAAAATTATACGACAGGTCCAAACAATATCGAAAGGAAGGTTCCTCGAGATTCCAGTCTAAGTTTAGGTCTTGTGGGCGACGAATATAGTTGTCCACAGAGGACTGGGACCCGTGGTATCTGGAACCCGTGGTATCAGGGACCCGTGATCCAACACGTTCTAAGCAGTAGTCCCTTCTTTGTTCAACTGAACTCCGGGACTTTTGGGTGTACCTGGACGGTTACTGTCGGCGGGTGGTGCAGGTGTGAAGTCTCCCTAGCCTCCTCCGCCCCCCTTCCTGTCCCTGGTGACGAGGCAGGCAATTAAGTAGGATGCTTTCCATGCCCCGAGACTGGTGTTCGGTCTCGAGAAAATCGTGTTCGAGAGAGAGCGATCTTTAATTTGCGAGCAAAGTTGTGAGACCTTTTTCTAAGGTAAAACTGGGTTTATTTTTGGTCGTAAGAGTCCAAGTTACCCTACTAATTTCCCTCTTTCCCCTCTTTAGGCTACTTTTGTGTCGGTGTTTTCGTTCCCCGAGCCCGGAGCGAGGCTGACCCTACGACTGTTAGTTTTCACATGGTCTCTTCCAGGGAGCTTCGGGGGCCCCCCGAGTGGAAAGGACTGACAGGAGTCCCAGCCCTGTGTGTCGACCGGGCGTCGTGTGCGCCACCTTTACCAATCTCTGTCCGAAGTGAGTGTCGGATTCGTTGAACCAAAGCTGTACTCCTTATTGGAAGACTACCTGTCAAAGAGCCGAGGCCAAGGGCACTCTTCGACATTTGTTCGTAGAAGACCACCCTAGCCCTCACCCCCTTGGCCCCCCCCCTGAAGGTTCCGACCCCGAGAGGTGACAAAATATGTCACAGCGCGTCTCCCCGCATTAATACTTTACTGTCACGACACTGAACGCACCTTCTGAGGATTCCTGCACTTTGCATTCGTGTGTAGGTGCCAATGGCACAAATGTGTGTGTCGAAAGTTTTCCGTCTGGAGAGTAGGTCCCTGTTCGGTCACGTTTGAGTAGGGTATTTGCTGAGGGTCCTGGGGTTCCTCTTCAAGGTTCCTCTTCTCTGTGTCACCACCCTACTAGTTCCCTTTTCGGGGTGACAGACAGAAGTTCAGTGTCGACGAACAGAAGTTCAAGGTCGCAGGCCGGGGGCACGTGCCCAGAACGGGGTGGGACTCCGAATCCCTTTATAGTCCCGGGCGGAGCGACGACTAAAAGACTCTCTCCGAGTTCGTTTCGTCTTGTGTCTTCGGGTGGTTCCAGCGGGTCTCCCTCGCCATTCCGACGGACGACCCGACGACTGAAGCTTTGTCTTTACGGAGGATGCGTTCAATCCCCGTCCGTCTAGACGGTTGGGCCGACAGAGACAAAAGGTCGGTGACCCTAGACCCTGGAAGGAGACTTTGGTACTACAGGTAGGGTTGTCCGTTTAGTTCCGCTATCGTGTGCGTTATTTCGAGGGGACCGTGAGGTAGCCCGTGGTGCTTTCCTTCCGACCTGCTCGTCGGTCGCCGGCCGAGAGGACGGAGGACTAATTTAGCCGCCCGAGACAAGACGTCGTCTTTGTGTTGGTGGAGTAGTCGTTCCTCTCTGCTGTCTCGGAGCGAGAGGCCTCTTCGGTCCGCCTTGATCTTTTTGTCTTCGTAGGCCTCGAAGAACAAACGTCGGCACTGGACGGGTTCGGACGGGCTGACGCCGAGTCTTTTGGTCGGCACATCTTGAGTCGGTAGTTGTCTGCCAGCGGACTGTCGGAGTCCACATAGAGCCTAGACCATCGAGTGGTTTCGGACCTGGTAGTAGTACCTCGACCGCTCTGTCTCCCCGGTGGTTTCTCGTGTAGGGGGTCGGGGTCTTGTGCCGGACGCCCAGAGTCGAAGTCGGTTCGTCGGAGAACCTTTGAGACGAGTTCCCCACTTTCCAAGTGGGGGACTTTCTGTCTGACAATTAAGTTGAAGTCTGTGACTTGACGTCCCCGTCAGTCGGAGGGTCCAGAGGACCTGTGGTGTAAGAGTGAAACACATGCTTAGTGTCAGGTGACCGGTGTATACGGAGCCTTGGGGTTGATTCTCACCGAATTTCGTCTGTCTTTCCGTCCGGGGAGGGTAGTTCCCTCACAGGTCCACCCGACAGGGTCCACTCCGACCCTCCCACGAGGTGTTTGGACCTGGGGAAGGTCAAGGTTATGCCTTCCCCGGGGTCCTCCTCTCTGGACCCAAGATAGAGACCCAACCCTTCTAGGGGACGTCCTCCCGTACCGCTGGGTGAAGTCATAAGAACGGACCTCGTAGGGTACCTGTCCCCTCGGACCGCCGATGCCAGGTACCCCAGCATTTCTCAGTGTGTACTGATTTCCTGATTGTGTGTGTCTCTCGTCTCTTGTCTCTCCTTCCCCACTTCCCCGTTTCCCTGGGGGGGTGTGGGGGGCGAGAGGACCTTCCTCCAACTGGTCTTCGACGGTGTGTCGTGGGGGTCGACGTAGAGTCCCCTCGTCGGTCGGGGGTGTCGTTCTCCCCTTCGTACCCAGGAAGGAGACCCCTGGGACAACGTCTGACCCTGGTTCTTGATGGGCACGGAGTAGTCGTAAAGGGTGGCCGGTGTCCGTGCGGATTCGCTTAAGGTGCGTCGAGAGTGACGTAAAAGTGACGTTCGCACGACGTATCTATAATGGGGGGAAAAGGTTTCGTGCGTCTCCGAGATTGTAGAGTGGGGCTTCAGGTCGGGTGCCGTCGACCAGGACCCCCGACTGACACGTGGGATCGTCCGGACCGGGAGGGCCTTCTTCGTGTCACAATCCTCTCCACTAGGGGTTCGGGCCCTTGGAGACCACCCTTCCGTCCGGTCGGTGTCGCCCGTGTCGCCCCTGGTGTGAAAGGCCAAGAACCCGTGTTCCGGGGAGAGTTGGTTACTACGGGTCGGTCGGCCGGTTCGGGTGGGACCGGGAGGGGTTGGCGGGCCGAGACCGACCAGTCCCCACCGGTTAGGGGGCAGGAAAGGCCGTAGTGGGGGGTTCGGAGCGCACCGAAAAGTCAAGTCGAGAGGACTACGCGGGACAGGCTCAGGAGACCTCCTGTGGGAAAGTACTAGGGGCGGGGGGTCCTAGACTCGTAGTCCTGGCTAAGCCGATAAATGTGTACTCTTGTCTTTGTCTCGAAAGAGGCACACACGAATAGACGTCCTCCCTACTTGGGACTACTGCACCCGACGTGGGGGCGGGGGGTGAGGCCTAAGGGTGAGCCCCCAGTGGGACCCTAGACCCGGAACGGCCGTATAAACGTATTCTTCCGCGATCGGCCACCCGGGACAGTTTTATAAAACACTGCCTGGTCTCTACGCAAACTACTGTGCCAAGTGACAACGGTCCCTTACACAAGTGTTATACAAAGGTGTTAGACGGCGGTCGAGAGCCTCCGCCCGAGAAACAAAACTAGCCCAACGCGCGCCCCGACAGGGAGCCCGAGTATGTAATACGTCCGGACCCGCCGTGTGTCCGGACCCAAGTTTATTAATCCCCCTCCGCCCCGACTGACAACGGTACCGCCGTGAGACACGCCTACTTCCTGTCCACGGGGGCGGGGGAGGGGGCGGTCTCGGTGACCCGACGGTTTGTCGTAGTTCCGTCACTTCTTAGTCTTAGGGACTTGCATTTCTGACTTCGGGTTGTCACGGGTGACGGGGGAGGCACACAGGGATTCGGAAGCTCTCCGTGTCTTGTGCCGACACGGTGCAATACTGTACTGTGCCTTCTACGCAGCCGGTTTTCCGAAGTTTTAAGATGTAGTGTGCAGAGTAGAGTGTTCCTTCTTACATGTCTTTTCGCAAATGGTCCTTTAGGTCGCTTTGTACTGACTAGTGTAATTATCAAAAGTCTTGCCATGGAAAGTAGAAAGGAAAACAGCACACAAAATGAACGTATCTTGGAGGGACGCCACGAGATGAAGCATCAAAGTGTAGGTACCTAATGATGAGATGACCTTTTTTTTACGCTACTTTAGAGGGTACGTGTCGCTACCTTACCACTTATGGACGAGGTCTTCAGGAACCCTGGGTACTCCGAAGTATTTTTAGGCGACTCGCTGCCAGGGACCGACGGAAGGTGCCGCAGGCGAGGGAGTCCAATCGGCGTCACCAGGGGCACGACCTGCGAACCAGGGGCCGGACCTCTGCGAGGAGGACGCACGGGAAGTGCAAGAGGAGGACCAGCCGTCGCAGCCCGACACGGGCGCCGTAGGACTGGGTGGGGGACGGACGGAAGGAAGGCGAGGACCTCGGAGTGACGTCTCCGGGCGGCCCCGGACGGGTGGACGTGTGGGTCGCAGGTGGAGGGGAGTGAGGAGGTCCGGAGACCCGTGCACGTGGACGAGTGGGTAGGGAGACGGGTCTGGTGTGCAGGTCCGACGGGAAGACGGTTCGGGTGGAGGTCTTTGGGTCGCTTCTCGAGGAGGTACGACCGGGGTGGGACGGGCCACAGGGACGGGAGAGGGGCCCCAGGAGGCCCCCCCTATGGTCCGCACTCCGGTGTCGGTGTCAGGTCGAAGGACAGGAGACCAGGTTCTCGTCGGGGTGACGTCGCTTTCGTAGCCTCTACCGCTACGAAGTACATCAACGGAGGTCGGTACGGCTGTCTGAGAGGGGTCTCGGAAGGTTCGGGACTGAGTGACCCCAGAGTGCGGGGGGAGAGGAGGGTGGTGTCGATGGGACCTCCTGCGGCCGGGTCGTTCACTCACCCCCGTCCCGGTAGAAGGGTGCGCCTGGTTCGTGTGCCACGGGTGAGCCCAGGAGGGAGGGAAGAAAAGGTCGTTCGCACAGGAAGGATTCAGGTGGGAAGGGGAGAGGTCAGTTCTTCTGAGGTCCTGTGTAAAGAGGTCAAGACTGCGTAGGAGTAGTGGGAAGTCCGTCTTGAGTTTTAATTGTAAATTTGGTGACTCTTTTTGACGCGGATGGGTGACGGGTTTTAAGGGCGAGAGTCGTTATTTGTACTCGGGACTACCACAGGACAGGGTCCCTTTTGTGGCGTCCCCCACCGCCTTCCGAGTCAGCCCTGTGTTGCAAAATGACACTGAAAGGGCCTTACTACTCGGTCGTCCTTATTTCTGACCTAGGCCTGAACCATAGAGCTCCCGGTCGTGACCTCCGATACCTCTACTCGTACTGGCTTCTTAGGCTCCTGGCGTGGGGACCGACGACAGTTTGGTCTCGTTTTCCTGAGTCGAGGGGAGTCTCTTTCCGACTCGGAAACAGGATGTTTCTTAGGTGTCGTAGTTTAAATTATCGTTGCGTGCGTCAGATCAACCTTTCAGTTGAAATACTCTTGCTACTTTTATTTGAGTCATATGGATGTACCACCAACCCGGGGAAAGACGACCTAAAGTTGGTACTTTGCGTGGTCCTGGGTGTTGTTGTGTCCAATACTTTGCTGCCGGGCACCCGACATAGGTCGGGTCGCACACAAAAACACTTATTGCAAATGGTTTTGAGTCGGTACTGGTAGACAAATACGTAAAAGTTTTCGTCGACTCTGTGGCGAATTCCTCACCTGTCGGGAGTCGCGGATTTTATGAGTGGCAGACCGGGAAGGGTCTTTCACGACTGGAGGTATCTTGAAGATTGGAGTTGCCATAAAACAAAGGTTCTTTTCTTTTAGAATGACAGTAAGTTCGATGGAGAAGAGTATCCTGGAAGTCTTTATGCACTAGGAGTTTCTTTTCTCCTCATAGACATATTGTTTTTTTTTATTTTCCCCTTTTTGGCGGACATTTTGGGTGGCAATATTGGTGGCGGTAGGACCGCTTGGTAGGAAGGTTTCAAGATCTGCGTCGACAGGAAAGTGTTCTGCTACCGTAATTGGAGTGTAGTGGTGAGTAGTTCGTGGCCCCGGGCAGGGCACCCGGAATGGGCCCGGAGGGGCGATTAGGTAGTCTGTTTGAATGTTCCCTCTCACACGTGGACATAAGCCAATAGAGACGCGTGTTATGTCTGTATTTACACCTGTGAATGTAAAAGGTTGCAAAAGTGAGATTATTTTACCTCGTTGTTTATGAACACGGAAGAAAGATGTTTATAGAGATTATAAGATGAAAGGACATTATGACTTGTCTTATAAGTCATCCTTTGTCATAAGGATTATCTTATAATATCCTTTCATATTATAAGAGCTTAAAGATCTGGTTTGCACACTTGTAAAACTTCCGAAGGTGGGGAACGACAGCATGAAGGTCTACTTGACCGGCAACACATGCGGGACGGTCCCTGTACACTGTTCCCGGACTTAATAAAGTACAATTGGAAGGTAGCCCTTGTCGTAATTTGTTGTTAGTGGTACTTTTCAGGGTCGACTTTGTTTCGTTCTGTCACAACAGGTGTCAAGTGTGTACACCAATACCTGTTGAAGTATGATCTCAACCCGTCTGTAAGATTTATGTGTACGTCTGTAGGATTTATGTAGGATTTATGTAGGATTTATGTACGGAAATATACACACGGTAGAAAATTTAGGGAAAGTTCGACTTCGAACGTTCCTCGATTTTAAACCACTGTTCCGACTTTTTGATAACGACCCCATTATTGTTGCGTAGAAGTATATTGTCGCCTGTGTCAGGTGTCGCGTGAGGGAAGGTTAGTCTGGGTGGTAAGGGGGTGGTGACCGTTGTGTGGAAGGAGTGTTTAGCTTCTCGGCGGGACTGGGGTCAGTGTACCTGGGGGCCCTACGGGAGGACGACGGAGGCGGTCGAATCAGGTCCCGACTCCGGACGGCCCGTAGTGTGGAACAGGTCCCTCGGAGCCGTGTTGGGTCGGACGTAGGGGGTGCTGACGTCCCCGCGGTAGGGTCTCGGGCTCCACGCCACGAGGACATCGTGGGACGATCCACCTTCCTTGACGATGTCGGAGTCTACAGGTCCGATCCCGCCTTTTCTCTGCGTGGAGCTGAGGGTTGAGCCATGGACTCCGGCACCGGGTTAAGAGAGTCATTCTGGACTGAAGGAGATTCGTGGAGGGGTGTGTGTGTCGGGATTGTATGTACGTGAGTGACATGTCGTGTGTCCTTTTTGTACAATTATAAGTTTTCAGAAGTAAGCAAATTTCTTTATATATTTGTAAATGGATACTCTCGTCAAGATCGACCTTACAGGAACAAATAAAGAACCGACGTGACACGTCGGACGTCCTCGAATCGAGGGTCTGGTCTCTGACTTGGGTCTCGGGGACTTCACCTTCACACCGACGGCCCCTTGGGGGACTTGTCCTATGAGATATCGTCCATCTTCCTTCTTGGTCGTGCCGTACGTAAAGATGAACAAATAAGTGAATGAACAACGAAGCCTGCGCGGTCCAGAATCTACGACGTACATGCGTCACACACAGGACGTACTTACGTCGCACGGAGTACATGCGTCACACACAGGACGCACACGCATATGTATGTCTTCGACACACGTGCGTCGTATGTCCTGGGAGTCGCCGTAGACCCTAAGTCAAGGGGCTGGTCCCTGACTTGAGACCCGGGGACGTAACCGTCTCACCGTAGAATCGGTGACCCAGTGGTCTCTACGGGGGGTTTACTACCCGACAGACAGAAAGGGTAAGTGTGACGTCTTCCTGTGTCAGTCACACGATCGGGCACCCGAGCGTGTGTCTTGTGGTGCAGGATTCCTGTATCCGAGCGTGTGTCTTGTGGTGCAGGATTCCTGTATGCGAGGAGTGTGTCTTGTGGTGCAGGATTCCTGTATCCGAGCGTGTGTCTTGTGGTGCAGGATTCCTGTATACGAAGAGTGTGTCTTGTGGTGCAGGATTCCTGTATCCGAGCGTGTGTCTTGTGGTGCAGGATTCCTGTATGCGAGTCCGGTGTCAGATTTCCCTACACCTACCTTTCTGTGTTTGGCGACAGTTGTGTCTGCCTCGTCCACCACCAC
This sequence comes from Capra ibex, assembly GCA_006410555.1. Lineage (NCBI taxonomy): Eukaryota > Metazoa > Chordata > Mammalia > Artiodactyla > Bovidae > Capra > Capra ibex. The sequence continues at coordinate 3,982,315 of SJYO01054996.1, forward strand.
CACCCGGAGGGAGGGAGATTACGAAAGAAAGTGTTTGTGTTTGCGTTGGTGTGGGGTGTCTCGTTTTCGTTTACCTTAAAAATGTAGTTCCTCCATTAGTGTAACCGTTCCAGAAGAGAGACCTAAAATCTTAGACCTGGCAAATTATGAAAGTCACTCTTCCTATGTTCCAAGAGAGTTACGATTTCTTCAACGAAAAGTCGTCTCAGCGAACCCTGGTACCGACGTCTCTCGACAAGAGTCCGGTGGTCGAGGTCCGGCCGACCGGTGCCGAGGTTCGAGAAGACACTCATTAATTGCTACTGGTTAAGGGGACCTCCGGGGCGAAGACCTGTATTGACCACACTAGATTGAATAGGTACTCCGTTCGAGTGTGACCTTAATAGAAAGGTTGCCTTTGTGTTATAAGGAGAACCCATGCTATGGAATAATTTAGACTGGAAAACAGCATAATGTTTATGATTCACAAAGTATTTTCGACCTTTTGTGATGTTATGGGTTCTTTTTAGACTGTGTCTTTCAATTATTGGACCACGCCGTCTCTCGTCTTTACAGTAAGTAAGTCTCTTCTTGCGGATTTCACTTTCCTTCCCACTTCTCGGTTTTAAGATCTTTAGGTAGGGTTGACACAGTGACCCTCCGTGCGTCTGGAAGGTGTGTGCGGGTCAGAACGACCTTCCTGGTCCCCTGACTGTCGACCGGCCCCTCGTGGTGCCCACTGCCCCTGCTGGGTCGAGTCCCTGTCCCTCGTCCTTTCCACAAGTGGCTCCTCACCTCTGTTCCAGGACTGGCCCCTGTCGCGCACAGTGGGGCTTGACTTGGGAGGCTCGTCCTCGAGAGTTTCGGTGGTGCACGGTTTGTTCGTCTCCGACTATTGGGCGATAAAGGTTTACTTGATTAAAAGACAAGGGCTTTGTACAAAACGCTTACAAATGGGGTCAACCGTGCTTCGTTCCGTTTAAGACGACACATCCGACGGCGGGCCTCTAACGACAACAACACTCTCCGTAAGAGGTAGTTGTTCGTCTCCAGTCGGATGTCGTGTGCGTTTTTAGGGGTTTCGTCAGTCAGTTATGCCTACGTAACAAAGACGTCGACGTGACCTTTAAGGCTTCCTTTCCTTTCCGGGTAAATACATGTGGAGAGGACCGACACCGCCGGACCTCTAGTACTCCGTTAGGGGTCCTTTTACTCGAGTTGAGATCTTACGCGAGTCTACGTTTGGCTCCTCGCGACGTCCATTGGTGACAAGGTCAGGGGAGGGGAGGGAGGCCCCTCGTCCACCCAGGGGCGGGTGTCCGAATACGAATGATACGGAAAGGGAAAGAACCTCGTTCCGAAGGTCGTCCCGAACTCCCTCCCCCCGCCCCACCCCACCCCCCTTTCACGGACCTCCGAGTGCTCCCTCGTTGAATGGTGACAATATACCGTCTTTGGTTGTGTTGTAACATTTTGTAGGGGGGGTGGGGGTGAGGTTAATGTCTCTGTAAATTCGTTTTTCCTTCTTACGACGACCGTCTTCTCGGACCTGCGTAGTGTTAGATGAAGGACGTCCCTGACAGGTCGCACACGGACACGTTCTTCGTGGTGCCCGCGTAAAGGACGTTTTCCTTTCACTTTCGCTTCAACGAGTCAGGACAGACTGAGAAATGTCAGGACACCTGACGTCGCGTGTTCCGAGGGGACAGGTACCCTAAAAGGTCCGTTCTTATGACCTCACCCGACGGTAAAGGACGTTAGAGAGTCGTATAAAGTCCCCAACCCCATTTACCAGTCCCGACTCTTGTCCCGGACCGGGTGTCTTTGTAATTGATCGCACCAGGCTTACCAGGTGCTCTGGCCACACTCACCGGTGTCTTGACGAAGGCATGACCGGCCTCGAGGGTCGAAATGTCTAGACCAACAGTTTTGGTTGTGACCGGGTTCTCAGTTTCAACTGAAACCACTCGGATGTTGATCCTGGGACCCTCAAATTTCTTTCGTACCGGTCTGGGTTCCGGTAGGAGAGGGTGGGGGACCGAAACGTCTTACCCGGGTCTGTGTTCTAGATGACAAGTGGCTGGACTCACGTACACCCGTGCGTCCACTCTCCTCACACGGGTCATGAATCTCCCGCTCCTACGATGTCTGGCGTCTGACCGGTCTCTCACGCTGAATTAAACGAGTAAGGTCTCGGACGACTGGCAGACGTTTGTGAGATATTCCGGTCGTCCCTTCAGTCCCACCGACCCTGTGCCTGGTGAGACCTTCAAGAACGGAGTTTCCCACTTCTCTTTGTAGTCGAAAATTGGACTCGATTAAGATGATTCCCCGAAGGACCACTGAGTTGCTATTTCTTAGGTGGACAGTTACTTTCTCTGTATCCTTTACACCCAAGCTAGGGACCCATCCCTTCTGGGGGACCACTTCCTCAACCGTTGGGTTGAGGTCATTGGCATGACCCTATTAAGGTACCTGTCTCCTCGGACCGCCCGATATGGGTTACCACATCGTCTTCTCAACCCCGTACGTGTGTGTGTATACGAGGGTGATTTAGAATAAAACACATCGTTTTGTTTGGTTCTTTTAGTAAAACTCACCGAAAGACAGATATCCGAGGTGTGTGTCCTCTCCGCTTGTCCTAAAATGCGACCCGTCGTCGTTCGACTGGCGATACGTTTAAATCTAAGGTAAGTAGTTGACGTCTTAGATATTTTCCATCGTCCTTTTTTTGGATACCTATGGTTCCCCGAAGGGACCACCGAGCCTACCTTTTCTTAGGAGGACGTTACACCCTCCGAGCCTAAGTTGGGGACCCGACCCTTTTCAGGGAACCTCTTCCTTTACCGTTGGGTGAGGTCATAAGAACAGACCCTTTAGGGTTCCTGTCGCCTCGAACCGCCCGATGTCAGGTAATCTAGCGTTTCTGACCCTGTGCAGACTCGCTGATGGCGTGTGTGTGTACCTATGGTTCCCTATATGTCGCCCACCCCGTTTAGCCCTCTAACCCCGACTTAGTGTATGTGATATCTATGATACATATTTTGTCTATGGATTCCTCTTGGATGGGATATCGTGTCCCCTGTCCTGAGTCGAGGAGACGCCACTGGTCTTACACTTCCTTTAGGTTTTTTCTCTCCTATATGCATATGTATGTGGACTACGTAAACCTATCGTCTTTGGTTGTGTTGCAACGTTTCGTTGACAAGAGGTTATTTTTAATTAAAATTTTTTTCGTTTTCGTTTTTAGAGGACTCCCATTTTATACAAAGATGGGTTAGGAAATGGGTCTAGTGTCTATCTCCAATATTGAGTTTTCGTTTACAAGAAGTGTTGTCGTTTCCGTCGTCTTCGTCCTTCGTGTGGGGACTAAACCCCGAACTCATACAGTTGGGACGAGGATGGGAGGAGAAATTTGGGGTCACTAAGTTTTTACGAACGTGTACTTCCCATTGAAAGGCACAAGACCTGTTTTATTTAAGAGACCTGTAAAATTGGAGCAAAAATTTTTCGTAATAAAACTAGCGACAAGGAGCAGAGAAGTGTATATAAACCGGACACAAAGTTCTTACAAAAAAGGATGTAATGTTAATTAGGAACTTAATATTTCAATGTCAGGGGACCTTTCCGGTGACGTCGTACGGTTTTTGTTCTCGTTTACAAAGGGAAGAAATAATGTTTAAGTATTTTACACTCGAGGCGGGTTAGGGGGTCCTCGACCATACTGACTGAAAAATTAAATAGGCTTCACTTTTTGTTTTTTTTAAATTCTAAGTGTAAACAGGTCAAATGTTCGTAGAGATCCCTACAATTACTACCGTAAATATTTGATGTGTTATATAGGGGGGTGTGAAGTTTTCACGTTGATTTTCACGTAGAAAGGGTTCGAAAATAATTCGATATTACACAAAAAAATTTAATAATAGAAGTCCTAAAAAAAAAATTAACAATGAAAAACTTTTAAACAAGTCCTGTTTTTGTACATACTTTCCAGGGGAGGTGTGGTCCGTAGGTCACTACAATTCGACTTGTGTCGACCTCGCCCGACTCCAAAAGGTATCAGAGTGTACTGACGGAGTACATAACTCGGTTTGACCTTTTTCCCAATTCCCAGCCATCCGTCTTCACCTTTTTCGATCCAGTTTCCGGTGTATGGAACGATTCCGAAAATAAGGTAAGACGGTTAAAAAAAAAAAAAAAGGGTCTTCCCGATAGGGTTGTGTGTAAGGTGAGGACATTTTACCTTTAGGATGCCAGACTTACAGGGGGAGTTTTAAGGGTCCAACTTTAGATGAGGGGTGGTTCCACTACCATGATCCTCCGCCCCGGAAACCCTCTACTGACCAGTACTCCCACCTCGGGAGTACTTACCGTAGTCACGGGAACTTTCTCTCTGGGGTCTTTCGATGAGACAGGGGAAGTCGGTGTCCTCCTGTATTCGTCTTAAGTCCCAGAGTCGTCTGTCGGAAGTCGAATGGTACGACCGTGGGTCTAGAGTCTGAAGGTGCGAGGTCTTTATACTCGATTTTTGACGAGAATAAATATTCGGTAGGTCATGCCTCATCAAACAAGGTCGTCGGCCTTACGCGATTCTACTCCTAGCTAAAGGTATATGGAAGCGGTTATACCCGGGAAACTAAAATTCTGCTATGAATTGATCTAATGGATCTCCTACTCTGCCAACCTACCGTAGTGACTGAGTTACCAGTACTCAAACTCATTTGAGACCTTTAACCACTACCTGTCCCTCCGGACCGTACGACGTCAGGTACCCCAGCGTTTCTCAGTCAGTGCTGACTCGCTGACTTGACCTAACTTGACTGCTCTAATTTTTGAGTGGAATGGGTCAATTACAAGAAATTCATTACGTGGATTTATATACCTGTATAATAAACTGGGAAATAAAGAAAAATACTTGGACACGGACGAGGAAATGAACTCCTTAAATGAAAAGAATAACAAAATATTGTTGAGAAATGTATACCTTCGATTGGGAAACGGTATGCAAAATTCATAAAAGGGTCAAAAAACAAACTCAAACATAAACGAATTTCACAGATACTACAAGTCTTCAACAAGTGAATAAGTCTACAATAGTTCCGTTTGAAAGAGAAAAATAGGAGACGGAAACTACCGGTAGGGTTCTTATATGCTGAAAGTTCTGGAAAAAGCCTCCTTTCCTAAGACAGAAACCTTACCGGTATCCGTCTTTCTCTTTTTGTTAGTAAACTGGATCAAAATATTATCGGGTCGAGGGGTGTTCTCCGTCCTACGTATCAATAGGACACTTCAGTCCTCTGGGCTCCTCTCGACTGGGGTGACCGAATTTTATGAAAGAGAACCGTATTTTTCATCCGATGTTACCGAGTCTCTACTCTCACTACGGTTTGCATGTAGACTGGGTCCGAATGTCTATTTAAGTCCGTTTTACATAGTTCACGAGACGGATCTTTGTGATCTCTCTATTACGAAACCTTTTTTTTTTTTTTAGAGTCCGACACTCATTTCTTTCCCTGACAAGGTTAAAATCCAGTAAAATCTAGTAAGGTTAAAATTTTTATGACCGTTTGAAGAGTCACCCCGGTCAGTCCGCGCATGTCCGTCTCGTCTTTCTACTCCCTACGGCACCAGTCTACAGGGCACTTCAGGTCAAGAGGCTGGGGGTCCGGACCCTGGGACCCACTGGCTCACCCCTCGGTCCCTGCACCGAGAGGTGACGGTCTGGGACCTCCACTTTTGTGGGCGGAGACTGGAGCACTCCTTTGTGTCCCGCAGTGGGAGAACGTGAGACGTGCATTCTCGAGGGGAGCGAACGCGAAATCCTCGTCTCTCCGTTAGGTTGTCTCTTCCGTAGACCGACCGCACCTTAAGGGAGGCACCCGCGCGGTGGGTGCCCGTCTCCAAGTGACCGACGCCCGCTGACCTTCTTGACTTAGTCGACATCCTTATAGTGTAAACCGTTCGCGAGGTTCAACTCTCTCGATACGTCAATTGCAATAAGGCGCCTCCGTTTCTTTTGCCCTTTCCTGTCGTGGGAGCAGACGAAGGTGCAGTGTGATTCCTGAGTGTCATGTCTGACTCCGAGGCCGGAGAGGGGGTTGGTGCACCGGTGCTCGTCCACGGGGACACGGGTCGTGCCGGGTCTGGGATGTGGTCCGACGGCCTCCCACGTCCCGCCCCCGCACCCCTCCTGTTCGGATCCCTGGGGGTCGCGCGGGGTGGAATTCACTTTGACTGTTCCTGAGATGTGGTCTTTTGGAGGGTACTGAAGGGTCCAAAAGGCTTCTCGTTCAGCCATTGGACGAGGTGCGCAGAATGAAGTGGTGCTTCGACGTTCCCTGAAGAAGGTAGAGGAGTTTATGTGGGAGTACGTGTCCCGGGAGTGTGTGCGACCGGGGGCGTACCTTCTACACGTGAGTGTGGGGAAGACTCTGACTTTCTCCTCGTCGTCGAAGAATTCGACCCAGTCGGGGGCGGGAGGAGTCTCTGGGAGAGGACTGGGGTGACGACCGGACCCAGGGGGGCTGAGGTGGGGACGTGGTAGGTGGAGGGAAGTCTCGTCACGAGTAGAGTGGTTTGGCGCACCAGTGCCCCCACTGAGTGGGGTGGAAGGGAAGATCAGAGGTTCGCGGACTCCGGTTCCTGGAGCACGGAATCGAGTGGTCGTGGGTGTCCCACGGCTCGTGTAAGTGTCTACGAGGTACTTATAGACCTCTCACTTATTTACTTGTCTGTACTTGCGTCTTGTAAATGCACAAGAGCACTAGTAAATCGTCTTATGAGCAAACACAGGGACATACAACACACATATCCCCGCTCACAGATGTTAAAGTTGACATCCTTCTTTCTAAAAACTGTGTCGGCATACGAGGATTTACTGTCTCTTCAGAATGTCCGGTGACGGTCGGTCCACAGTGGGACCAAGGGGTATGTCGTCTACCCGCTCCTGTGGGCACCAGGTGTGGTGCGACGTTATGGATACGATTAAGTGACAATTAATGTCGGGAAGGAGGTTTGACGCCCACCTGACTACCCAAGATACCCCTCCCGACGTGGTTAGTCCGTGTAAGTGTTTCCTTATAAAACTTTATCAATGGGTAAATAAAATTACTTACGGAAATAGTCGTCTAATGGACCTCATTTTACGTTATCTCATCAAGATAAACGCACGCTACGTAAAAGGAGAAAAGATCGTCGAAAAAAGGGGAATTGTTTCCTTTACGGGTTCACGGCACGCGTCTGCGAGTCGACGCAGACGGAGAAACGGTGGGACATCACACGTGAGTGAGCGAGTCAGTATAGGTTGAGAAAGCGTTGGGGTACCTGATATTGGGCGGTCCGAGGAGACAGGTACTTTAAGAGGGTAGTTCTTATGACCTTACCCAACGGTAAAGAAGGGGATCCCCTAGAAGGACTGGGTCCGTAGTTTGGGTTCAGAGAGTGCAAGGTAAGGAACCGTCCGTCTAAGGAATGGCGATGGTGGTGGACCTTTAGGGTACCTGTTCTTATCCCAACTCGCTTTTTAGGAAAGGGATCGGCAAGAGAAAAAGTCCCCTTGTCTCACGAGACGATCAAGGACTTAGGTACCAAACATAAGTTTGTCTACATTGTGTACAGTAAGTGTCTTCGACTTTCAAAACCCCCCTGACCCGAGGACTGTGTCCGTAATTTGTTCAGATCTAATATTCCGTCTTGAACAATATGACATTTGAACGGTTGAATAATTCCATGAATATAGGGATTCTGATAGACGAAGTTTTAGAGTGTACTTCTCGTAATTTACGTTTGCTGAAGAAATGTTGCACATAAATAAACGAGTGGAAGCCGTCGTTTCGTCGGTACATGGGCGGGTAAATATTTTTACGGGGATTACCACTTCTCACTCGTCCCGTAGATTTTCTACTTTCCCGTGGGTCCCTGAGATTTCATCCGACTCGTGGCTTCTTAACTACGAAGACTTGACACCACTTCCTCTTCTGAGAACTCTCAGGGAACCTGACGTTCCTCTAGGTTGGTCAGGTAGGATTTCCTTTAGTCGGGACCCACAAGTAACCTCCCTGAGTACGACTTCGACTTTGAGGTTATGAAACCGGTGGATTACACTTCTTGGCTGAGTAAACTTTTCTGGGACTACGACCCTTTCTGATCCGCGTCCTCCTCTTCCCCTGCTGTCTCCTACTCTACCAACCTACCGTAGTGACTGAGTTACCTGTACTCACACTTATTTGAGACCCTCAACCACTACCTGTCCCTCCGGACCGCACGACGTCAGGTACCCCTGCGTTTCTCAACCTGTGTTGACTTGACTTGACTCGACTTGAGTACTCCTCGCTCGTCCTGTAGATTTTCTACTTTCCCGTGGGTCTGTTAGGTCCGCTCCTCAAAGTGCATCTACGTCTTCGACCTTAGGTCTCTCCAGCCGCGTGTACGGGTGTTCCCGTGCCACGGTTGGTCCTTCTGTTTGGGCTCTCTCTCGTTGCACCCGCCGGTGCCCGTGTAGACACCACCCTCGGTGGGTGGGGGTGAATCGGGTGAGAGACAGGTACCGTGTCTCTTGGCGGTGGTGTGGGGGTTAGTTGGGGTGTATGTGACGACTGTGAGGCTTTGAGACAGGGTAGACTTGTGATGAGAACAATGTGGGTAAAGTGCCTAACCGTCCAAGAGTCCTCAGTTTCCCTGAAGGATTCACCGAGATCACCATTTCTTGGGCGGACGGTTACGTCCTCTGCATTCTCTGTGTCCAAGTTAGGGACCCAGCCCTTCTAAGGGGACCTCCTCCCGTACCGTTAGTTGAGGTCATAAGGAGGGACCTCTTAGGGGTACCTGTCTTCTCGGACCTTCCGATGTCAGGTGCCCCAGTGTGTCTCAGCCTGTGCTGATTTCGCTGAATCGTGCGTGCGTGCGTCCTCAGTCGTCCCTTTGGGTGTGTCCCGGCGGAGTGAGGAAGGGAGCCCGCTTCCCGACGTTTCGCACAGAGACAGCCAGACTTATTCGTGCTTCCGTTTCTGGTTAGGCCTCTAACAGACCTCCCAGGCCCGGGGATGCCGTAGCGGAGACTCTGGAGTAATGACCCCCGTCCTCGGCCCGACCGAACTTAATAAGTGACGTCGGGACCGGGGGACTGCCGCACGCACTCTGTCGACGTCCCGTCCGTGTAGACCTCGGGACGAGGTTTGCCCGGGGCAGGTCTCGTGTCACTTCCCACGTTAGGTAGTAGCTCGTGGGGCGTTCCGGGTGGTCCACTCTCCTGTCCTCACGACCCTGACGTGGGTGGGTCGGGGACGAGACCGTGTCGGTTGGACGGGGCGCCCGTGCTCTGTCCGTCTATGTCGGAAGCGACCCCTTTCGGACTTTGTTACTCGTTGGCCCTTTTGTTTTTAGGACGTTGACGCGAGCTTAATACTAATCTTTTATTTCGTACAGACTAACGAGAGGTCACTCTGGCGTCCGACGCCTCGTTTTATTAAAGTGTCTTACTAGCCGTAGTGGCAACTGTCTCTTACAAGACGTTCCCTCAGTGCGACGACGCGACCCCAGGGACTCGTCACCGGATTCTCCACCAAAGCCGGGGACTTCTGGGTCCATGGTGCACCAGACTTTGACCCTGTCCCTCTACCTTCGTAAAGGGACAGGCTTTATATTTGTATAAATACACCTTCGAGGGTGTCTCCGTACTTTAAGTCTATAAATGCTGACTGTTTATGAAAAATTTCTTTACTTCTGAGTTGCGGTTTGACGTTAAAATCGTCCTTGAGGTCTAATGTGTAAAATAAGATGGACACCGTCTCCTACTCCGCTAACCTGTCGTAGTGGTTGAGTACTTACACTTAAACTCGTTTCTGGCCCTCTGTCCCGTCCTGTCTCCTCGGACCGACGACGCCGGGTGCCCCAGCGTCTCTCAACCCGTGCTGAGTCGTTTACTTATTGTTGTTTTCCTACATGTCGATAAACAAACAAGAATATGTCACTCGAATTAGAGGTCGAATAGTTACTCCTTTGGGAGGGGGGTGTGTCTACCGGTCACCACTTCTATGCGGACGGTCCCGTCCTCTGAGGTCTCTACGCCCAAGCTAGGGACCCACCCCTTCTAGGGGACCTCTTCCCGTACCGTTGGGTCGGGTCATAGGAACGGACCTCTTAGGGAACCTGTCTCCTCGGACCCCCCGATGTCAGGTACCCCGCCGTTTCTCAGTCTATGTTAACTCGTTTTTTGTTATAGGGACTGAGTTACCTGTACCCAAGCTCGTTCGAGGTTCTCTACGGACCGCAGGACGTGAGGTGCCCCAGCGTCTCTCAACCTGTGCTGAATCACCGATGTGCTGTTGTAGTTTAGAGTTTATTACAATAGGGTCCACCGGGAACTCCCGAAGGTCGACGGAGGGGTCGAGAGGAAGAGGAGAAGCAGGGGGTAGCCGGGGTAGTAAAGCCCCGAGGGTACGGGGACGACCCTTGTGTTGGAGTGGCGAAAGAGGGTTCATGGTGTCCAGAGGGGTGTCGACTACTATGTTAATTTTAGTCCCGAGTTCTTTTTCACGAGTCTCTCGACGAAGTGTCGTGGACCGGTGTTTGAGAAGGGGTGTGTAGTTCTGTCTTTTGGTGGTTTTTGTTCTGTTTTTTCCTCCTTCCTTTGGTGCTTCGGGAGTCATTATTCGTGGGAAACTTTACTGCGTCGGGACACGTTTCGATGAGACGTCTTGAGTCCGCGACGAAGGGAAAAGGTACCCGCGGGTGCGAACGGGAGAACAACGACCAGTCAGTGCGTCAGCATCGGGTGAGAGACGTTCGGGTACCTGACGTCGTGTGGTCCAACGGACAGGTGGTGGGAGAGGGCCTCGAACGAGTTTGCGTGTACGTACCTCAGACACCGCAGCGGGGAGGAGGAGGACGGGAGTCAGAAAGGGCCGCGCACCTCGGGTACCGTAGCGGGGGGGGAGGAGGACGGGAGTCAGAAAGGGTCGTAGTCCCAGAAAAGGTCACTCAGACGGGAAGTCAAATATCGGAGGGTAAAAATAGTAGTAATGGTGGTAATACAGTGGCCGATGTTGGTGGTGACGATAACGACACTACTGATCGTACACTCAGCAGTCCCCAGTGGACCTTTTATTTCTCGCTCGCTCTCCCTCGTACTGGGTCCCACCCGCTCGCTCTCCCTCGTACTGGGTCCCACCCGCTACGACGTAGCTTCGAAGGGAGCGTCAGGTCGTAGCGGAAGCGAGAACTGGGACGAGGAGGCTCCGGAGGTCCCGAAAGGTCCACCAAGATCACCACTTCGTCGACGGCCGGTTACGTCCTCTGTATTTTCCACGGCCAAGCTAGGGACCCAGCCCTTCTAGGGGACGTCCTCCTTTACCGTTGGGTGAGGTCATAGGATCGGACCTCTTAGGGTACCTGTCTCCTCGGGCCGCCCGACGTCAGGTACCCCGACGTCCCAGTCTGTGCGGGCTTCGCTGACCCGTACGTGAGTCCGAAGGTTGTACGACTGAAGTTCCGGGACGTGACCTACGGACAGTACCTTTTGACGAGGAGGGGCGGGTGATTTTTATTTATTTTCAGTTCCCTCTCGTTAGACAATGAGGCGTCAACCCATCGTCACCTCGGAGTCCTTTACTCGTTTGGGGGTAAGGATAAGCCCGAGGTGACAAAGTCCCAGACACCAGAAGACGTCCTTGGTAGACTGGTGTGTTGACTGGTAGGACCGAGGGTGGAGGAAGGGTGAGTCTCTACCCCTCTCCGTCTCCTCCGGACCGCTCGGACGACGGAGGTCCCCCGGGTCCCGGACCGGCGGCGGGGGGTGGGGGGTCCGACTCGTGGGGACCACGGGGACCGGACCCTACCGAGGTGAAAGGTTCCTTGGTGTGGGGCGTCTGAGGAGCGGTTCGGGAGAGTCGACCCTTGAGACTCCCCGTCCCAAGAAAGGGCTCGGTCTAATGTTTCCCCCGCCCCCTCCCCCCGTATTTTGTGTGCGGAACCTTTAAATGTTTTATGTCTTAGTCTCGACCGACCGAGACTAACGTCGACAGAGGGACACTCCTGTTCGGTCCTGCAACCGCCCCCGGTCCGTCTCTTCTCAGTCCCTCCCCGGCGTGGTCCGTTCAGACGATGCTTTGTCGATTCTCAGTCTCAGATTGGGGGCGGTACCGGGGGTGGGTGGGGACGTGGCTCGTGTTTCGTGGCCCGACCCTTGAGTGCCCGACGGGGGCCGACCCTGTGTCGCCCCGAGTGCGCACGTAAGGATTCAGTCGGAGTCATCAAGGCCCACGTAAAAACACAGATTGTATAAAAGTTTTCTTGTTATAAACAAAACCACCTTGTGTTGTAGTTCTATAATAGACAGGGAAATTTTTTAAATTTTGGGATTGTTTGGGTGTTTCTTACAAGGGTGGTGTCGACAGAACCTCGGACCCTTAGGTTCGAAGACCGTCGTTCTTAGAGGAGAGACGACGGGGTAGAGGTCCTTCCACGGACCTCGAGGTCTCTCAAAGCCCCTCTAAGGGTTAGGTAGGGGGCGTCACCCGTCCCCCCGGCATGTTCCGAGTCTCAGGTCGTGGAAGTCCACCCTCCTCTGTGTGTCCGACTCTCCCCCAGAGCTTGTTGTGAGTAAGGGGGGTTCTCCCGTCTCGGTCCGAAAGCGGTCGGTCAGGGCGGTCGTGTGTCTTGTGGAAGGAGGCGGGACCCGAGGACGCGGGAGACTAAAGGACGTCTGTCGTGATGTCCCTCCACTCGCTCCTGTGGGTTGTCGTCGACTTAAAGGTGCACTCGTCGACCTTGAGTCCTCGTGGGACCGCCAAGGCACGCTTAGGCGGGAGGTTTCGTCCCCCGAGTCCGAGGTAGGGACCACCCTCTTGGTTCTACGGTGTATAGCCGACCATGCCGGTTTTTATTTGTGTATTTGTAAAAAAAAATTAATCGATCTTAAGTACTCATTCTTCCATTTCCATTAGGTTCGTGTGACAAAGGTCTGTTGTCGCCTTACTGACCTTGGGTTCCTGGTAAACCGATGTACCACGAAACCAGATATTTTAGAGGGCAAAGGGTGGACTCTACGAGGGGACGAACGAAGACCCTTGTCTGACCACAGTCCCTCTCTGCCGAGACCGGAATCTCTGTGACCTCGAGTGGTACGAGGGACCCCTGGACCCTTTTTGGGGAGCAGTCCCCCGACTGAGACAAAAGGGTAGGTCTCCTACCTTTGTTCTTGACTTGTGAGTAGGTAAGAAGGGCGGAGGGTCGGAGTGACCCACGTACTCTATTACGCACACTTTAGCCAAATATTTGTTCCTATTAAATACTCTCTACGACGAGGAACGAAACGTCGAGGCGTGTAGTCATTCCCGCAGACGGTAATAAGATGGTCCTGGCCACACACTGAGGAAGTCGTTGCCCGTACTAGACGACACTACGGGGCTATAGCAAAGACCCTGTTCTAAGTGGGTCCTATCACTCTTCTGTTCGGGACCACTGACAAATTGACTTCGTCCTGAACCAGAGACTTATCACCTTTCGTTGGAGGGGTAGTCAGAGCGACAACGGTCGGGAGGGGTTTGGGTCCTCGTCTGTCTACCCCTTTGCCTCTTACTGTAAGTGGAACACTTTTGGTCAAACCGAAAGTCATTTTCGACTGGGCAGCCTAGAGTCGGGACATCGTCTCTTGTGTCGGGAGAGGGGTAGGAGGAGAGGACGTGGTCTAAGCGGTTCGCCAATTTTTGCCGGTAACCGTCCCGTCGTCGTGCGTTCAGACCTGTCCTTTCGGTTCATGCTGTCTACCGTTCATCCGTTGGCCGGCGTCGTCTGCGGAGCCAAGTGTGGACCTTTTGCCGGATAGAACACCATTAGCTACTAGTTATGCGCGATCGTAGGTTTCTTAAGAGAAGTCTGTCTATTTTGTATCAACGAAAGAACAAAGGTAGTATTTTGCGTACGAATAGTCTCCTTCAGATCTTTTAGAAATCCTCATCAGTCTTAAGGCCGACCGTTCGTGGAGAGACACGGACTCCACAAAACCACCCCGAGGTGCTTGGTGACTCGACTTGGTGACTCGACTTCGACGTCCGCCTTCCCCTGTGGCGACAATGGTACCGCTGTGCTCCGGTACCCCCCACACACGCTGAAGAAGACGCGCGGAACCTAGACACCGACTTTGAGGTCCCAGTGACTGATTAACGACCAACTCTTCTTTACAATGTGTTGTTTTTCTACGACTACCCCGTCTCGACCGTTAAAAATCTTTCGCCGCAAAGGCGTTGGGGCAAAGACTACGTCTCATTCAGATTTTGAAAACCGGAAAACATTTACACGAATGCAAAGAATTTTCGACGGAAGGAAGATAAAAGGGGGATCCCGCAGAACTAGCAGTCACAAAGTGGACAATATGTAGGTGTAAAGTAAACCGTTGTGCCGTTCTTCTTTCATTGATTGTCACTGGTTTCATTATACTACGGTTTCCGACATCGCGACTGACTATTCGTATTTTTCCAAGACTAGTCTACGATCCTAATCCAGTGTTGACCGTTCATGGCAGTCCCCAATGGACAGGTCGGGACCCTGTCAATAGTTGACGGACTCGGAGTCAAAGGGGTAGACATTTCACTCCTATTATTGCTCCTGTAATTGCTTCTACTACCTGTACTTTACGTGTCGTGTCTTGTGCCTTTTGAGAGCTATAAATCGGGGTGAATAATTGAAAATAATACTGTTAATAATTTATAATGGGTCTTTTCTTTATGCTACATGTTCGTACCGTATTCCACTGTCCGTTATGACGAGAAGATACACGACCAACCTCTTCCTTATTATTAAGCTTGATTTTTTACACCCAAACCCCATCCGACCTAAAACAAAACGAAACGAAACGAAAAACCGGTGTAATGTACCGGACGTCCCAGGGACTGGTCCCTGACTTGAATGTTGGAGTTGTCACTTTCACGTCTCAGGATTGGTGACCTGACGGTTCTCTGAGGGAAATTTTTTCTTCAAAATTAAGATAAGGTCTACGGTCCAATCTCGACCTCCGGAGGAGTCAAGGATTCAGTTACCAGTATACGCAGAGTTTTCGTTTTACTTTACTTGTCTACTTGACGTACCAGACTCTGTAAAATTATTCTGGGGGGGCAATAGAGTTTCAAAAGAAGTAGATTTAAGTATCTATTCCCTAGATAATTATCGTTTGAAGGGTTTTCGTTGTCTTTTAAGTGGGACACCGCATTCGTGATTGTCCCTCGAACATAGAGGACCCACGGTTCTGGGACACCGGTCCCTACTGGTCTCGTACACGCGACCGCCCGCGCACACGAGACCTGCGTACACTACCGCCCTCGTACACGACTGTCTACGTACACGACACCTGTACACACGACCGCCTGCGCACATGACTACCCGCACACACGTCCTCCGATGTGTGTCGGTGGAGACCGGACGTGCACCCGTTGGTCGGGTTTCGCGAAGAAAGATTGTGTTACCTTATTTTCATTAAGTGATTGGTAGATCTAAAGATCCCTTGATAAAGCGGTACTTTACAAAGTGGAGGTTTGGAAAATGATGTGTTCGTCCCGAACCGTCTCTTCCTTTTATGAGTGTATGTACCAGTCTATGAAAAAATGAAGAATTTTTTTTTTTTTTAGGGACTTTCAAAGTATGAACGTCTTCGACCAAAAATTATGTGTTTTCTTCGCCATAGATTGTCTGTAAACGGATGGAGGGGTCTCGTGGATTTGACGTGTATGAATAAGATTCGACTCAGAAGGGTGTCTAAGCCTCACTTGGGATGTTCCTGGTTGGGGGAAGACTAGAGCCACAAACCCGGGTTTCTCTGTTTCCGGGGCCCAGGACTCCTCGACTGCAAGGTCGGCACCGTCGTGTCCAATTCTTTGTTCGAATGTAATCGCAGCCTACCGACTGGTTCGACCTTCTCTCTTGGCCGTCCCGGCACCCGACCTCTCTCCTGAGTCGCGACTCGTCGACCGTCCGACTCCAGAGTCGTTCCTGAACTTCCTTCACTTTGGGCGTTTCTTCTCGGGAGGTCCGTCTCTGGCGTCGGTCTCAGTGTCAGGACTCCAGGCGTGTGCCCTCCTCTACGTCCGACCGGCCCCGCCTCCGCCGGTGTCGTCCCGACCATTGGGAGAGGGCGGTCCGTGGTCTCTCATTTGTCAAATCCAAAAGGTCCGGTCCTCTGGTAGCTCCTACAGTACCTCCAGAGGCTGAGACGGCGGCAACAGATTTGAACCAGGGCCTTCCATACATTCGTTTATTGCACCGACACTGAGTGAGCCTGTGTCTCTGCACTTAAAGTGACCTGAAGGTGCCCGGGGTTTTATAAAAGGAAAACTAAGAAGGATGGGGGTGGGGGCGGGGCTTCGTGAGACATTGGTATTCTTGTAGGAATCTCGAGTTCTCGTCGGCGTCCCCTGAAGGGACCACCAGGTCCCCAATTCGTCGGTGGACGGTTACGTCCCCTGTGTCCAAACTAGGGACCAGACCCTTCTAGGGTGCCCGGATCCTCGTCGATTCAGGTGCCCGGAGTTGATGGTTTCGGGAACAAGACGGTGTTCTCTTCGGTGGCGTTACTCTTCCGGTACGTGGTGTTGGTCTCTCATCGGAGGTGGACGACGTTCATCTCTTTCGGGTGTGTCCGTCGTCACTTCCTGGTCGCGTCGGTCTTTACTTGCGTAATTTTTATGTGCCCGTCCACGTCCCACCTGACCGAGGACGCTGAACCGTCCCGGAGACGTCTCAAACAGGGCTCGTGTGCCTCCGGCACCATTCGCGTGTGAGACGTCATTGTGCTGACTGAACCTAAGGCTCTCAGTGACTCTTCGAGGACTCCTGCCAGAGGGCCACCCTCCCCACCTTCTTTTCCCTGACCAGGTACCCGTGACACTGTCGGGACCTCACTGCCCCCGCTTCCCCCCGACGACCCTCCTGAGAAGGACGCGGGTCCCACGTTGCTCCACCCCCCGACGGTCGAACTGGCCTTCATCCCCTGTCACTAGTTTTCTCTCCTCCACACTACCTACTAGGACCGAAATCCCAGACTTGTTGGATAACCCCTTTACGTTGTTGGTGGTCGACTCTACCGGTCCGACGTCCGTCCTGTATACCGCCCGGCCCCGGCCCCCCCCCGTCCCACGAAGTCTGACCTCCGCTCCTTCGAGTGCGTGGTGGGGGTGGGGTGGGAATCCGTCCTCGTCGGGTCTCCGTCCGCGTCCCTCCGCAGTCATAGGTGTTGTTCCCCCATTTCTGTCCGGGTGCGCGGAGTACACTCCAGTGGGCCAGACCGAAACGGCGGTTCACGCAATGTCCCATAAAGGTAAGAGCACCGAAAGACTGCGCTCTGGTTTCCGAACCTGGAGCTGAACGACTTATTCATTGACTTACTGAGGTTCCGTCCCGCCCCATCCCCGAGGGACTTCCGACAAACACGCGGAGACTTTCAGCTGTTGGACTCCAAACGACACCGACACTAGACACGGACCACCAGGACTCTCAGACCCTCCCTACCGGAAGAAGGTTTGGAGGTGACCTTTGTCCCGGACCGGAATGAGTCGGTGTGTCTCGCTGAGAGAAGTGCCAGCGCCGGGTAACATCAGGGACGTGGAGACACGGGTCGTAGGTCCGTGACGGGAGTTACTGGTCCTTCCAGAGGGGTGAGTGGTAGGGTCGGAGCCCAGTTCGTCCGGACTCACGTCCCTGGATCGGTCGGTGTCTCACCTACGGGGAGGGGCCTTCCAGGCTCTCTCGTCTCGTCTGGTTAGAGTGAACTCTCCTTTTGGGCAACAGCCAGACTCGGTTCGGTCGCCCACCAGTTCCCCTTGCTCCCTCCAGGTGTTGCCGGGGCGCCCGCGCTCCGGGCGTTCACCAGGAGCCGAAAGAGAGAAAGAAGGGTCGGGTTGCTCCTGGACGTTCACCGGACGTTCACCAGGAGCCGAAAGAGAGAAAGAAGGGTCGGAACTCTACACTAAGTAATTTTTTCTGGGACGACGACCCTTTCTGATCCCCGTCCTCCTCTTCCCCTGGTGTCTCCTACTCTACCGACCTACCGTAGTGGCTGAGTTGCCTGTACTCAAACTCATTCGAGGTCCTCAACCACTACCTGTCCCTCCGGACCGCACGGTGTCAGGTACCACAGCGTTTCTCACCCCTGTACCGACTCACTGACTTGGCTTGACTCTACATTAACTGTTTATTGTGCACATTCAAGTCTCGACTGTCATACTACTAAACTACGTGCATGTATGACAGTTTGTTAATAGTGTCATCCACTCGATTGTTGAAGTGGAGTAGTGTATTTAATGGAAAAAACCATCGTTGTAGATTGTAGATGAGAGAATTGTCGAAAGTTCGTGTATTGGGTCATGACAATTCCACAGGGTGACCAATTTTTTGTGTTTTGGAAGGGCGTTACGTCCTCTGCATCCTGTGACCCAAGATAGGGACCCACCCCTTCTGGGGGACCTCTTCCCTTACCGTTGGGCGAGGTCATAAGAACGGACCTCTTAGGGTGCCTGTCTCCTCGGACCACCCGTTGTCAGGTACGCCAACGCTTTCTCGACCTGTGCTGACTCGCGGACTCGTGTGCGCGTGCCGTGCCCATTCAGTCGAGCGATGTGCACTCTCGAGCCTTGAGTGAGCTGACTACAGAGTGTCGGACGAGGGAAAGTGACTGTAGGGGGGCAGCGCGGGACCGTGAGTGGTTAGGCGAGAGACAAAGGTTCCAGTAAAAGGGTGTACCTGGAAAGACTCAAGTGTATATTCACTTTAACCCATCATAGACTAAATCAAGTTAATCGTGTTACGGGAGTTCAAAGTGGGTCCAATAGTGCTTTCCGTCCTGAAGGAAGAACAAATGCCGACTTATTATTAGGTGACACATATGTGCGAACAATGGGTACGTGGGTGGGCGACTGCGTATGTCGAGGGCACAGGACCGGGCGCCTGTGTGTGTCGAGGGTGCAGGACCGGTGACACTTGCCGCGACGACATTCGTACCCCCGCCCCGAGAGAGAAGGCGTGCGACGAAAGGAAGGGAATCCTGCCTACGGGTCTTTACCCTGACAGTCCAGTGTGCCACCAGGAGAAGAAACCTCCGTAGAGGTATGCCAAAAGGTATTGCTGGCGTCGTTAAAGGTAGGACCGTGTCCCGTGCCCTGAAGGGAAGACAGGTGTAGGAGTGGTTGTGGACAGAGGACAGTCAAACTGTTTTCGGGAAGATTGTCCACCCCTGCTATAGAGCGACATCAAAGAGATCACTACTTACTACGACCCGTAGAAAAGTGCCTGGACAACCGGTAAACATACAGAAGAAACTTTGTCAGATAAGTTCACGAAACGGAGAAACAATTAGTCTGACAAACCCCAAAAACGTCCAAAGACAAAGTCCCGACCTCTTCCCCCACCAGAATTTCGGTAAAGACCTGCTAAGACATCCGTGACCTCGTCACCGGCCCCGGGACTGTAGCACACGTCAAAAGGTTCCTACTCACTGGCACTGGTGAAGAAATATGTCTGGGACTGAACCACTACTAAAACCAAAAAGAAAAGGAAAAACATCGGTGCCTCATTTCGGAGTGTGCTGAAGCATCAGTAAAGATTGTGCACCCCTTTTCGGTAGTGGTTAATTGTGGGAAGCACAGGCCGACTAATTAATGTCGTTTGTGGGGGTTCCGGGCGATGTCAAGTGGGACGTCCCAGGTGAAGGCCCGGGGCGGGTGGGGGATATGACCTGTGGTCCTGTTGTCNCGGGGCGGGTGGGGGATATGACCCGTGGTCCTGTTGTCCGTCTCGGGCAGAAGGGTCGGAGGACCAGGGGTCGGGAGGGGGGAAGAGCCAGTAGACTAAGGAGGACCCGTTTTGGTCCCGTCCTTCTGTCTTTTATCTGTACGGGGGGCGTGTTTCCGATTGAGGGAGGTCGAGGGTGTGGGGGTCACCGATTTTTTTCTGTGTGGACGTGTCCGAGAGAGCGGGGCTCCTTCCCTGGTCGACACCATGCGACCCCACGGGAGAAGGTCTTCAAAGATAGAACCGAAGTTCAGTCAGGAGGTCCTCCTTTTTTGTCTCCTTCGTAAAGTTTGACTAAATCGGGTCGTAGGATTCCGGACCCCTGTGTGTCAAGTGGACGACACGCCTCTTGTTACCCGGGTAGACACACGTCGTGGTCCTCCGGCCCAGGAGCCCTCCTTCGACGATCGACGTGGCCGGTCTGTCAATGTCCGTCGACTCGGGGAGGTGTCGGGGCTTACGAATGTAGTCCCTCGGTTCGAAACGAAAAGGTCAGAAAAAATAAACCCCCCCCCCCCCCGATGTATCACGAGCAAACCGCTGTAAGATACACCACCGAGTCACCACTTCTCGGGAGGACTTTTGCGTCCTCTGCTCCCAGCCCTTCTAGGGGACCTCCTCCCGGATCGTTGGGTGAGGTCATAGGGACGGACCTCTTAGGGTACCTGTCTCCTCGGACCGCCCGATGTCAGGTGCCCCAACGTCTCTCAGTCTGTACTAAACCCACTAGGTTGTTTTTGTTGTTCCCAGAGTTACCTCCGTACGTCCGAAGAGAGGCCGACGTCGGGACCCGAGCTCTCGTGTCCGAGTCCTCAACACCGGGTGCCCGACTCGCCAGGGGACCGTCCACTCTAGAGTCAAGGGACTTGTCCCTACCTTCGGTTCGAGGGACGTAGTCTTCCGCCCCAGAGTTCGTGACCGGGTGGTTCCTTCGCCGAAGTGTGCCAAAGATGTATTTGGAGGATGAAAGCACACGCACGGGGTGTCTGACGTCGGGAGGTACGAGGAGGCAAACACCCTACGAGGTGCCTTCTTATGACCTCACCCGACGACAAAGGAGGAGGTCTCCTAGGAGGGGTATGGAGGGGTATGGCAGAGAACGGAGAGGACGTAACCGTCCGCCCAAGAAATGGTGATCGTGGTGGACCCTTCGGGTGCTGAAGCGACAAGTGTCGTTCATTCTTTCCTTACCCCCGGGGTTGAGAGTGGAGAGACGTACATTTACTCTTTATTGGTTTGGGAGGAGAGACGGACCCCTACACTCCCAGGAGACGACTCAGACAGGCTGGGAGGGACCTGGTGGTCTGGACGGACGGAACCCGTAGTGTCTCAAGGTCTCGTGAGACGAGGGGCTGTTCTTCGCCCCCCGAGGCTAAGGAGTGCAGACGGACGGACGGTACCACTTTGGGAGGACTCCGGGGGTGGTAGACGGACCCGAAAACTACAGCAATCAGTTTTGGGGAGACTGACGTTTAGGCGGAAAGAAGATTGAATGAAAAATTTGTATTACGGAAGCACTACAGAATCTTTCACTTCCGACTAGTCATGACCCGTCGTTGCCCTGTCCCAAGGGTCATCCAGCAGTCGTCCGAACCAGAGTCGTTGAACGTCAAAACCAAGTTCATAAATTCCTATTAGCACTTTTTGGCTGCTGAAACGGTGCTCAGGTTGTCTCCATCGACCCCTCGGGTTCCTCCCCACCTGTCGTGTGCGTGTCTGGCGTCCGGTGTGGTGACTGACGTTGTCAGTGGGGTCCCCCCGGCCCCAACTCCCCCCCCGAGTCAATGTCCTTATCGTCGGGTAGTTGTTGTCTTAGTGTCCGTGTCCCTGTTTGGTCGCCAATGCGCCCCCTCCCCCGGTCCTGTCCCCGACCTCTAATTCTCCATGCCTGCTGATCCATAGTCATTATTTTGTTTATTCGACGTTCTAGTGTAATATGTCGTGTCCCTTTACGTCGGCCGTCAAACATTGTCGTCGTTGAAATTTCCCTCGTATTAGATATGCGACTGAACGTTACGACAGATTACGACAGATGACTTTGGCCGAAGGGGCTACCGAGTCCCTATTTCTTGGACGGACGCTGCGTCCTCTGGACCTAAGTCAGGGGCCCAACCCGTCTACGGGACCTCCTCCCGTGCCGGTGGGTGGGGTTGTGAGGAAAGACCTCTTGAGGTACCTGTCTCCTCCGACCCTCCGATGTCAGGTACCCCACCGTTTCCCAGCCTGTTCGTTGAGTCGTCGTCGGCGCATGGACTTTGATTGCGCAGTTGATGTGCAGTTATTTTTTTATTGTGGCTTCCACGTGTGTCTTGTTCTGGGAGGCAGACTCTGTCATTCACCAAGGGAGCGGACGGTGACGTGACCTGAATCGTGAAAACTTGACTATTGACCTAGCAGGTTCTCGCTGTTCACGTTCTTCCGCTTTCGATCGAGACACACGTAATTCACTGGCACCTACTTGGTCGATGTCCGGCGTCTCGGGTCGTCATGAGGGAGACGACAGCTCGTGCTAAGACTCGACTCCGGGATGAGGTCCCTCAAGACCCCGAACCCCGAGACCAGGGTCCTCTGTGTCATTGGTGGGGTGTTCTTCCTTTCCTTCTCCCCTGTCGACGTTCGGTCGTGCACGGACGACCCACCACCTCCACGCCGGGACCCCAGAGGAGAATACTCCTTTGTTTAGAGTAGTAGCGGTTCATCGTCGTGTCACCCCTGCTCCCGAGGGCGTACCCCCGCGCCCCGTCAAGGCAGGGGTCGTGACCGGAGTCCTTCGCAATCAAAAGAAGAATGAAAACCGGTCGTCCCAGGAGTGACGACCCGAGGACGTACCCCCCCGCCCCGTCAAGGCAGGGGTCGTGACCGGAATCCTTTGCAATCAAAAGAAAAATAAAAACCGGTACGCGCCAGAAGTGATGACCCGAGGACGTACCCCCCCGCCCCGTCAAGGCAGGGGTCGTGACCGGAGTCCTTCGCAATCAAAAGAAGAGTGAAAACCGGTGCGCCCCAGGAGTGACGACCCGTGCCTGACAGAGATCAACTCCGCTCGTCCCCGGTGAGACGACGCCACGCGTCCGAAGAGCGACGCCACCGAAGGGAGCAACGTCTCGCGGTCTAGATCTCACGGGTCCGAGTCATCAACACCGTGTGCCTGAATCCACGGGACACGGTATACCTTAGAAGGGCCTGGTCCGTAGCTTGAGCACTGGGGACGTGACCGTCCGCCTAAGACTTGGTGACCTGGTGGTCCCTTCAGGGCCCTTTGTAATCAAAAGACCAGAGTTCCCAACCCCACCTTCTCCTTTCGTCCGAATCTCTACTAAGGGACCTCTAGATGTTAAGACAACTAAGATTTTTGACTAAATTGTCAGTCATAAATGCACGTGTTAGGGTAGTTTTCGTCGGTGCGTTGTGGGTCATGGGGTTTCCGGTTCTTGGAGTCCCAGAGGGCCCGGGGTGGACACGGGAGGTCTGGTCGTCTCCACGACGACTTTACCCTCTTCTCCACCGCGAGGACCGACCCAAGGTGACTTGTAGAGACGAGAGGGACGTCCGATGGACCCGTTGGGGACACAAATGTGTTGGTGTAGATTCTTGTGTCGGGGGAGCCGTACTCTTTGCGGACTGTGGGGCACATGTTGCAAGCATTTCGTCGTACGGGAACGAAGGGAGACTTCTCTTTTGCAAAACTGAAACACCAAGAGAAATTATAAAATTATTAGGCGGGATCAAATACGACTAAATAAGAATTTCCCGAGGTTCCGTTTACTTACGTGCGTAAAAAAAGAATTAAAGGTTTCTGTCCAAGATTTTATCGGAAGCGGTGGAGTGCACCGACAGTTGTCGATCGGAAACAAGTAAAGTACATTTGGTAGCTACTATTTATAGAGTCGACATAGACGTCCCTTAGAATAATCACTCGAGGCACACTCGAGCCAAATCGTCGCCTAAATGTGGTTGTCCTTTACCGTCCCGCCAGTGAGGGGAGACAAATGTACAGAGTGAGGGAGGTAGATGGCCGCCAACGAACTTTTACTCAGGGTCTTTTCAGGCCCGAATTTACAAAGGTATTACCTGTGACCTTTTAGATATGTCGGAACGAGGGGGACCAATATATTAATTTTCGTGACATGAAGTAATTTTTTTGACTTTGGTATACTCGTCTGTTTAGGTCCGTTATCACCTCGTCACACATTCTCCTTCCACCTAAGTTCTGAAGTCACTTGACCTACAAGACTCTGATACAAAGTCACACATCCGACCTAAACCCCCCGGGTCCCAATGATAGTCGTAAAGGCCGTCAGGTCTCCCGTACGAAGATACCCTTTAGACGAAAAGATTCAGTACGGGTCGTCAACAAACATTCCGCAACATTGGTACGACCTTTTCTGAGAACTCTCCGGGAATCTAACTTTCTAGTTGGGACTTATAAGTGACCTTCCTGACTACGACTTCGAGGTTATGAAACCGGTGGACTACCCTTCTCGGTTGAGTAACCTTTTCTGGGACTACGACCCTTTCTAACTTCCGTCCTCCTCTTCCCCTGTCCTCTCCTACTCTACCAATCTATTGTAGTGGTTGAGTTACCAGTGGTCAAACTCGTTTGAGGTCTTCTATTACTTCCGGTCCCTCCTCCGGACCGAACGACGTCAGGTACCCCCAGTGTTTCTCAACAGTACTGAATCGCTGACCTGTTGGTGGTGGTATGAGCGACCAAGGGGTTGTGTAGGAATCAAAAGTGGCCGAAGGGGACCCACGACCCGACTTGAAAAGTGAGGAGTGGACCCCGTGAATAAGTTCCGACGGGAGAAGGAGAGACTCTGGGGAAGAGGCCCCTTTAGGCTCGCTCAAGAAGTCCGGACTTTATCTGAGGAGGCACGAGGTGTTGGGAGAGTGGACCGGGTAGAGACCTCAGGGTCCTCGGAGTCTGTTTCCCTGTCGGGAGAAAGGGGAGTAGTTCCGGGTAGGTCCCCAGGACTGCGGTCGGTGGCGGAGAGTTTTCCGATTCTAATTTGAAGAAATTTTTGCTAAAGTCACACAGACATTGACACAACTCTGGTACAAAAAAATTGGATCTTCTCATGTGTGGTATAAGAGTTAGGAAATTTTATTGTTATAACGAGTACCTTCCGGCTGACACCAAGGGTCGTGTGTCTGTACGAGGTGCATTTCCTTCTTTTGACCAGTCCTGGTTTGTTAGTAATATTTTCAGTCTTGTTCTCCCTAGTCTCTCGCTAAGGACACAAGTGCTGTCTCCCTCTCCCTGTCTTCTCTGGTGACGACTGAGGTCAAAAGAAAAGGTACAAGTTATTATTTTTGTCATAAATTTATCTTTTCTTTTAGTTTTACGTTAAAACGTTGATTCTTCTCCGTCATAATCTTATACAAATTAGTGGTCTTCCCCCGTCGTAGAATTTCTGATGTATTCAGGAAGAGACAGAACTCACTCGAGTCTGTGATTTTCGAGTGTACTCCGATTTTTGTGTGGTCCAAAGGTAAATTTATAGAGTGAGAAGCGAAGGAAATATGGTGAATCTTTATAAAATAGTGTACGTTTGGATGTTAATTTTATTTTAAAATTATTAATTGTACTGTGTATCAATACCTTTAAGTTGGTCAGGCAGGATTTCCTTCATTGGGACTTATAAGTAGCCTTCCTGACTACGACTTCGACTTCGAGGTTATGGACCCGTGGACTACACTTCTCGGTCGAGTAATCCTTTCTGGGACTACAATTCTTTCTAGCTTCCGCCCTCCTCTTCCCCTACTGTCTCTTACTCTACCAACCTACCGTAGTGTCTGAGCTACCTGTACTCAAACTCGTCCGAGACCATCTACCACTTCCTGTTCCTTCGGAGCGGGCGACGTCGGGTACCCCACCGTTTCTCAGCCTGTGCGGACTCGCTGTCCTGTCGTCACCCGCACTACATTTAATTACGTCAATAACCACGTAGGCAAAGGAAAGTCTCGCCACCACGGGAGAATATAATGTACTTTTGCAAAAGAATTTTAGAGCTTCGGTGTCCATTAAGACTCCGTGGGACGGTAGAGTCCCACCGCCTGTAGTTATTGGTTATGTCTCGAGGTCTGGGCGTTGGGCCTGGCGCAGCAGACGATAGGAGAGTGAGGACCGGTCCACTTGTTTCCGGAATGCGTCCTACCCCACAGCGGGGTCCGAACAAGCTCCTCAAGTCGGTCGGGAACTCCGGGGGGAGGTCCTCAGGGTCATGGGAGTAGACTAGTAGTGGCTGACCTCGCGACTCTGTAGAGAGGGAGATACCTCAGTTTTACACGTAAGGACCCTAGGGTTATGAGCACCCCGCCGAACGTTCTTCGACGTGGGTAGAGTGTAAGATAAAGGGTCAGCCAGGAGGGAAGGGGTCCTTTTGTCGCAGGGGGAGGGGGCCATCGAAGTCGGGACTCTCCCGTACCTAAAGGTCGGTGATGGGAGTCGGTTTGGTGTAAGGTACTCGTCGAGTGTCATCGTTTCCCGTGGTGCCTTCGAGACGAAAGGGAGACAGAGTTGAGACGCTGCTAAATTGACCGCAGTTGAGGAAGGGTCCGTACGGGGTGGACACTTGTTCCTCGGGACAAACCTTAGTGACTAGTTCGGGCGTCGTTCCCCCCGGACTCAGTAAGGGTCTCGTGGGAGACATTCAGACTGGTGGTCGGTGTTCCGGGGAGGACCCCAGGGTCAAAGTTTTGACGGTCATACCTTGGTCAGAGAAGACCTCGGGGTGGTAGGGGGGTTGTGGGGGGGTTTTTTTTGGTGACCTTCTGTGGTAGAGTACGTTTCCTTTCCAGGGGGAGTGAGGTAGTCGCGGTCCGAGGAAGACATTCGGCACCGTCCAGAGGACCGAGTTCTCGTACCACGGGTAATCGTTTTGGGTGTAGGGCCACCGGACACGAGACCCCATGTTCGTGGCAGGACCGGTGGAGTGACTGGGGGGAATCTGTGTCGAGGGGTAGGAGGGTCCGGACCTGGGGAGTCTTAGACTCGGTGAAGGTGAGTGAGGTAGAGTCTGAACTCCCTTTGTCTGTGTGTGTCGTGTGTCCCGTGCGACTAGGGAACCCCTGTCTGTGCAGTGACTCTTCTTCGCACCGACTAAGAGACTTGGGTTCGGGCAGCCGGAAGTCCTGTGTAAGGTGGTTCCTGACGTCAGTCCCCAAGATCTAGGCTCTGGGTCACTTTTAGTGAGTCAAGTCAAGTCAGCGAGTCAGTGCAGGCTGAGAAACGCTGGGGTACTTAGCGTTGTGCGGTCCGGAGGGACAGGTAGTGGTTGAGAGCCTCAAGTGAGTCTGAGTGCAGGTAGCTCAGGCACTACGGTAGGTCGGTAGAGTAGGAGTCAGCAGGGGAAGAGGAGGACGGGTGTTAGGGAGGGTCGTAGTCTCAGAAAAGGTTACTCAGTTGAGAAGCGTACTCCACCGGTTTCATGACCTCAAAGTCGAAATCGTAGTCAGGAAGGTTTCTTTAGGGTCCCGACTAGAAATCTTACCTGACCAACCTAGAAGAACGTCAGGAGTCAGTACGGGTTGAGAAACGCTGGGGTACCTGATATGTCAGGTACCTTAAGAGGTCCGGACTTATGGTCTCACCCATCGGAAAGGGAAGAGGTCCCCTAGAAGGGTTGGGACCCTAATTTAGGTCCAGAGGGTGTAACGTTCGTTTAAGAAATGGTCGACTCGGTGTTCCTTTCGAGTTCTTGAGACCTCACTCATTAGATAGGGAAGAGGTCGTCTAGGAGGGCTGGGTCCTTAGCTTGGCCCCAGAGGACGTAACGTCCACTTAAGAAATGGTTGACTCGATACGGGTTCTGCAGTGCAATAAAGGACGAGTTCAGGAAGTGTAGCTCAGTCAAGTAAGGATAGTGCACGTACCTGAAAAATTTTTTTCAGAGACTAGAAATGGAAACCTAGACTATCTGGCCGACTTCGACTCCCACGTTAGCCCCCGATGCGACCAGTACTGGAAGCCCCTTCGGGTGGAGACGAACCAGGGACAGGGTCCTAGTAGAGGGTCACTCTTTCCTCCGACATCGCCCCTCCCCTCGTGAGACGGTACTGGGGTAGGTAGGCGTCGGGACACATCTCCCGTGCGGGGAAAGCAGCGTAGAATAGGGTTTCATTGTCTATTCCAGGAAGATTCTCGGAAAATATTAGCACCGGTCCGAGTCGAAGAGGCTGTGAAAAGAGGGTCGAGTACAAATAGGTGGTGGTCGGAACATGGTCAGGAGTGTGTGTGTGGGCCTGTGTCCCTCGAGTCGGAGGAACGGGTGGTGTCGGGACCCTCTGCGTCGTAGGCGCTCTTGTCCCTCCTGCACGTGGCTTCCCAATCATTGTAAGTAGAAACACCTCGCTAATGCCAACGAAAGACAAATACAAACGTACTAATTTTTTTTTGTCTTGATCAAAATTTTTAGGCTTGGTATTTCTTCAAGAGTAACTCGCTTTTAGTCCTGTCTACGTTGTCGTTTTCTTTTGTGTGAAAGATCGGGAAAAGTTTGGAGGAGGGTACCCCAGAGCGGAGAGGGAAGGGGACCTGAGACCTTAGGGCACAGGGAAGGGGCCCTAGTAGGGGTGAACTCGGGCGGAAGAGGGAGGACGGTTGTTCACTACTGCTCTTGCGGCTCCACGGGTGGTGAAGGAGATCTAGTAGAAGTGAGGTTTCCGTCGGTAGGGTTACCCCTGTGCCGCGGACGGCGACCGTTCCGGGAGTAGTGGCGCTTCTCGGTCCTCGCCGTAAACTTCCCAAGTCGACCGCACTTTTAAGTGTAGTCTGTGACCTTCTTTCGTAGAGAGTTTCGGATTCCCACTTGTCGTAGGAAATTACTCCCGACCTAGGTCCTCCCTGGTCCCTTCCCGCAGACGTCTTAAGGACCCCTTTCCTCTCGAACCTTTTACACCGTCTCTCTAAGAAGATCTGATCTACAGACACCGGTGGGGGTGGGGGGTTTGAGTGCACAACTTTGGATTGGGGGTTCCACTACCATAATCCTCCGTCCTGTAAATCCTCCAGTAATCCAGCATTCCCACCTCGGGAGTACTTTCCCTAAGTCACCTTCACAGTCACCGAGTCACAGACTGAGAAACTCTGGGACACCTGACGTCGGGCGGTCCGAGGAGACAGGTACCCTAAGAGGTCTGTTCTTATGACCTCACCCGACGGTGAAGGAGGAGGTCCCCTAGAAGGGCTGGGTCCCTAGCTTGGACCCAGAGGACGTAATCGTCCGTCCGTACTTTGTCTAATTACGGAAGTATTTTCCCCGAGGTCTCTCGAGGGACCGGGGAGACGGTGTTTCTACCGGTAAATCCTTCGTGTCTGGGTGTCCCTTGGTTTAGGCGACCACGGGACGGGAACCTGAAGGCCGGAGGTCTTCACGCTCTTTCTTTGTGCACCACGAAGTCGGGGAGCCGCGCACCGTGACAGCAATGGCTTCAGGACTTACTGACTACGTCTGGGTCAGGCCCACCTCCTTCGTGTCGACATAAAGTTGTGCCTCTGTTCGTTCATTCGGGGTTCGTACGTCCCTTCGTCCTTTTAGGTTCGACACCGATTGGAGTCCCCGGTCAATTTTAAGACTTTGGTCGAGCCTCTTGTTCGGTGCACCCTGGGTGGACACGACCTTCTCAGAACTTTCTCAGGGTAGTCATTGTTGTTAGGGGGTGTGTTGGATATTTCCCTCCGGTCGACATCAGTGACTCGGGGCCCTATTTAAAATCAATTCAGTTCTGCAAAGACCGTAAGAACCAGACATTAAATGTGATTATTAGGGGTTCAATTTTTTTTTTTTTTTTTTTTTTCTACATTTTCCTTATCTTTCTTGCTACACGTAGGGAGACACTTAAAGTCCTTTAGATCTTTAGAAGGGTTTTTCCTTAACTCCGTAAATTTGTCTGTCTCACATTGAAGAATTACTGAGTAGAGACCTCGGGACAATTATCGAGAGGATTTTCGGTTAATGATAGGATTTAGTCCTAAAGTGATACACCTCCTCAATTTGCAGTAGTCTCCGGTCTGGACTGGGCCGCACGTCCGTCAGTGTCACTCAGAGCCCAAGATTTCTTCGGACGGGTAGCGTCGTCGCTCCTGTTCGTGGTCCCACCCCCACCTTTACTCCCCTCCCTGGGACCCCCCACTAGCACCTTCCGACGATCTTTCTCTTTCTTGGTGTCGAAAGGGACGTGAGATTCTATGGACTAGGTATTATTTGAGACTCTTGATGGGAGGGGGCACTGTTAAAAGTAAATCGTCCCCGAACTTGTTTTAGGAGGTCCCTTTCTCTAGTTCAAGGAATGTGAGTCGTTTCCTGACCTGAAGTCGAGGACCCTTCGATATGCCCTCGGCGTCCTGGAGGCCGAAGGGTGACCCAGGGGTGGAGGTACCTCCGCCGAGGTAAGTGTTGGTGGGGACGGGACTCGTAGGAAGGTTATGTTCTCTAGGGACACGGTGTTTCCTTTGTGTCAGGACGGTCAGGAAGTTCCTTTCATTCCGGGGGCCACTCGAGCCTTCAGTTCCGTGTGGAGGCTAACAGTGGTCCTTCTACGTCTTTAGTTGCGGTTCACGGCAGAGATTAAGGGAGATTGAGAGGTCGACGGAGATAGAGGCAGACGTGAGCCGAGACGAAACTAACCCTGAGGAAGGGTACAGAGGTGAACGATTAGGGATCCTCTTTCGAGAAGTGCATTGCTCCTCCCTTCTCCACAAACACATTAATTAGTCACTGTATAGTTATTTTCCCCAAGATAATAATGTCGGTACAAATATAAACCCATTCTGGAGGGATGTTTGTCAAGTTTTGAATAAGTTGAGCTCCGTGACTAAGTAGGTAAGTTTATTCCTAAATCCCTCACCAAGGAGTGATTGGCCGTGTTCTTACTTGATTGGTGCCTCAGTCTCTTTCACAGACAAACGTTCCCTGACTTTTGGCGGCGGAGCCAGTAAAAGACACAGAACTGCCCCAACGGTCACTGTGCGTGCTTAAGAGGACCACGTTTAAGAAGTTCGGCTTACCGTGAGGTCGCTTTCCACGTGTTCTTTCGGCGGTCCGCTCGTGGAAGGGGTCCGATGACGGGGCGTGGGCCACCTAGGGTGGTGTAGGTCTTGTGGGAACGCTCCCCTCGACCGCCTCCAGTCGGACCCACCAGGCGGTCGCCACCTAGTCACCGAGGACGAAGAGGGTCTACTGTGCGGGACGTCCGTTGGACTCCCGAGTCGGTGGGTCGACTCGTACGTCCACACACACGCATGTGTGTGTTCACGAGGGTGCGGTGTCTCAACTCAGTATGCCTCGGGCCTCAGCTGATTGTAGGAGTGTGGATGACAAATTTGTCGTCCATAGTGAAAAGGCGGAGTGAAGGGGCTGGACGTGGACTGATCGACTACTCGGGTGGAGGGGAACGGGGGCGGGTGTAGATTAGACATCAGTCTTGGGCAGAGTTGTACGGGTGCCACAGGCGACACTAGGCATTGGAATCGCCAATTCACCAATGAGGTAAATCGAGACGAACCGTGTTTGGGGTCGTCGTACACCGATGCCGAAAAGTTGTGACGGGGCGGTAGAGTTCTTGAAGAGGTTGATTTCTCTTCACTGGTCTAGTCGAAGTAAACCCCCCAGACGTGTTTTGTTCCTCGACTGGTGGGGGTCTTCTTTAATTCTACTGCCACCTATGGTTACCCACTCTTGTACTACACATTATCTAGACTTACATGGACAATTGAAAACTCAAAAATCTTTCCTTTTTTTATATAAATCATTTTTACCTGAGTGAAGACACTCTAGAAAAAAATTCCCAGGGGAGGTTTGGATGGATACCGGAGGTCGGAGGTGTTCTGTCGACCCCTGGGAGGAAGGTGTCTGTGTTCACACGGGAGAAGGGTCGTCTGTTGATGACCGGGCTCTGTCAGTGCACCCAGGTTTGTGGGAGGAAATCCTTGTACGAGTACCGGCACCAGGAGGTTGTCACTACCGGTGCGCCCCCACCGGACGGGTTGGAACCGGAGGAGGTTCGACGCGGCCCTGGAACCGCAACCGGAAAGCGGAGATGGCCAGTTCCTCTTCACTGCCAATAGGACCTTTTACACATGTCCCCAGACCCCTACCGGTCAAATGATCCCTTGGTAAGGTTGAAATTTTGTGTCCCCTGTAAGAGGGGGTCGAAGTCCTTGTGTAAAGTAGTTTTTTTTTGGTCAAGACATTTAAGAACGGCTTCGACGACCGGCCCCAGTCTCACAATCTTTCCTTTGCGTCCTGGGCCGCGTCGTGGGACCAAAAGGACCCTCCGACCCTCCTCCGCGCGACCGGGGTTTGAGATCAAGGGTTGCTGCCTCTCTTCCCGAACCAGGGGTCCACGGGCTCAAGACCGCCTGAGCGTCGAGGGAGCCCGGTGCTGAGGTCGTCGTTTTTGGGAGCTACAGACCAGGTACGAACACTACGTTCCGGACGACTCTTTGTGTAAACGTGTAGGACGATTTCCCTACGACGGGAACTCACACTCTTCGGGTTGAGACCCGTAAGGAAACTGGAGCTCCACGGGAAGTTTGGACTGGTGTAATGATACGTGGTTCGGGTACTGGGTCGTCGCCCCGAAGACAGTCTCGTTCCTTGACGACGGCGGAGATTTCCCCCGGGCGCACCGAGAGTTACCCGGTAGCCCCTGTGGACCCCGTTGTGGGCAGAGGTCTCGCGTCCGGACTGGTCGTGTGAACCTATCCCGCCCTCAGGACCGGAGCCCCGTGACTTTCGGCACCACACTGTGAGTTACCGGTGCTGTGTGCCAGTGTGACTCTGTACCTCGTCGTGACGGTCGCGTCGGGCGAGTGTGTAGAGGTTCCAGTCCCAGTTGGGTCCCGGTTTACGAGACTTTGGTGTTAACCCTCGGGGCCTCGGTGTAGACCCTGGTCCGCAGAGAAGAGTAGCCACCCCGACCGCAGTGGAGGACTGAGGACGTCGGACACAGGTCGTAGTGAGGAAGTGGAGGACTGAGGAGGTCGGACTCAGGTCGTAACGGGGCAGTGGAAGACTGAGGAGGTCGGACAAAGGTGGTAGTGGGTAGTGGAGGACTGAGGGGAACGGACACAGGTGGTAGGGGGGTAGTGGAGGACTGAGGACGTCGGACTCAGGTGGTAATGGACAGTGGAGGACTGAGGAGGTCGGACACAGGTGGTAGTGGGTAAGTGGAGGACTGAGGACGTCGGAGACAGGTAGTAGTGGGCAGTGGAGGACTGAGAACGTCGGACACAGGTGGTAGTGGAATAGTGGAGGACTGAGGAGGTCGGACACAGGTGGTAGTGGGCAGTGGAGGACTGAGGACGTCGGACACAGGTGGTAGTGGGCAGTGGAGGACTGAGGACGTTAGACTCAGGTGGTAGTGGGGTAGTGGAGGACTGAGGAGGTCGGACTCAGGTGGTAGTGGAATAGTGGAGGACTGAGGACGTTAGACTCAGGTGGTAGTGGACAGTGGAGGACTGAGAACGTCGGACACAGGTGGTAGTGGGCAGTGGAGGACTGAGGACGTTAGACTCAGGTGGTAGTGGGGTGTGGAAGACTGAGGAGGTCGGACTCAGGTCGTAACGGGACAGTGGAGGACTATGGACCTCGGACTCAGGTGGTAGCGGGGTAGTGGAGGACTGAGGAGGTCGGACACAGGTGGTAGTGGGCAGTGGAGGACTGAGGACGTCGGACACAGATGGTAGCGGGCAGTGGAGGACTGAGGACGTGGGACACAGGTCGTAGTGAGGAAGTGGAGGACTGAGGAGGTCGGACTCAGGTCGTAACGGGGCAGTGGAAGACTGAGGAGGTCGGACAAAGGTGGTAGTGGGTAGTGGAGGACTGAGGACGTCGGACTCAGGTGGTAGCGGGGTAGTGGAGGACTGAGGAGGTCGGACACAGGTGGTAGTGGGCAGTGGAGGACTGAGGAGGTCGGACACAGGTGGTAGCGGGGTAGTGGAGGACTGAGGACGTTAGACTCAGGTGGTAGTGGGGTGTGGAAGACTGAGGAGGTCGGACTCAGGTCGTAACGGGACAGTGGAGGACTATGGACCTCGGACTCAGGTGGTAGCGGGGTAGTGGAGGACTGAGGATGTCGGACACAGGTGGTAGTGGGCAGTGGAGGACTGAGGACGTCGGACACAGGTGGTAGCGGGCAGTGGAGGACTGAGGACGTCGGACACAGGTGGTAGCGGGCAGTGGAGGACTGAGGACGTGGGACACAGGTAGTAGTGGGCAGTGGAGGACTGAGGAGCTCGGACACAGGTGGTAGTGGGCAGTGGAGGACTGAGGACGTCGGACACAGGTATTAGTGAGCAGTGGAGGACTGAGAACGTCAGACTCAGGTGGTAGTGGGCAGTGGAGGACTGAGGACGTCAGACTCAGGTGGTAGTGGGGAAGTGGAGGACTGAGGAGGTCTGACACAGGTAGTAGTGGGTAGTGGAGGACTGAGGAGCTCGGACACAGGTGGTAGTGGGCAGTGGAGGACTGAGGACGTCGGACACAGGTCGTAGTGGCACAGTGGAGGACTGAGGAGGTCGGACACAGGTCGTAGTGGGGCAGTGGAGGACTGAGGACGTCGGACACAGGTGGTAGGGGGGTAGTGGAGGACTGAGGAGGTAGGACACAGGTCGTAGTGGGGCAGTGGAGGACTGAGGAGGTAGGACACAGGTCGTAGTGGGGCAGTGGAGGACTGAGGAGGTCGGACACAGGTCGTAGTGGGGCAGTGGAGGACTGAGGACGTCGGACACAGGTGGTAGTGGGACAGTGGATGACTGAGGAGGTCGGACACAGGTCGAAGTGGGGTAGTGGAGGACTGAGGACGTCGGACACAGGTCGTAGCGGGACAGTGGATGACTGAGGAGGTCGGACACAGGTGGTAGTGGGGCAGTGGAGGACTGAGGACGTCGGACACAGGTCGCAGTGGGCAGTGGAGGACTGAGGAGGTCGCACAGGTGGTAGTGAGGTAGTGGAGGACTGAGGACGTCGGACACAGGTCGAAGTGGGGTAGTGGAGGACTAAGGAGAACGGACACAGGTGGTAGGGGGGTAGTGGAGGACTGAGGAGGTCACACAGGTGGTAGTGGGGCAGTGGAGGACTGAGGAGGTCGGACACAGGTCGAAGTGGGGCAGTGGAGGACTGAGGACGTCGGACACAGATGGTAGGGGGGTAGTGGAGGACTGAGGAGGTAGGACACAGGTGGTAGCGGGGTAGTGGAGAACTGAGGACGTCGGACACAGATCGTAGCGGGGCAGTGGAGGACTGAGGAGGTCGGACACAATCGTAGTGGGGCAGTGGAGGACTGAAGACGTCGGACTCAGGTGGTAGTGGGGCAGTGGAGGACTGAGGAGGTCGGAGACAGGTCGTAGTGGAGTAGTGGAGTACTGAGGACGTCGGACTCAGGTGGTAGTGGGGCAGTGGAGGACTGAGGAGGTCGGAGATAGGTCGCAGTGGGGTAGTGGAGGACTGAGGAGGCCAGACACAGGTGGTAGTGGCCAGTGGAGGACTGAGGAGGGCGGACACAGGTCGTAGCGGGGCAGTGGAGGACTGAGGATGTCGGACACAGGTCGTAACGGGACAGTGGAGGACTGAGGAAGTCGGACACAGGTGGTAGTGGGTAGTGGAGGACTGAGAACGTCGGACACAGGTCGTAGTGGACAGTGGAAGACTGAGGACGTCGGAGACAGATAGTAGTGGGCAGTGGAGGACTGAGGAGGTCGGACACAGGTCGTAGTGAGGCAGTGGAGGACTGAGGAGGTAGGACACAGGTGGTAGCGGGGCAGTGGAGGACTGAGGAGGTCGGACACAGGTCGTAGTGGGGCAGTGGAGGACTGAGGAGGTCGGACACAGGTCGTAGTGGGGCAGTGGAGGACTGAGGAGGTCGGACACAGGTGGTAGTGGGGCAGTGGAGGACTGAGGAGGTCGGACACAGGTCGTAGTGGGGCAGTGGAGGACTGAGGAGGTCGGACACAGGTGGTAGTGGGGCAGTGGAGGACTGAGGAGGTCGGACACAGGTCGTAGTGGGGCAGTGGAGGACTGAGGAGGTAGGACACAGGTGGTAGCGGGGCAGTGGAGGACTGAGGAAGTCGGACACAGGTGGTAGTGGGGTAGTGGAGGACTGAGGAGGTCACACAGGTG
The DNA here is from genome assembly GCA_006410555.1 of Capra ibex. NCBI lineage: Eukaryota > Metazoa > Chordata > Mammalia > Artiodactyla > Bovidae > Capra > Capra ibex. Next base: position 4,018,185 of record SJYO01054996.1, read on the forward strand.
GTAGCGGGGCAGTGGAGGACTGAGGAGGTCGGACACAATCGTAGTGGGGCAGTGGAGGACTGAGGACGTCGGACACAGATCGTAGCGGGGCAGTGGAAGACTGAGGACGTCGGACACAGGTCGCAGTGGGCAGTGGAGGACTGAGGAGGTCGCACAGGTGGTAGTGGGGCAGTGGAGGACTGAAGACGTCGGACTCAGGTGGTAGTGGGGCAGTCGAGGACTGAGGAGGTCGGAGACAGGTCGTAGTGGAGTAGTGGAGTACTGAGGACGTCGGACACACGTCGCAGTGGGCAGTGGAGGACTGAGGAGGTCGCACAGGTGGTAGTGGGGCAGTGGAGGACTGAGGAGGTCGGACACAGGTCGAAGTGGGACAGTGGAGGACTGAGGACGTCGGACACAGGTAGTAGAGGGCAGTGGAGGACTGAGGAGGTCGGACACACGTCGTAGTGGCACAGTGGAGGACTGAGGAGGTCGGACACAGGTCGTAGTGGGGCAGTGGAGGACTGAGGAGGTCGGACACAGGTGGTAGGGGGGTAGTGGAGGACTGAGGAGGTAGGACACAGGTCGTAGTGGGGCAGTGGAGGACTGAGGAGGTCACACAGGTGGTAGTGGGGCAGTGGAGGACTGAGGAGGTCGGACACAGGTCGTAGTGGGGCAGTGGAGGACTGAGGAGGTCGGACACAGGTGGTAGGGGGGTAGTGGAGGACTGAGGAGGTAGGACACAGGTGGTAGCGGGGCAGTGGAGGACTGAGGAGGTCACACAGGTGGTAGTGGGGCAGTGGAGGACTGAGGACGTCGGACACAGGTAGTAGTGGGCAGTGGAGGACTGAGGAAGTCGGACACAGATGGTAGGGGGGTAGTGGAGGACTGAGGAGGTAGGACACAGGTGGTAGCGGGGTAGTGGAGAACTGAGGACGTCGGACACAGATCGTAGGGGGGCAGTGGAGGACTGAGGAGGTCGGACACAGGTCGTAGCGGGGCAGTGGAGGACTGAGGAGGTCGGACACAGGTGGTAGGGGGCAGTGGAGTACTGAGGACGTCGGACACAGGTGGTAGTGGGGCAGTGGAGGACTGAGGAGGTCGGAGACAGGTCGCAGTGGGGTAGTGGAGGACTGAGGAGGCCAGACACAGGTGGTAGTGGCCAGTGGAGGACTGAGGAGGGCGGACACAGGTCGTAGCGGGGCAGTGGAGGACTGAGGAGGTCGGACACAGGTCGTAACGGGACAGTGGAGGACTGAGGAAGTCGGACACAGGTGGTAGTGGGTAGTGGAGGACTGAGAACTTCGGACACAGGTCGTAGTGGACAGTGGAAGACTGAGGACGTCGGAGACAGATAGTAGTGGGCAGTGGAGGACTGAGGATGTCGGACACAGGTCGTAGTGACGTAGTGGAGGACTGAGGAGGTCGGACACAGGTGGTAGTGGGCAGTGGAGGACTGAGGAGGTCGGACACAGGTCGTAGCGGGACAGTGGAGGACTGAGGAGGTCGGACACAGGTCGCAGTGGGCAGTGGAGGCCTGAGGAGGTCGGACACAGGTCGCAGTGGGCAGTGGAGGACTGAGGAGGTCGCACAGGTGGTAGTGAGGTAGTGGAGGACTGAGGACGTCGGACACAGGTCGTAGTGGGGGCAGGGAGGGTCCGTGAGAGGCGTTGTTATGGTAGAAGAGGCCTACATGTTTGTCGACAGTAAGGACTTTCCGACGACTTTGGGGACTCCAAGGAAGAACTTTCGGAAGCTCTAAAAGGTCCCATTTGTGTCTTGTTACTTTGGAAGGACGAGCGAGAACTTTGTTGGTGTAGTGTGTCGAAAGAAGAATGTCCAAAGTTCGAAACGGTGGTTGACACCAGTATGAAGTCCTACAGGGACACCGACTTCCTATAGGTACCATTATTAAAGTAATCCCAAAACCAAAAACAAAAGAAAAATTTACCGAAGGTAAGTACATAAAGGTAGTCAAAGTGTGAGTCAGGAAATTTTTGACTCGTAGTGTCTATTAGTAGGATGAAATCACAGCTTCTTGTTCCAACCTCAGAGTCGTGGGGGCCAGGGTCACATTCAAAGTTTCGTAGTCAGAGAAACTCGAAGTCGAAGAACCATTCTTTTGGGGTGAGGTAGGGAGTGCGTGAGTAGTCTGTTACGTTGCTCGAGACGCCATCACGCCACACTCGACCCTTCAGTGCTAAATTCCCGTCGCCCATCGTCGACAGGAAGTGGTAGTGGCACCGTCCCGGCGCGGTACTGCCGGCTTTGGGAGGTCGTAGGGAGGGGTGACGAGTCTTTGTCTCGTTCGTGGAGAGGGTCTCGGCAAGGCTCTAAGAGAGAACCGAAAAAAAAGGGGAAGGTGGGACCACCGAGTCTGTCATTTCTTGGACGGACGTTACGTTCTCTGAGTCCAAGCTAGGGACCCAGCCCTTCTAGGGGACCTCCTCTTTTACCGTTGGGTGAGGTCATGAGGACGGACCCCTTAAGGTACCTGGCTCCTCAGCTCACCCGAAGTCCGGTACCCCAGTGTTTGTCAACCTGTGCTGATTCGCTGATTGTGAAAAGTGAAAGTAAGGACTTCGGAGCGACCCGTCTAAGTAGACCCAGACGTCGTGTGGGAATGGAATGGATTTTCGGCATTAGACCGGTTTTCTGGGACCTTTGCCCTGTTTTCGACTCCTGTGGTAGTGAAACGAAGGACTCAAAGAAAGGTTCCACTAATTTGACCCATAGAAAGTTGACGTTGTCCACTATTGTTTTGAGAATTAAGAAGATTCTGAACTTGATAGTTTTCTTTTGTTAAAATTCTAGGTATAAATATGCAGATTTGTCTTTGTCTACGGATTCTACGTCCTAAACATGCTGTCCGTACATCTGTCCTTATATGAAATCTTCCCATTGAAAGTGGAATTTTGACTTTTTGACAGTTCGAAATTGTGTTTATACATTTATCACGTAACACTAAAAAAAAAATTAAGACCACCTTTATATATGTTGTATTTTAAGTGGTGGGATGTGTGCAATTGGTGCCTTAAGTCACCGTGGTCCTCGTGGGTACTGGTAGAAATTCCAGAGGTCGGAGCGCGACACACACAATCAGAGAATCAGGACGGGTCGAAAGACACTGGGGCACCTGACGTCGGGAGCCAGGTCCCCTAAGAGGTCCGTTCTTATGACCTCACCCGACGGTAAGGGAAGAGGTCCCCTAGGAGACAGGTGCCCTAAGAGGTCCGTTCTTATGACCTCACCCGACGGTAAGGGAAGAGGTCCCCTAGGAGACAGGTGCCCTAAGAGGTCCGTTCTTATGATCTCACCCCACGGTAAGGGAAGAGGTCCCCTAGGAGACAGGTACCCTAAGAGGTCCGTTCTTATGATCTCACCCCACGGTAAGGGAAGAGGTCCCCTAGGAGACAGGTGCCCTAAGAGGTCCGTTCTTATGACCTCACCCCACGGTAAGGGAAGAGGTCCCCTAGGAGACAGGTACCCTAAGAGGTCCGTTCTTATGACCTCACCCCACGGTAAGGGAAGAGGTCCCGTAGAAGACTCGGGTCCGTAGTTTACACCAGAGGGTATGACGCCCGTCCGAGAAATGACAGACTCGGTGGTCCCTTCGGGTGGCACAGTCCGGGCGGGAGGAATGATGGGGACCGTAGAACCACTCTTCTGTCACTGTACTAGTAACGACCAAAGAGTGTTTCTACGGTCCTCGCCATTCCGTCTGTCCCGTACCCTGGGTGTCCCTCCCACGGGTCGCCCAGGGCCCGGGTCCGGGTCGAGGCCCGAGGTACGGGTGGCACGAGACCGGGAGTCTCAGGTCAGGTCTATGTCCCACGGGACGGAGAGTACTGCCCACCAGGACTGCTTCCGGGGTAGTGGCGACTGGGACCCAGCCGGGGACACTCGTGACGGGAGATGGGGGGTTGGGACAAGTGTGGTCCGGGTCGAACCCCAAAAAGTTAGTCGTGTTTCCGGTAGATAGTCGAGTCTCGGCGTCTGTACTCCGAAAACACGTTGCAACTGTCTCCCACTGTAAAGTCCCTGCCGGTCGGGCGGGACGGAGGACCTCCTCCCCGTCTGTTCGGGTGCTACTTTCGGGAAAAACAAATCCCGAGTTAATCGGGTCTTCGGTAGTGTCCCACTTCCGTTGTGTGAGTCACGAACCTTCTCAGTGGATTTTAGTGGGGGGCGCGGTCGGACGGGTGGCTGGTGTGTCAGCACGCGTCGCTCCTGAGACCCGGTGGTGGCTGGGTCGTCCACTGGACTCTCCCAAGGTGCCGAAGGTTTGTGTGTGCCCTCAGGTAAGGTTCGTCCGTCAGTCGCTCCGTCGCGAGTAGGGCCGGTTCCGAGGCCCGTCTCCCAGTTCTGTCGACCCTAATTTAGTTTCGACAGGTCGTCTCGGGTGGCCGGTGCCGTCAACTTCACTCCGCCCAAACTGGGTCTACACGGCACTCGCCTGTCGCGGGGTGTCAGGTTTCCTACCTTGGGTAGGAGGGGGTCATTTAGGGTCTGACGCACCTAGCCGTTCTACCCTGACACCCACACGACCAAATCTATAGTGCATAAGTGCGGAGCCCATTTCAGTAAGGCGGACGAGGGAAAGTCGAAAAATGCACCGATACACTCTTAAAGTTTTCTGAGCTCCAAATGCAAGACAAAGGTGACCCGTCTAGACGATCCCCTGGCGTTCTTTCACCTGACGTCTCTCTGACGTCCCCACCTCACACCGTCCGTACCACACCTACGGCCTCTCTACAGACACTCCCGCCCCTCTTCGTCCCAACTGGTCTCCCTCTTCGGTTCCTGTCGAGACGGTCGGGGGTCCCTCGGGTCCTTTCGCACGTCCGACAACCGTAGCGGTCCGACCCGACTGTACCGGTCTGGCGGTGCGGTCCGTCGGGTGGCCTCCTCCCAGGTTTCCCTACGTGGAGATACCACGAGTGTCGTCGGCACTCGTGCGTCGTACTGGAGACCACTTGCAGGGTCTCTGTGTGTGTTACTTCAAGAGTTCTGGTCTACGGCCCAGTTGAGTAGTGTTTCTCCTCTTCCAGGGTCCAGTCTCTCGCGTTTACAAGGGACTCGTGGAGGACATAGGGACCGATCTTATGTGGAGTGTTTGGAGACACGTCCACCTCGGACGCGACTATGGTGTGTGTGTGTGTGTGTGTGTGTGTGTGTGGGATTCGCGTGTTCAGTGTGGGTCCCATGGTGGCGGGCTTGTCGTCGGGTTAAAATTTTCGGACCTCTTACTCTGCTCACAGTTCTATCTACCAAACCTACGTCTGGGTGTCGTGTGTCCATTTGTTACGGGCTTGGGATAGAGACGACGTCTCTCGTCGGGAGGACATGATAGTCCTTGTTTTGCCTCTCAGTGCATTCTACGTCGAAATTTACGGTAGGGGTTCGTCTCTCTCCTCCTGTACAGGTACACACGACCCCTCGGGACCTGGCCAGTTCTACAGTTCCCTAATGGTCCTTCTGTAAGAAATAAGATGGACTGCGATGATTTATTCTTTATGTGTGTCTATATTTTACATGAACTTTGGAGGATTTGAAGTTCGACGAGGTCCTTGGGGTACACTGGGACTCGAATGAGTGCGGGACGGGGAGAAGCTACAGTGTGCATACTACGTCCCTTTGCGCGATCAACGGAGGTGATTCGACTGGACACTAACCTGTTGCCGTGACCTGGCCGACCCTCGTCCCCGTCCGCCACACCGGCCTGGTCAACAGGTCGTCGACGACTAGTCAGAGACGACGGTTCGTGTCCCGCCCACTCAGTGGGGGTCGCCGGACGGCGGGACTACCCTCTCGAAGTGTCATGGACCCCCAGTCTGTTCCCCGTGTTTGGACGACACGCCTAAAGTCTCAGACACCGGGGAAGACGAGGCCCGGGAAGTCGTAGTGACTGACTCTGGAAGAGGTCGGCGTTGTCAAGACTGTGGTTTGCACACTCAAAGGAGGTGTGGCTGTCGACTACCTTGTCGAGGTTGAGGGCCAGGAGGTGCACCACGGACTCTAAGTCGTGTGAGAGGGTAGGTTCATGGTTGGGCCGGGCCGGGACGAACCGAAGGTTCTAGTCTCCTCTGGCCTACGCCAGTCCGGCTATACCGGCGTCCGAATCTAAGTCCGTGTGACCCTGTGATGGGTCTTGACCACAGTCCGGGATGGTCGATTCCCGGACCTGGGTGTTCGAGCGGGGGTGGAGCCTACGGTTGCACCTAGTCAGTCCACGGACGGTAGGGAGCCGTGCCGGTCGACACTAGGTCCCCAGGGGTGGAGGGGAGGAACCCAAGGTATTAAATGGTCTTTCCGAGTGTCTGAGACCTTGTCAGGTGAATGGGTAAATAATATTTCCTGTGTTCACTCCTCCGCGGCCTACCCCCAGTACACATCCGTTCAGTACGTCTTCGACCTCGAGGTCCACAAGTGACGAGTCCTCAAGATAAATGTCTCTAATTAGAGGTCGAGGAGAAGGGAGGGGTCTCCAGCCCCCTCTCCTCCCTTCAAGGTCGAGACAAATGAACTAACCAGACTACTGGTGAGTGAGGCAAGGCTCAGATGAGTCGACGACGACGACGACGATTCAGCGAAGTCAGTACCAGCTGAGACACGCTGGGGTGTCTGTCGTCGGGTGGTCCGAGGGGGCAGGGACCCTAAGAGGTCCGTTCTTGTGACCTCACCCGACGGTAAAGGAAGAGGTTACGTAGTTTCTCTTTTCACTTTCACTTCAGTGAGTCTACACAGGTGGAGAATCGCTGGGGAACCTGACGCCGGGTGGTCCGAGCAGCCAGGTACCCTAAAAGGTCCGTTCTCATGACCTCACCCCACGGTAACGGAGGAGGTTCCGATGGGTCCCGGAGGAGGATTCAGTGGCACAGTCGTGGTCGAGTCGACGCTAAGTTCCCCGACTCCTCATTGGTTCCCGCGAGGATAGTGGGTCCTTTACGGTTCCCAAAAATCCTCTAGTCACCGTCCTTGACCCCTGTTCTGGTGTATGTAAAGAAGAATTCTCTGGCATGACCTTTTTATTCGGCCACTACCGATGGTCCCGGGTTCGGTGAATCGGGCGACCGGGGATTCTTCCTTCCCTGCACGAGACATTCCTAGGGTTCACCCCTGCACCTTCCACCGGTAGGTCTCGGGCTCCTCGTCTCGGCCAGTGCTCCAGAGTCCCTCGCCTCATCCCCTCCTTCCTCGTCCGCCCCTGAAGACGAAAGGTGGTGTTCGGGACAGACAGGGCAATGTGGTTCTCAGTCCTTCTTACTCGGTGTTGGCTCCGCCCTTTTCGTAGTTGGCTCTCTCCTCCTCTTCGGTCGCTTCGGGGTGACCTCCCCTGTCCGTCGACGAGACTCGACCTCGTCGGAGACGCCCGAGGAGAAGGTGTAGTGGAGTAGGTGGGGCCCCCCAGTGCGGGGGGCATGGAGGTCGGACAAAGATTTGATGCCTCTACGGGCCGGGGTCTTCGGTTTCCGTGGGAGAACAGGTCTGTCCAAGAATTGTCGAACCGAGTGGACGAAGAGGCGTGGTGCGGGTTCGTGCGTGTCGAGGTGTGGGTGACCACTGGTGCACGTGCCCAGCCCTCGGCCGGGGGGTCCTGGGGGAAGTGTGAGGACTCGTTCCGGGGAAGTCGTCCCTTCCTTCTCCGCAAAGGCGAGAACCGTCTAAGAGTCGAGGAAAGGACAAAATAAAAAAAAATTAATAAATAAAAATTAACCTCCTATTGACGAAATGCTTATAACACACCCAAAGACGGTCTGTAGTTGTCCTTAGTCGGTGTCCAGGGGAGGGAGAGCTTGTAGACAGGGTGGAGGGTGGGATAGGACAAGACTAATTAGACATTCTAAAAGAAAAAAATACTTGGGAACAATTTCAGCAATGACTTAGACAGTGTTATAACAAAGACAAGATGCAAGGCCACAAAGCCGGTGCTCCGGCCACCCTAGAGTCGAGAGATTGGTCCCTACCTAGGGCGTGGGGAACGCTACCTTTCTCCTCTTCATTGGTGCCCCCGTGCACGGGCGACTGTTCTGCGACTCTCGGAGCGCTAGCGGGGTGTCGCGGGTGTGTTTCTGCGCGACAGCCGCCGGCACGAAACTTTGGACTGCGAGAAAATGTACTGATTCGCTGGGAAGGCAAGGGGTACGGGGCGTTACACACGTGGGGAGTGGAGCCCCTCCAGACTCCGACCAGTGAAAGGGTCCGATTAGTCTATGGCGACGCTAGGATGCCTTACAGGTCTCCGGTCGGTACTCGTCGGTTACCGCCCTCGGTCTCGGACACGACCGGAGGGAGTTGGAAAGAGACGAAACGGCCCGGACCCGGGCACAAGGGTGGCCAACCCAAATATACCAGGAGCGGGGTGACAAAACGTACATCCATGAGTTGGTGTGAGTCGGGGAGCCCGTCGCGCTCGACTCGGGAAGGCTCTGGGGAAGGGCCGGCAGACGTACGTGAAAGGGACCCCGGAGGAGAAGACGGAGGGCTGAACGAGGGCTCGCGTGGCACGGACGACCTGGCAAAGGGGGCGTGGCCCCCACCGACATCCGTAGTGGGTAGTCTGCCGACAGGGTCCTCGGGGCGACCCTGCGGGTCTGTGTGTCCGGAGGTCCTTCTCCACGTGGAGTGCGACGACCAGAGAGACGGAAGGGTCCCCAGTGACGTCCGGCGCGTCATTACTAGTCCCTCCAGTCCCAGGACTCCTGTGTCCCTTCGGGGGACACCCTCCCATGTCGAAAGAGTCTTCTTTTTGGAGAGAGAGGGTGTAGAAGAGAAAACTTTTCTTCCCTGATGAAGGGGACTTCAGCTGTCCTCTACCAAGTTTTCTCTGTTCGGAGGGAGAGGGTAGAGTCCTTTATCGTCACTGAAATGTCCTTTGTCTTTTCCTGTGCTCGTTGTCTCCTTTCAGTTCTATTTTCTTTTCTGCTGAGAAAGGTTATTTCGTTTGTAGATCTTATACTTGATGCGTTTAGACACGCAATTATGAAAAGGGGTTCCGTCGGGGAAGAGGGTCCAATGTCCTTACGCCTTCCCCCACGCCCCAGACACCCAGTGGTCCCGGTTCGTGGACCGGGTGGTCCCGTACCTGACACGACGAGTACTTCGGTCTGTTCACTGTTTCTCATCCCCCTCTGTCCCCAGTTCCTGCTCCACCGACGGGTGACTGTGAAAGGAGTTCTCGAGTAGTAGTTTAGCCGAGGAGGTTCGAAGTCGGAGTCAACGCACCGAGGGACCGACGAAGGGTTCGAAGTTCGCAGTGCAGGGTGGACGTGCCAAGCGACGGTGGAAGCCCGGGGTACACTGTGACAGTGAATGAGGAGAAGTTAGTTTGGAAAATATCTCATACACGTCGGGTTCATTATAATACGGCGTCTTCTGAGTTCTGGGAAGCTGACGTTCCTCTAGGTTGGTCAGGCAGGATTTCCTCTAGTCAGGACTTATAAGTAACCTTCCTGACTACGACTTCGACTTTGAGGTTATGAAACCGGTGGACTACACTTCTTGACTGAGTGACCTTTTCTGGGACTACGACCCTTTCTAACTCCCGCCCTCCTCTTCCCCTGCTGTCTCCTACTCTGCCAACCTACCGTAGTGGCTGAGGTACCTGTGCTCAGACTCGTTCGAGGTCCTCTACCACTTCCTGTCCCTCGGGTCCGCACGACGTCAGGTGCCCCAGTGGTTCTCAACCGGTGCTGACACGTCGACTTGGTGTTATGACTACTTGACTTCAGATCCAAAGAAAAATTACGTTTAACTTTCTATTTGTATTGGTTGGTTGTACCGCGGGTTGTGTGACTCCTCCGTGAGCTAGTATGGTCGACGCTGCCCGAGTGGTGTGGACCTCGGGGGTGGCGCCCGCCTCTTGAACCAGAAGTGCACGGACGTCACAAAGGTTTGGAGGAATATAGGTGACATGAATATTGATTAATGTAGTGAATTAATTTATCATGTGTTTAGCTAATTTGCCTTCAAAATTATTCTCATCGGTATTAATGTAGTAAACTAATTTGTAATATGTTTAACTAATTTACCCTTTAAGTTATTCTCCCTAAAGAAAAACGAAACTTTTACTGTCTCTTGCAAAACCCTTCTAAGGGACTTCTACTCGACGAAGAAATTTTCTTTTGTGACAAATTCATTTCGACGAGTTCACTTTCTCTTCTTTTACTTCGGAGAGTCAGTACAGGCTGAGAAACGCTGAGGTACGTGACGTCGGACGGTCCGAAGAGGTAGGTGCCTCAAAAGATCCGCTCTTGTGACGTCACCCAACGGAAAGGAAAAGGTCCCCTAGAAGGGTTGGGTCCCTAACTTGGACCCAGAGGGCGTGACGTCCGTCTGAGAAAAGGTAGACTCGGTGGTCCCTTCGAGTTCTGTGGAAATTCCTGTCCCTCCTCCGCCGTTTGTGACTTGCCGGTGCTGCGACGAAGAGTAAATCAGTGCGCGTAGGTGCGTACAAGGTCTCCCCGGAGCCCCGCTGTGACCGACGGGCGGCGGGGGGTGGCCACGGGACCCTCGGGGACTTCCGTGTACGAGTAATCGTGTGTCGTCCAAGAGTAGTCGACTGACTTCCGTCGCTTCTGTGTGTGTGTCTGTGTGTGTGTATGTGTGTGTGTGTCTGTGTGTGTGTGTGTCTCTGTGTGCGTGTGTCTATGTGTATGTGCGTGTGTCTGTGTGTGTGTGTGTCTGTGTGCTCTGACGACCCCCTGGGACCTTCCGACACCTCTCCATTGACGTCCGTAAAGTCTCCGAGGCTCCCCTGGTCCTGACTCTTCTACCCCTTCCTTCACAGACGAAGGGACCCGTCCGGGGCGGGGGTCCACGTCTGTTCCCCGTCCTCTGTCGTCCACGTCTCTACGACCCCACCCCCCTGTCTCCTTCTCCCCTCCTGCGTGCCTCAGGTCTCGTCCCCCTCGGGGTAAGGGACCTCTTGGTCGGACTGGGCGCTCCTGGCCTCTGAGTCCAGGACCCGAGACTGGTGAGTAGGTGTCTGTGGACGTCCCCTCCGGAGTCCGGTGTCAGGAGTGCTCGAGGTCCTGTCGCGGCAGCCCCGTCCACAGTCACGACGATTCGGTTGGCGTCACGACTCTACAGGACTTGCAGGACCTCAGCACGGCGACGGTCTTCGACAGTGTGACGTGTGAGAGTCCCGGGCCGGCGCCACTTCTGCCCGGCTGACTCGGGCTCGTCTGCTCCGTCTTGGGTCAGGGTGTCCCTGCGTCTCCTCGGGAGTCGCTACGATCCTCCAATTGTGCAGACGGACGACGACGACAAGTCGTTCTACGTCGCTGTAAGTTTAAATTTGGCACGAACTCCGGTCCGGTCGCGGTCTCGTCTCTCGACTGGCACCAGAGACCTGGAGGTCCTGTCCCTTCTCGCCCCACCAGTGGTAAGGGACGGGCTCACAGGTGAGGTGGGGACCCGGGACAACCGAAGAAAGGCATTCGGTTAGGCAGGAAGACAAAAGACCCTCTCGACAGTAATGCTGTTTCTCAGTGTTAAAGGGATGGTATGTTTTCCCAAAAGGGTCATTTTATGTGTAGTCTTTTGCCGGACCCTTTACCTAAAGATATGTCCCCCCTCCGTGTCCCCCAGCTATAAAATTGGAAGTGGTGTCTGTCACCTGGTCTCACTGTCTTTGTGGAGAGTGGACGTCCCAGGTCGCACCCTCGGTGGTCGGTGTGCTCCTTGACCTGAAGAGTAAATTGACTGTAAATTTGTCAGTGAGTACCGAGTGACGCCGGGGTGACCTCTCGCCCCGCGATCTATTATGTAAGTATAAATTTCATCCAATAACACTTCTCCTTCTGTGGACTCCGAGGGCCTCAGTATGATGAACGGTCCGTGACAGGATTTATTGGTGGATGTACGTGGTAGTATGAATTAGGACTATTTTCGTAATAGTATTACTTTGTGTCATTTTTTTTTTTTTATCAAGTCGTCGTTTTGTAGGAAACTTCTAAAGACCTATAGGTACTGTACTCGTCGAGACCCATCTATTTGTGAAGTGTCGCCGGAGAGTCCTTAGGAAAGTAGTGTTTTCTGTTTCGTTCACGTGGAGGCATTGTAGTGATCTTATGTTCTCGGACCGTCCAAGGAGATTCTCAGGGGAGGGTGTACAGTGTGGCCATCCGTCCCATTGGAGCTCCACACCCTGTTGGGTCCGATGTCCCTCAAGTCAAGTCAAGTCAACGAGTCACCACAGGTTGAGAAACACTGGGGTACTTGGCGTCGTGTGCTCCGGAGGGACAGGTAGTGGTTGAGGACCTCAAATGGGTTTGAGTACAAGTAACATAGTCACTACGGTAGGTTGGTAGAGTAGGAGACAGCAGGGGAAGAGGAGGACGGGAGTTAGAAAGGGTCGTAGTCCTAGAAGAGTTTACTCTCTCGAGTAAACTTTTCCACCGGGTTTCATAACCTCAAAGTCGAAGTTGTAGTCAGGAAAGTTACTTGTGGGTCCTGACTAGAGGAAATCCTACCTGACCAACCTAGAGGAACGTCAGGTTCCCTGAGAGTTCTCAGAAGAGGTTGTGGTGTCAAGTTTTCGTAGTTAAGAAGTCACAAGTCGAAAGAAATATCAGGTTGAGAGTGTAGGTATGTACTGGTGACCTTTTTGCTATCGGAACTGATCTACCTGGAAACAACCGTTTCGTTACAGAGACGAAAAATTATACGACAGATCCAACTAGTATTGAAGGGAAGGTTCCTCATTGGCAGAAAATTAAAGTATCGACGTTAGTGGTAACCTCGGGTCTTTTTATTTCAGTCGGTGACAAAGGTGACAAAGAAGTAGACAAACGGTACTCCACTACCCTGGTCTACGGTACTAGAATCAAAAGACTTTCAACTCGAAATTCTCTCTCCTGTGATTTACTTCTTAGAAAACTCTCGTAAGGAAATTACGGGAAGTTTGTCTGTGACGTTTCGACTCGTGCCGAGGAAGTGGAGCCAAACGTCGTGACAGCCGTCCCGTGTCTCGGGGTGTCCTCCCCCGACCACGGTCTTAGGTCCACTGGTTCTACGTTCCTACGTCCGACTGTGGACCGGGGTCCACACCGAGTGTCGGCCGTCCGGGGGTGGCACAAGTTACCTACCTGCTACACAGTTTTGGGCTGCAAATCCTCTCCTTTCGCACCTATGAAGGCGTCTTCCTCGTCTTTCGAGCAGAGCCCATAAGCCGGACTCGCTCGTCTGGCTTTAGGAGAGGGCGGCGCGGTCGGATCCTCCGGAGGAACCGGGCGACATGCAGTCTGTTCTGACTAGAGACTTCTGGTGCGAGTCTCATTGTGTTAGGGGAGAGTGAGGCCTCCCAGACTGACGAGATTTCGTTCCGAGTCCCGACGGTAAATGGGAACCGAGGAGTCAGGTTCCTTTCGTAGGATACTCCAGTACAGAACCAGTAATCCTCGAACTGGTTTGAAATTCTAAGCTACCCATCTCCAGCCCCAGGACTAATATTTCTTCGAAATTTTCCAACACGTCCGACTTTTCGACACGTCCTACTTGACGGTTCCTCTCGGAGGGCTGGAGTCTCGAGTACGGGGCGTCACCCCTGTGCACTGGTTGTCGTCGTGTAAGGACCCCCGTGTGTCGCGGGCTGGACCCTTGTTCTCCGGGCGTACGCACTGGAAGAGTAATGCCGGTGCACTGGGCCTCGTTCACGGGGTTGGACGGGTCGGACAAAGGAATAGGCACTGTCTGTCCACTATGGTGGGGGAAGTGCCCCTAAAACTGTTCCTAATTTAGTTTGTCGTAGAAGTTTCTTGACCGTGGGGTGGTGGGTACTCTGTGAGTCATTTACGACCAAGGAAGAGAGGAGAACGTCCCGGGGAAGGGTTCGGGATCGTTTCGATTGATCCTAGTTCTTTTACGTCGCTGAAGGATCTTAAATGGGTTTTTAAACTTTTTTGTTTTTAGTGGGATGGTTTTTGTCCTACTATTAAGTAATATCGTTCGGTTCAGGGGGTCCCGACATTAGATTCCTCAAGATTTCGCTGTTGTTGAAGGACAGACTGACATTTTTATCTTGTCACAAACAGTTTCTGCGACCTAGGTTAATTGCACAAGTAAAAGAGGTGACTTCCTCGGTGTCGTAGAGTCGGTCTCGGGTGCCCCTTCCTTTAGCCCCGACTACTCCCCCACGTCCTTCGAAGGTCCCCTGTACCGACAGGTGGACCCATTCTCACTTGCGTCCGTACCTGGTTTTGTGTCGGGGGTCCTCCTTCCGTACTCCGTCTTTCGTCTCGTACTCACCCTACTCCGTTGGGGTCCTGTCTGTCAGTCTGATCGGTAGGGTTCCCCGCCCCCTGTACCTCGTCCAGATCTCGAGTCTCCACGCCAGGTCCGGCCCGTACCAGACCTCGACGTCAACCGCGACCCTCCTCTGGGATGTCACAGGGTTCAGGGTGTGGTCCGTCCCCCGTGTCTGTCGAGGACACTGGGTGTCCCGTCGGGTCCTCCGCTTCTGCACGCGGTGTCGAGGGGGTACTGGGTGTGTTTGCGACGTCCGTCCCTTCGACTCACCGACCGAACGGGTGCGTGCGGTGGACAGATCTTCCGCGTCTCGGTCCTGCCCTCGGGCCCCGCCGGTCCCCGAGATGTTGTCTTCGATGTCCCGTCCTTCCCGAGGTCTTTTTCTGCCTTTCTTTCGGGGACCAGACCTATGATCGTCCGGAGAGGGACGTTTCGAGACCCGTACCCCTCTATCCAAGTGTGACCGACCCCCAACTCCTCCCTTAACCCCCGAACCCCCGAGTGTCCGACCTCCCCGGGTCCCTGGGTGCACAAGTTCTCGTCTCCGAGGCTTTGTGTCCTTTCTCCGGTGCAGGGCGGGGGCGTTGACAGGACCTCCTGGGCGGTAGAGGAATAAGGAGTTGGGGTGTCGCCGTTTTGTGCGTGAGCGTGCCATACCAGTGAACTAATATCGGTATTAGACCATACTAGACTGATGTGACGGTCGAATAATGTCACGTTCTTTTATGTCCTTTGCAAAGTTAATGCGGAGCACATTGGCTACATATTTCCTTAGCGACAGGTAGCACCACCTGAAATCTGCAGATAAAGAAAGTTCTATTCGAACGCTGCAAAAACTGAGCGTCTCTGAATTTCTGATATGCGTGGGGCTTGAGAATTCGCCTGTCTACGCCAGAGGTACACAATCCCCAAGACTCACAGACGAGTAGAGCTGTTTCAGGGTCTTGGTCGATCAAACAAGCCCCTTTTTTGGAGTTCGACCAAGTGCTTCTCGGGACACCCACTCACTTGTACATGTCGGAACGCAAAGTACTTTGCCCTCTTTTCAGTTCGAGTCTCCTGTATTCTCTTCCACGGAAAGTCGGACCTGACCGTCCGTCGGGGAAGGAGACGTTCCTCTCCGTCGAATCCAAGTTTGGACGGTTGTCAAAAATTCAGTTTCCGGAAACAAAGGCGGAATTAGCGATTCAGTTAATGTCGAGATTAGGTTTTTTCCATAAATTACCCGGAAATAAATTCAAGTGTCTATGAGAGGGGTTAATGACTTAATCGTCACATTAGAAAGACATAGGACTGGTCTGTCCGTCTGCCGTTACCGGAGTCTTTGACGGGCCCCAGCACTGCTCCCAGTTCCGGCCACTCTTCCCTCGGTCCGGGAGCCGAGTGTGGGGGTCCAGTCACCTCCCCTTCGGGCTCTATTCCCCATGGAGTGACGTGTCGACCTAGGCGATCCCCCTCAAGTTTCGTTGGCGTCGTACAGTCGGTGGGGGGTGACGGGGTTTAGTCGCGTCCTCTAGACACTCGTCGCGTCCTCTAGACACTCCGGGGGGTGACTGGGGGTCACCGAGGACGGTGTGGGGTTGGGGGTCCCCAAGAGTTTCAGTGACGACTCTCAAGTCTTAAGTTCTGTGTGTCTTTATTGTGGTCTTTACCACCGATCCTAGGGTGGGTCGAATGTCTCCGGAGAGACCGGGTTTTCCTGCGCCTTTCTGACACAGGTGGGGTTCTTTTGTTTGGTCTTTCACCTGGTTCCAATTCCGTTACTGCTCCCGCCGGGTCGCCGTGGGTCGGACCCCTGTTGAGTGGAACCACCGGAGAGGGGAGGGCGCCGGAGAGGTGCCCCGGACCTCCGGTGTCCTTGTCGCGTAGGAAGTTCCTTCGTGAGTTTAGGAGGCACACGTCACTCAGACTAGGTATTGGAGACACTGGAAAGACTGTTCTGTCTCCTTGAGACTCGTCCCACCCCCGTGGGAGTCGTTACCGGACTCGCAGGGTCTCGTCGTTCCCCAGGTCGTCTCTGGCTTTGTGGACTCCGGATGAGTGTCGGACATCTTTCCGCCCCCCCGTGTAAGTAGTCTTCTTACGATGGCGGTCCTTACCGGTGTTTGAGCCGCTGACTTTTGGTGTGAGTGACCCCTACAGGGTCCACCAGGTTACCAATCCTTAGACGGAAGGTGACGTCCCCCCGCACCCGAGCTACGGACCAGACCTTTGACCGTCGGGTGCACTGTACCCCTTGGTTCGGGTGAGCGGAGTTCATCTCTCGGGTACCCGGTGCTGCTTCTGGGTCACGTCCGTGTGTGTGTGTTTTTTCAGTGTTTTGTTTTGGTGTTGTACTTGACTGGTGGAAGGGTAAGACCTCCAGTCTCGGACTGGACCCAGAGTGTCCCGACTTTAGTTCCGGGGTCCCCTCTTGACAAAGGAATGGAAGAGATTTTCGAAAGTCTTAGGTGCGCGTAAGCGCCAGGACGAAGGTCGTAGTCTCGGTCGTAGTTGTACTCGACTGGAAGAGGACGAGTGTGGAGGGAGAGACTGGGCGGACAGAGGGAGAAAGTGGAAATTCATGGGGACACTAATACGACCCGGTTATTCCATTAGGTCTTATTAGGGGGTAGAGTTTTGGCAATTAGGGTGGATGGTCCAGGGAAGACGGGAAAGTCCATTTATGTTGGTGCCCAACACCCCTAGTTCCGTGCCTAGAGATCCCCAGTAATGAGACGGGTGTGGCGCCCCCCTCTCTACTTCCGTCTTCGTGTAATGGGGAACCCGAATTGGACGAAGAGTTGTGTGCGAGGTCTCGTCAGGGACCTCGTGACGGGCATTGACCCCCGTTGTCTCTTGTCTGGGGCGTCGTGGATTGTCCCCAGGTCCCTTTACTCACTGCCGTGGTTCTGGTCGTTGTCCAGGTGCCTCCTGGACACTCTCTCTCTCGAGATTGTGCGACTACAGGTTCGCCTGGTACTGCCGTTCGACGTGGTGTCCCGAATCCCCCAAGGTACATAGAAAGGTTTTCTCTTCCTGGTTGCGGTAGAATGCAGTATGTGTTTTTAATTGCGCCTCGTCTAGTCTCTGGAGTGCCCTCCTCCGTCTGGGTATGTTGAGGACCGCCCCTTGTGTCCTAACTTATGGGTCCCGGAATCCATCAATAAAGAATTCACATTGTGGTTTCGGAGGGACTGGTTTCCTTTTTTGGTCTGTTTGGTCTGAAGTAATTTTTGAAAGCAAATAGCTTTTTATGGTAGCACTTTTGCCCTCTTTTGTAGACGTTTAGTACGTAGACTATGCCCGAGTCATAAGTCTTATGTGTCTCTTGAGAATCTTGAGTTGTTATTTTTCTGTTTATTGCTTTAATTTTACATCCGTTTTCTGGACTTACCCGTAAGGACGGTTCTAGACGTTTACCGGCCAATCCTTCGTACACTTTTCCGCAGGTCGTGGTGGGCAGCCATCCCTTTGTGTTTGGTTTTGGTGGTCGTCGACGCTGAAGTGTGGGTGACAGTTCTCCTGTCCATTGTCGTGCATAACCGTTCTTACACGTCTTTGACCGGGGGTCTGTATCGAGTCACGTCAAGTCAGTGAGTCAGCACAGGCTGAGAACCGCTGGGGTATCTGACGTCGTGCGGTCCGGAGGACAGGTAGTGGTTGAGGGTCTCAGGTGGGTCTGCGTACAGGTAACTCAGCCACTACGGTAGGTCGGTAGAGTTAGAGGCAGTGGGGGAAGAGGAGAACGGAAGTTAGAAAGGGTCGTAGTCCCAGAAGAGGTTACTCAGTCGAAAAGCGTAGTGTCTATGTCGATCATCATGCTCATCGTCCTTGAATGAGTGTTACGGGTTTTCCGCCCTCGTTGTGGCTCGCAGGTGGGTGCCTGCTCAGGTGTTTGCTTTGTGTTGTGTGTGTATACGTTACCTTTCACTTTCACTTCCACTTCGGCGAGTCAGTGCAGGCTGAGAAACGCTGGGCACCTGACATCGGGTGGTTCGAGGAGGCTGGTACCCTACGTCACCTTCCGTCAGGATTTTCCTCCTCTAAGAAAAAATAACCTTATATTAACTCGATGTTACAACAGTCGAAGACGACTCGTCGTTTCAGTTTGTCAACGTGTACAGTAAGGGGATGAGAACAAACCTAGCAGAAGGGTACATCCCGCAATGTCTCCTGACTCGTCTCAAGGGGCACGATACGACGACGACGACGACGACGACGACGACGACGACGACGCAGCGAAGTCAGCACAGGTTAAGACACGCTGGGGTGTCTGTCGTCGGGTGATCCGAGGAGACAGGGACCCTAAGAGGTCCGTTCTTGTGACCTCACCCAACGGTAAAGGAAGAGGTTACGTACTTTCACTTTTCACTTTCACTTCAACGAGTCAGCACGGGTTGAGAATCGTTGGGGTACCTGACGTCGGGTGGTCCGAGGAGGTAGGTACCCTAAAAGGTCCGTTCTCATGACCTCACCCACGGTGACGGAAGAGGAGACTCGATACGTCATCGAGGATAAGGAAGAGATAAAATATATGTCGTCACACATATGCAGTCACTTTTCCCTCCCTTAAGCCTATGTGCGATGTTGTCCCTACTTTGGACTTTCGTGGTCCGATTGACTTTCTTCGGACGGTGTTTCTGGCGTTGAAGATACTAAGAATAAGGTGCTTTACAGGTCTAATTCGTCTTAGGTGTCTGTTTAATCTCTCACGGACGATTACGTCTGTCTCCAGAAGACCTCACTGTTTTTACAAGACCTTAATCTATCGTCACCTACCGACCTGCTGAGACCCTTATGTGTTTTGGGGTGACGTCGTATGTTAAGTTTCACTACTTAGAGTACCATCCACTTAATGTAAAGTTATTTCGACAATAAAAAATTTTGATTCTTTTGTATGGTCTACAGTACCCGTATCTTATGGAGTCCTTCGGAGAGGTTCGTTATTGTCATCATTGAATGAGACCCTTGAGTCTAGGACCTATAGGAAGTTGAAAATTATAGAAGACATCAAAGAGGCTGTCGCCCGTATGAGGTGAGAGTACTGCTTTTTGCATAATTTTGGAAACTCTTGTGAAGAATGTCACTTTCTTGGAAGGTGGTTGTGGTCGTAGTTAGTAGGGACGGGTCGCACTCCGCACGACACTCGTTCGGGAGTGGTGGACGGTCTCTCTTCCAGCGGTTCTGGGTTCTACTGTAGCTACGACTCGACGGACCTACTAAGGGGCAGGGTCCTGTGCGTTTAGTGGGGGTAGAAGGATAGAGCACGTAACATTCGACCGTGTATAAAATTTCTCAGAAGTCACTTTACGCGTTACTTAAAAGGGGGAATTAATATTTGTCTGGGCAGACTTCGATGTCATTGCACAAGTGTTCGTGTTAAGACGTGTATGACTTGAGGTGGGGTGTCATGCCGCCCCGAGGAGCACCTCAGCGGGACCCGTTGTGGACACCGACTCTCACGTTGCCACCACAGTGTGAGATCCCGCCGCCCCGTGACGACGTCGAGAGATTAGTTCGGAAGGTTCCGACGGAGGAAGTAGTCCTTGCGCCGGGGTAGGGGCCCATTGTGGCTAGGAGACCCTTTGCGTCTGTGCCGAAGGACCTTCCGTCCCGCTCCCTCCCACCCGACGTGAGAGCGCCCGGGAACACGAGGACTGCGGTCCTGACCTCCCAGCGACCCGAGTTCGTCTCGCTTTCCTGTTCCTACCTCGGCCCTCTTGTAAGACCTTCCCGAGACTTATAAAAGGTCCCGAATCTAGTCCAAAGTTGTGTACACCAAAAGGGCCAGTGCGAGATAAGAATCTCAGGCAGTACGCGTAGGTTCCACGGCCCTCCGTCCCTGTGTCTCCGGGGCCCCCGTCTCGGCCAGTCTGCGTCTGCACACAGGGTCCCCCTGCTCCGCGCCCGCGACCCCCCTGAAAGCCCCCTCCCCTCACCGAGTTTTATGCCCCGTTTTGTCCACCGATTACAGCATGCTCCCTCTATGCGTGGTCCTGTTGTCTCAATTTATTTCTTATTTATTACCTGCCTCCCTTTGCTCCTTGGACGTAGGTTTTCTCGACTTACGAGCCCTGAGGAGTGGGGCTCCTCTTCTTACACCGACATGTCCGTGTGAGTGTGTAGTGTGTCTCTCTGTGTGTTGTGTCTCTGTGTGTGAGTGTGTGTCTGTGTGTCGTCTCTCTTTGTGTGTGTCTCTGTCTCTGTGTGTTGTGTCTCTGCGTGTGTGTCTCTCCGTGTTGTGTCTCTGTGTGTGTGTCTCTGTGTGTGTGTGTCTGTGTGTCGTCTCTCTTTGTGTGTCTCTGTGTGTTGTGTCTCTGCGTGTGTGTCTCTGTGTGTGTGTCTGTGTGTGTGTCTCTGTGTGTAGTCTCTCTTTGTGTGTGTCTCTGTACGTGTGTCTCTCTCTGTGTGTTAGTCTCCTCCTCTTACACCCCGTACTGACGTGTGAGTGTGTCGTGTCTCTGTGTGTGTGTCTCTGTGTGTCGTGTCTGTGTGTGTGTGTCTGTGTGTCGTGTCTCTGTGTGTGTGTCTCTGTGTGTCTCTGTGTGTTTTGTCTCTGTGTGTCGTCTCTCTTTGTGTGTGTCTCTGTGTGTCTCTCTGTCTCTGTGTGTGTCTCTGTCTGAGTGTCGTTTCTCTTTGTGTGTGTATCTCTGTGTGTGTCTTTGTCGTCTCTCTTTGTGTGTCTCTGTACGTGTGTCTCTCTCTGTGTGTTAGTCTCCTCCTCTTACACCCCGTGCCGATGTATGAGTGTATCGTCTCTGTGTGTTGTGTCTCTGTGTGTCTCTCTGTGTGTGTGAGTCTCCTCTTCTTACACCCCGTACCGACGTGTGAGTGTGTCGTGTCTCTGTGTGTGTGTGTCTGTGTGTCGTGTCTCTGTGTGTGTCTCTCTGTGTGTATGTGTGTTGTGTCTCTGTGTGTCTCACTGTGTGTGTGAGTCTCCTCTTCTTACACCCCGTACCGACGTGTCCGTGTGAGTGTGTTGTGTGTCTCTGTGTGAGTCTCTGTGTGTGGTGTCTCTGTGTGAGTGTGTGTCTGTGTGTCGTCTCTCTTTGTGTGTCTCTGTCTCTGTGTGTTGTGTCTCTGTGTGTGTCTCTCTGTCTGTGTGTTGTTTTTGTGTGTCTTTGTATGTTCGTATACACGTGTGTGTCTGTGTCTGTGTGTGTGTGTTTCTCTGTGTGTCGTCTCTGTGTGTTTCCCTCTGTATGTTCATACGTACGTGTGTGTGCTCTGTCTGTGTGTCTCTGTGTGTTGTGTCTGAGTTTCTGTGTGTTCGTACGTCGTGTGTGTGTGTGTTGTGTCTGTGTGTTGGTACGTTCGTGTGTGTGTCTCTGTCTGTGTGTTGTCTCTGTGTGTTGGTACGTTCGTGTGTGTCTCTGTCTGTGTGTCTGTGTGTTGTGTCTGAGTTTCTGTGTGTTCGTACGTCGTGTGTGTGTGTTGTCTGTGTGTTGGTACGTTCGTGTGTGTGTCTCTGTCTGTGTGTTGTGTCTCTGTGTGTTGGTACGTTCGTGTGTGTGTCTCTGTCTGTGTGTTGTGTCTCTGTGTGTTGGTACGTTCGTGTGTGTGTGTCTCTGTCTGTGTGTTGTGTCTCTGTGTGTATGTGTCTCTGTGTGTATGTGTCTCTGTGTTGGTACGTTCGTGTGTGTGTGTCTCTGTCTGTGTGTTGTGTCTCTGTGTGTTGGTGCGTTCGTGTGTGTGTGTCTCTGTCCGTGTGTTGTGTCTCTGTGTGTATGTGTGTACCCGATTGTGTCTGTGCGTGTGTCTGTGTGTTTCCGGGGCACTCCTCGACTCGTTGGAGACCCTTACGTGTCGAAGTGGTGCACGGGGCTCATGTCTCGCTGTGGGAGAGGGTCCGTCTCCCAGAGTGGGGAGGTGCGTCGCCGGGGCCGGTCCACGGACCATGAGGACGGTGAAGGTCTGTCCCGGACTCCGAGCTCCCCGACTGGCGGTCCGGGACCCGGGTCCCTGCAGTCAAGGTTGTCGGGGCCGAGAGTCCGGTTTGGGTCGGGCCATGACGGTCCCCTCGCTTGGGCAGTCCCTGGTTTTGGAGGCGGGGAGCTCCGTCCGGACGTCCTTCGTGGGTGCACAGTGTGTGTCAAGTCCCGTTTAGCTTTTGCGGAGGTGCTGGCCCATTTACCAGTGGAAGTGTGCGCCCGGGTCTATGTGTCCGTCCTCGGCGAGACCCGGTCCACCAGAGGCACCCGAGACCGGGGTGGCAGGTGCGACACTGGGTGCTGTTCTGGTCCTCCGGTCGAGATCGATACCCGACCACCCTCCTGATTCGCCCAAGGAGGCCCAATGCGAGGGTTTATCGAGAGCCGTGCCTTTTTCGGTTATTTGAAGTAGTTGAACTGACGGTAGCAGTAGTAGCGACCGAAAGGTACAAAGTAATCAAGAGCTTTCGGCCGTAGAGACCCTGCTCAAGTCCGAGGTAAGGAAAGTGGTTTAGTCCTTTTGGGGCTCGGAGGCGGGGTGTGGTGGCAGAGCGTCACGAGAAACGTCCGAGGTGTCGCGACCAGGAGTCCTCCCGTCCTCGGGTCGTTCCGAAAAGGTCGGGATTTCTTTGTAGTCGTACCGCGCTCCGTGTCGAAGCTTCTCCTTTCTGCAAACACTTAGCGCCCCTTCCTCGCTCACGGACTCTCCCCAATCCGTCGGGTCCACGGGTGGGAGGGGAGGGGAGGGGAGGGGCCTCGCCCTGGGTCGGAGGTCCGAGACGAGACTTACGGTCGTCCTTCGTCTGGACAACCGTTCCGGTGTCTGGGTACCCGAGGTCGTCGGAAGGGTCTGACTTGGCATCTGGGGTTGCGGGACGACCGACCCTTTGGGTCCTGGTGGAAAACTCAAAGGTGGAGGTTAGAGGTCTTTCGGTTCCCCGGTGTCGCCATGGACGATTTCTGACCCCAGGAGCCTTTTACTAGGTCGGGCCGAGGTTTTGTGGTCAGAAGTCAAGTGTGGACTGAAGGTGAACCAGGCACTCTTTCTTCTGGCGGGTACGAGTACAAGTTTTGTGTAGGTGTGTGTCAGGGCTCCCACTCACGTGCGACTGTGGCCTGGGGGAGAGTGATCCGAGTTATGTGTTGGTTTTACTGGAATGTGAGGACTGAAGTACCGAACAATCTCTTTTTCCAATTTACATCGAAGGACGTGAACGATTCCGTCGATCCTTCTAATTGTGTGCGACCAAACCTAATTCATAAGCATCCTCAAATGAGGCCCGAAGGGAACACCGAGTCGACCATTTCTTATGTGGGGGTTACGCCCTCTGGACCCGAGCTAGGGACCCAACCCTTCTAAAGGGACCTCTTCCCTTTCCGATGGGTGAGGTCATAAGACCGGACCTCTTGAGGTACCTGACATATCGGGTGTCCCAACGTTTCTCAACCTGTGGTGACTCGTTGAAAAAGTGCTCAAATGAGGTTGTACGTGGGCACCTCCGTCCCCTGTGGGTCTTCTGCCTCGGGGGTCTGCGGGAGGGACGGGCCGGTCCCTAGTGAGTCTCCACGGCTGTAGGGTCGGTCAGACTCTCGACTTTCCCACTCCCACTCCCGTGAGCACCGGAGAGATGACTGTGGGGACACCCCGATCCGTGGGCGTCTAAGGGTGTACCGAGTGGGTGTTCTCCTGTTCCCCGGTCCTCGACGGGGGTTCGTGACGACGTGGGGTCTACCGGATCCTCACCCGTCGACCCTGTTCGGACCGAACTCGGCACCCCGTCCAGGAGGACAGACACCCCGTCACCGGCTCGGGATCTTCTACCTCCATCCCTGAACTCCCCAGGGTCCGGGCAAGGCCTTCGTCCCAGTCACCCGTCTCCCTCGACACTGGGGGTTCGAGGGGTCCCATGTCGAGGTTCCTCGGACCCGGCGGAGACGACCAGTCGCCGTCCGCTGGTGTGTGTGTGGGGGAGAGGTAGAGTCGTCGGGGGGAGAGGAGGGGCTCTTGGTGGGCCGTACCAAGAGGGGGCTCCGAGGAGGTCCCTCGTCTGGGGTGCGTCGGACGTCTGTTTGAGTTCCAGTCGGTCGTCAACCCCCCGAACGAAAGGTGGACTCCCCGGAGCGGACCGACATGTACCGTCTCATACATGGGGTCTCGAGGTTGGATAGAGGATGGACGTCGCCGGTGACCGGTTGGAGACTAGGTCGGAGGGATGGTACCTCGAAAAATTCGGAGTCTATGAGTCTTTGTCCGGCGCTGGGGGTCCGGAAAGAGGCCTCGTAGAGGCCGGAGGTGAGTCAACACTTGGAGTCTCGTCCGCCGGTTCCAGTTTCCGTCCCCAGTGCGGACACGAAGACCCTCTGTAGGAGGGTGGTGCGGGTTTCGTTGACCTACCTTTCTGTGTTCCCGTCTGGGTCGCCCCTTGTGGGTCGGTCGAGAGGGACGACAGGTGACCCCCGGTCCGCCCCGGACGTGTGGTCCTACACACGCGGGAGGACCCTCCGTGTCCCGTAGACGCCCAGCCCACTTGTAGGGAGACCCGGGTGTCCGTCTGTAGTCCGTGACGTGACCCCGGCTCGAGGTGAGTGTCTGACCTAGGACTCCGACTGTCCTACCCGTGCTCACTGGCCCCTCGGGGGAGGAACCCCAGAGTCGACCCGTCTGGGTGGGACGACCGGTGTCCCGGGTGTCCCGTTCTGGGGTCCGAGAGGTTCCCCACCATGTCGATGTCCTCCCCGTAATGTCTCGTCCGTCTGGAGACCGGGAAATTCTTCAGTGCGAAGGGAGGTATTGGGTCTAAGGACCCTTCTGCCAGGTCGGCCTTCTCCTCTGGGTGGATCGGTACCGTCGAGACGGACCCCCGTGGCCCCGGGGAGGTCCCGACGGGGTCCAAGACCCTGTGACTCTTGGTTGACGAGTGGTGGTGGGGCCTCTTGGTGGAGGGACGTGGAGAGAGATGCGAAAATACCCGAGCTCTTTTTCAAACAAACTGTTCGCGTTTTTCTATAAAAGTTTGTCGGAGTTCCGAGAGTCCTCCCGGAGGGTGGGTGTCCGCACACCTACCTTCGGAAAAAGGAAGGACTAGTCTCGACCCCCCCCCCGCGGGACAACCACGGGACTCTCCGACCGTCGTCCCCCCCGGGGGCCTCCGTCGTCCCGAGACCAATGTCCGGATCTTCCCGCCGGCCCTGGAGGTACGAACAGAGCGGTCCCTTCGAGGTTCGCGACGGACCCACGGGACCTCTACGACCAGGTGAGGGTCGGTCCCCTACCGTTGGGTCTCAAGGTCGGGACGACGTTTGGACGGTGACTCCTTTGGGTTCAGTTGGTGCTCCAACCGTTTCGTCCCGGCACCCGCGACCACGTTACCGTGCCTGAGGCGGGCCGTCTCGTTCGACGAATTTCGCTCGACGAGCTCTACTCCCGAGGGTTACTGGACGGTTGATTGCGCGACGGAGCGTCTGAGGGTTCGAGAGGTAGGGGTTTCGGATTGACGTCATTTGGAAAGACAAGGACTTCTAGCGTGAGGGACCTCGGGAAGACGTCCGGAGGGCAGGTCCGCGGTGGAGGCCATGTTTCTTCGAAGGGACCTGAAGACCGACCTTCCTCTACTTCGGAGACACGTGGGTCCTTGTCTTGAACCCCCTCACCTGTCGTCGAGCCCCGGGGTAGTCGACCCTACCTCCGCCTCCTCTGTCTCCAAGACCCCCAGGGATTCGCGTACAAGAAAGCGCGTAGTTAGTTTCGAGTCACTTCGGTGAAAGCTCTCCGCCTTTCTCACGGTGAGTCCTCCCGAAGTGTGCGACTGTCCACGGGACCCACCGAGGAGAGGGGGTCCCGACCTCCGGACCGGGAGACGAGTGAGATCCACCCTTGGGTTGGGTACCGGAGTGACTCTGAGGTCTGCTCAGAGTCCCTGGTCCGTGGTGAATCGTACGTCTGAACGCCGGTGGTCACCGGTTGGTCGGTCGTCCCTCCACCCGGCTGGTTCGGAGTTGTGCGGGAGTCCCTGCTACCGTAGTTCCTGAGTCATCGTCGTCGGGGAATGACTATGATTGGTACCCGGGCGCAGGGTCTTAGACGAGAGGAATTACTTAGGCTCGTTGTGGGGACACCCTTTTCTGGGACTGCGACACTTTCTACCTCCCGTCCTCCCCTTCTCCCGCTGTCTCCTACTCTACGAATCTCATAGTGTCTAGGTTGTCTGTAGTACTCGGACACGTGTGAGGCCCTCCATTACTTCCTATCTCTTCGGACCTCGACGTCACGGACCCCAGTCTTTCTCTGTCTTGACTTGTTGTTGTTGTGTTGTCTCCGCACTCACGACGAGTGCCTCTTCTCTTTTGGCTCCGTGTGCTCCTCCAGTAGTGTGAGTGTGGGTCTGTCGGTGTCTCTCACACACACACACACACACACACACGCGCGTGAGGGAGTCACACACACACACACACGTGCGCGGGTGTCACACACACACACACACACTCACCGTCCCCTCACCCCTCCAGTAGTGTAAGTGTGAGCCTGTGGGTGTCACACGCACACACATACACACACTCGCCGCCCCCTCACTCGATCCTGGTTCCGTCCGTGAGGGAGAGGCGTAGTGGACCCGGGTGTCGGTTCCGGGGGGATCCCACCTGTGTCGGACAGTGAGTGACGTCAGGCGACACCTGAGGACTTTGGGTCGAGGGACTGTCGTCTGTGGCGAGGGTGGACCAAGAAGGGGTGGAGAGACTTGGGAGGAGCAGCGGGGACGGAGGCGGGAGACCCAAGCTGGGAGAGACGTTGGTGTCGTCGAGGCCTACGGACCCAGAGTGAACCGACGTCTGGAGACTGTCCACACACGTGGACGGGTGGTGACGGAGGGACAGCGGACTGTACGCCCGCGACGAGAGGACTGCAACATCTACTTCCCCTCTATCTTCTTTGGGGGGGGAAGGGTCTTGTAGGTCGGGGACCCCAAGACCTGAAAGAGGTTTGTCGGTT
This sequence comes from Capra ibex, assembly GCA_006410555.1. Classification (NCBI taxonomy): domain Eukaryota; kingdom Metazoa; phylum Chordata; class Mammalia; order Artiodactyla; family Bovidae; genus Capra; species Capra ibex. Next base: position 4,045,314 of record SJYO01054996.1, read on the forward strand.
GCCACGATGGACTGGTTCGCTGAGGGGGCCCGAAGGACGGAGGTGGTCGTCGTCCGTAGGTTGTGCGGCACTTTAGGGTGAGTGCGACATTCGAGTGGTCCCTTCACAGGATTTGGACCAAAGGCTGTGATAAAGGTGAATTTCTAGCAAGGGAACTATCTTAAAGAACCGCGACTGAAGAGAGAGAGAGGGGACGTCATTGACAATAAAAGTTGCGGTCGGGACACGTCTTAACCTTCACCTAACCTCGTCTGGGGTTGCTACTTATACCGCCTCTCCTCTAAGTTGGCGGCAACTCTGTTACGAGGTTCAGTAGGTGACTTACGAAGAGGGTTCAGGACGAGTTCCACCCACCGTCTCTGACCTAGGTTTGGCAGACGTGGAATTGAGGTGTGGTCTGACGAAGCTCCGTGAGACACTTGAAAGACGTAGAAACGTTTTATCAAACCCCTCCAAATTGTATTCGTGGGAGAGCGGGGGTCGGAGGACGAGGTAGTCCGAGGAGGGGCCAGTGAGTTCAGTCGTAGGGACTTTACGGTCGTGTGTCGAGGGACGACAGGACGTGTGTCCTGGGGGGCAAAGTGGAGGGTTTGGACGGTCAGCTCCCTTCCAGTCTCCACTCGGGGAGAGATGTAGGGCCTCTTTTAGGGGCCGAACAGGAACTCAGTGATTTCCACGGGGAGTCATACACGGGTGGTTCTTGTGTAGACCCTTTCCTTCTCCTAAGTTCACCAGAGTAGTTCCTCGGACTCGAAGAGGGAGGGGTGGACGAGTCCTAGTTGAGACCTCTGTACCTCCGGACCTTTAGGGTGAGGGCCTTCTACCTGTCCGTCCGTAGAAGGGAAGGAGTCGTCCCTCGGTTCATGTCGAGGACTCTCTATGTCTCTGTCCCGATGGGAAGGGCCGACCAGGGTGGGCACGCCTCGCCCCCAGAGTCGACTGCGATGGGACACGGGAGCCGATGGAAAGGGTCCACTAGAGTGGGCGCGTCTCCCACCCAGAGTCCACTACGAGGGGACACGGGAGCCGATGGAAAGGGCCCACCAGGGTAGACACGCCTCGCACCCAGGGTCGACTACGAGGGGGTACGGGAGGGGTCCCTGGCCCGTAGCCGACGGCTCAGCCCAGGGCGATTCGGAGGCCGGAGAGAGGAGACCGCAACTGAGTGAGGACTATTTCCGACAAGGTAGTCGTCTCACACGCGAGTGCCGAGTCGGCGTCCTTCTAGTCTCCGAGGGTGACGGGGTCCACACCACAGACGTCGTGGGCGGAGAGGCCCCCCCCCCCCCCCCCCTCCTTTCTTCTACGAAGTTAGGTTCAGGGGGTCTGTCAGTCACGGTGGTTCCGTCTGCGGACGGACGTGGTGGTTTGCCCTCGGGTACCGCAAAGGGTCCAGTCGCCCAGCCCCCTGTTTCTCCGGTTCTTGACCGTAACGACTATCGAGAACCCCCCGTGGTACGACCGTAAACCCCCACTTCTTCCTTTCCCGACCTGGTGCTTGGCTCCTCGGTGGGACGGACGGGCCTCCTCGACTCGAGACACCCTCCCTACCGACCCCTCCTCGGGTCTCCTGAAGGTAAAATGTCTCTCGACCCTTCCCCTTCCGCCCCTTTCCCGGGGTTCTCCTCTGAGGTCGGCGTCCGGGGACTCACGGGTTCTCGGCGGGTGGACGTCGAGCGACCCGTGATCGGAGCCACGGGAAGAATGCCGGACGTCAGGGTCATGGGTGGGACGGGTCGTGAGATCGGGTCTGTCCTGCACACGGTCAGAGTGGTCGGGAGCGAGTTTGGGTGGGTCGGAGAACTTCTGTTTATGACTGTGGTCCTGTCAGGCGTACAATCTGCCGCCCCTGGTGGCGTCTCCGTCGACTCAAGGGGTTCGCCTCCCGACTGGGGTGGGCCGAGGAGGGAGCGTCCCCGGGCGTGTGGACTCGACGTCGGGGGGACCTCTTGGTTCCCGGGGAGGACCGGGGGGTGGACCCACGAGGGCAGGGGGTGAGTGAGGCCGTCGAGGGGTGGAAGGACGCACTGTCCACCCCCGGTGGTTTCGGCGGTGCCCCTGTGGGGTCCGGTCGGGGCGGGTGTGGTTCACCCGACTTTCGACCCCTTGTCTCCGTCCCCGCGGTGGTGGTGCCCTAGTCTCCCTGGAAGACTGTGGCCTTCGGCAGTGTCCGGGCACCGTCGACCACAGACTCAGAGGGACGTGTTTCCGAGGGCCCTCCTCTTGACCCACTGTTGTCGACCCTGGCCCCTCCCACTGGTAGGGGGAAACGACCACCGGGGGACTCGCCAGTCCCCAGGGACACTACTCTGGGGTCCGGTCCTCCTTCCTCGACGGTGAGGACCCGGTGGCACGGAGGGACCCGTCACGGGGTGACACGGCCGACCGCGTCCCGTGTACCTTGGAAACCCCCCTGGTATGGTCCCGGTCTCCTGGGTCACTCCAACGGGACCGGGGGGAGGGTCGGGCGAGGTGCGTCTCTTGTCTTCCGACCGTCTACTCTCCCCGACTGGTCTCTGGGGGTCTGACAGTCGCACGGGTGTGCAGGGCACCCCAGCCTCGCGTGGATGTCGAGCCCGTGAGTAGGACAATCGTACGGGTGGGCAGGACACCCCCAGTCTCGGCGTCGATGTCGAGCCCGTGGTGGGCAGGGTACCCCTAACCTTGCGTCGATGTCGAGCCCGTGGTGGACAGGGCACCCCTAGCCGCGCGTCGATGTCGAGCCCGTGAGCAGGACGCAGACACTGCACCAGGGCCACCCGCCGCCCGTGACGGAAGGCTAGCGGACGTACAGGACGGAACGCAGAACTTACTTGTCAAGACTCACCAAGTTTCGTCACCCGGGGTTGGAAACACCGTGGCCTCTCCGACCAAGACGCCCTCTGTTTAAAAGGTGTTTTGTGCCCCATCTCCGTCCACCCTCCTCCTCCAAAGTCCTACTAAGTTCCCGTACTGGAAAGAACACGCGAAACGTAGATCAGATTACGGTGGTCACTGGACTGTCCTCCATTGTCACGAGCCGGGTCTGCGACCCCTGGGGACCAAATTTGCCAAGAGGCTATTGCTGACTTCGTCCGTGAGGATTTTGTGGGTGTCCCTACCAGCCTTTTTGACTCTACGATGTCTGACGGGTGCGGGGATTCGTTTGCGCACCCGCTAAGGTACCGGTTGACGTTCACGGAAGTCCGCGTGCCTGGGTCTTTCTTGGGTCCGTCCGGAGACCTAAAGAATCTAAAGAGTTTAGGTCCACTCCCCGACACCCGGAACTTCTTCTTCACTTCAGTGAGTCAGCGCAGGTTGAGAAACGTTGGGGTGCTGACGTCGGACGGTCCGAGGAGGTAGGTACCCTAAGAAGTCCATTCTTATGACCTCACCTAACGGTAAAGGAAGAGGTCCCCTAGAAGGGTTGGGTCCCTAACTTGGGCCCAGAGGGCGTAATGTCCGTCTGAGGAATTGTAGACTCGGTGGTCCCTTCATTCAACCCCTCTCCACTTTCTAAGTCCTCCTACTTTGTTCCTCCTCTCTTTACTCCGGTGCTCGTGGTAGAAACTCGCGTAGAGTCGTGTACCTAGGACGTGACCTTGTCTCTGCCTGTGCCCCTCCCCCCGTCCAGGGGTCCTGCGGTCCAGTCCCACGACGGTGGGGAACTCCGTGTGTCGTCGGGTAGTCGACTCGAGAGTCCCGGGCCTTGCGACCTGAAGCGAGACCTTGATTGTCCTGGGAGTGTCGTTCGCGCGACAAAGCGGAAGAGTGAGCTTTTTCCTGTACTGACGAAGGACACTGCAGACCCGTCTTGGCCGTCGACTTCCGCTTGGAGGGCTCCGGACCGAGTGTCTGTGGGTGACGTGGGCAGTGTGGACGTGTGTGTAAAAGTGTTTGGGCGGCAGGTGACCCCAACCGGGCCCGGGAGAAGAAAAACTACGTGTCTGTGGTTCGTGGACGGACGGGGGGTAGGGTGTCAGTGGCGTTGGGGAGTTCCTCTGTTACACTCTATTCCAGGGGGTTGTCCGATTTCCTGAGAGTGTCCGATCCTACGCCAAAAGACCCTCCGACTGTAGCACCCCGTGACCCATACAGGACCTTCTTTGTGTGAGGAAAGGTGTGACGTGTGTTCTACATACAAGTGGTACGGCAGTGACGTGTGTTCGGGGCCCCACTTGGACCTTCCGACCGCCCCCACGGCCTCTCTACGCACTTAGAGTGCTTCCTTCCGGTGCCCCTGGGTCGTCGGTCCTTGTGACTTCCAGGTGGGGGGAAGGTAGGCTACACGAGCGGAGCCGAAACGATTGGAAACACAATTACCTAAAGTGCCGTGGACGACCAAACCGGACACGGTCCGACCTTCGGGCCGAAGTGCCCGGGACACCAGGGTAAGTAGAGGTACATCAAAGGGATGCCAACAATGACAAGCCGGTAAGTCAGCACAGACTGAGAAACGCTGGGGTACCTCCCGTCGTGTGATCCGAAGGGACAGGAAGTGGTAAAGGACCTCAGACGAGTTTGAGTGCAGGTGACGTTTCACGACCTTCTTACACCGAGAAAAGAGAACGATACAATATCTAGACGACCCGTCACTTCACTACAAGAGTCTTCGACTTGGTCTTCCTCGGTTCCCTTAAACCTTTCAGCAATCTTTTCAGCTATGCCGTCGGACCTCGAAACGAGTCTTCAACCCTTCGTTTACTGTCTATTCTGTGCTCCCGTTTCCAAACGACTTTCTAAAGAATTTCGGAGACCTGGTATTCTCTTTCGTGCCTTGAAACCGTCCCACCCATGGTGCACCGTAAGGGTCCCACTACTGTGGCCCGTGGTGGAGGTTCAGGTGACGGAGGGACGAGAGACTGTTCTTCGTCTCTCGTGGACAGATGTGTGGTAGGATTTCTCCGCACAGGAGACGATGTCACGGGTGCACCAGGTGGGGACGTGTCGAAAGACCCGTCGTCGTCCGGGTGGGACTGGTGCACAGCACATGAGTCACCGGACGGAGGTGGTTGACGAACCGAGGGGAGTTGGAAGAAAGTAGACGAAGGTCCCCTTGTCTTGTGTTGCAGCGTCTTTGGTTGTGTTGTGACATTTCGCTAATAGGAGGTTAAATTATACGTCCTTTCTCTTCAGCGAGTCAGTACAGGTCGAGAAACGCTGGGGTACCTGACATCGGGCGGTGCGAGAAGGCAGGAAGACTAAGAGGTCCGTTCTTATGACCTCACCCAACGGTAAAGGAAGAGGTCCCCTAGAAAGGTTGGGTCCCCTAGTTTGGGCCCAGAAGGAGTAACATCCGTCTGCGAAATCACAGACTCGGTGGTCCCTTCTATATATATGTGTATATTGTAAGGTTTTATTTACCGTTCTCAACAACTGTATTTTTTTCTAAGTGCCGTCGTAGATTTATTTTAGAAAAGTTAAGACAGTGTCCTCTTTGACTTCGGGTGTCTCGGTTTCCAGTGACCCCGTGACCCGGCGTGTGCGCCAAGGCCCGGTCGTCGAGGAACAAGACCGAGTGTCCGCCAGTTGGTACACACGGCCTGAGTTCCTGACGACCACTCTAGTCTGTTCGGTAGCGGTCGTGGAGGTCGTTGGTGGGTGGGGGTCGAGGGTGGGGCAGTGGTAGTTGACGCTTTGTTGGAGGTAGAAACGACCCTTGGCCGCCGTAGAACCTTCCTGGGGTCGGGACAGACAGCTGGTTCTGGGTGTTGTCTGCGCGAGTCCCGTCCGTACCAAAACTCTTGTCTTTGAGGAGGAGGACCGCCCTACGGCCCTGGGTGGTCCTCAAGTTGGACCGATTAGATGTTGCTCCGATGAAGGTCTGATGTTGGCGGTGAGAAGGATAGGGACGACAAGGACTTTTAGTTCTGGGACTCGGTCGTTCGGACCGGGGCGACGCCCACCGTCTCCGGACGTCCCGTGAGTCGACACGTTACGGGGAGTCGAGGTGAGAACCGAGGCTACTCGTTGTGAGTGTGTGTGCCGTTTTTAGGTTGACTCGACGGTCTAGTCGCTGTCAACAGGGGTACAGGGACTTTAAGACGGGGGCTGGGGGAGGAGTGTCTGTCTGGGAATGTCGGGTCGCACCTCTTGACGAGGGGTCCGTTCCGTTTCGACCCGGTGTGGGACTTCTTATCCCTCCCAGGTCGGTGTTGGGACCCCCACACCTGCGACTGTAAGTTCGTCTCTCCTGGGGACCTCCACTCGCAGAGCACACTATCTCGCTCGCACGAAGAATTAAGTACAGAGTAATGACTCCCTCTCAGCGAGTCAATGTAGCCTGAGAAACGTTGGGGTACCTGACATCGGGTGGTCCGAGGAGACAGGTACCCTAAGAGGTCCGTTCTTATGACCTCACCCAACAACGATAAAGGAAGAGGTCCCCTAGAAGGGCTGGGTCCCTAACTTGTCCCCAGAGGATGTAACGTCCGTCTAAGAAAATGGTAGACTCAGTTGACCCTTCGAATGATAATTCTCTGTAAAGATTCATATCTGTCCAGTTGAATTTTTCATAGTCGTCTATGTACGAACTGAAATAGAATATGAGATGTCTATTCTGTTATACGCTACTTAGGCATGCGGAAAAGATTTCCTTATAGGTTCTGTCTTCATCGTTATTTCAATGGTTACTGTTAGTAGTTAGTCTTCTTTATTCAATCTACTGGGAATGGGGAGAGCTTCTCTACCCCTGACCCGTTCGCCAATCCTTCCCTCATGTTACACGAAAATTGAAACACACTTTTGTCAAGGTACAACGGTTTGAATGAAGACGTAAACGGTTATTTAGGAGATGAAGTTTAATGACAGGCCTACGAATTGTCTGAGGTGAGGACCGGAAACAAAACCTTAGACAGTGAAAACAAAGTGATAAAAGACAGGATTTTATGACAAAGTTCAAACAAACAAACAAAAAGGGATTAGTGAGAGGGAGTACTTTGGACTTGTCGTCTCTCTGTAGACGAATGTCGGACACCGGGTGGTGCTGGTGACAGGATCGATCCTAAAGAAAAGGAGGAAGGTTCTCGGTTAAAAGTGACGGTGATTCTTGTGTACCATATTTCCCTAATGTTTGTCGAACCGGACGAAACAAAAGAAATTAAATAAACTGACGTGGTCCAGAGTCGTGTGCCCTAGGAATCAACCCCGTACGTTTGAGGATACATCTGAGATCAAGGGGTTGATTCCTGACTTGTACCCGAGGGAGGTAACCCTCGTCTCAGAATGGGTGACCTGGTCGTCCCTTCAGGGGTCGAACCCGACAAATGCCTTCTTTGTACCTGGAACGAGACGGTCGATCACCTACGGACGGCAGACACCGGGTGGGACAGGGGGTCCCGGTCCCCTCCCTCCCTCAGGGGAAGACCCAGGACGGACGGGGGGGACAGGACTTCGGGGTTGGGACTAGTGCGAGATATAGGTTGTTCATGAGTCGGTCGTGACTGACTACGAACCACGAGACCGTCTATTCTCCTACGTACTTTCCACCAAGACCGGGGACCGCGATACCCTTGGTCGTCTCGGTTTTGTCTCAGGTCGGACAGGTAGTGTTTCGTTGTAGGATACCCCGGTCTTAATTTCCTACAGAGACAGATAAATCAGTTTCGATACCAAAAAGCTCATCAGTACATACCTACACTCTCAACCTGGTATTTCTTTCGACTCCCGGTTTCTTAACTACGAAAACTTGACACCACAACCTCTTCTGAGAACTCTTAGGGGACCTGACGTTCCTGTAGATTGTTCAGATAGGATTTCCTCTAGTCAAGACTTATAAGTAACCTTCCTGACTACGACTTCGACTTCGAGGTTATGAAACCGGTGGACTACGTTTCCTTGACTGAGTGACCTTTTCTAGGACTACGACCCTTTCTAACTTCCGCCCTCCTCTTCCCCTGCTGTCTCCTACTCTGTCAACCTACCGTAGTGGTCGAGTTACCTGTACTCAGATTCATTCGAGACCCTCGACCACTACCTGTCCCTCCGGTACCCCAGTGTCTCAGCCTGTGCTGACTCACTGACTTGACGTCCTCTGCTTCCAACCTCGGCAGTCCCGGTCGAGGGACCTCCACGTGACCTCGACGAATCCACAACTAAAGGTGTTCATCTTAGGTGTCGTCTCGACGCTGATTGGGATCACTGTGCCCGAGGGGTGTCGGTTTGAGGACTGTAGAAGTCCTTCATTTACCGAGGTCCTCTATCAATGACTCAAACTGGTGTGCAATCTTCGTTCTTTGAGGTAGGTGGAGAAGGGGACGAAGTAGTAGTCGTCAATGTTCCCTGGGTCTTTCCAAGGTCGAGTCAGAGTTTAAAGGAGGTTTGGTTGGAGTGTGATTCCAAAGGGACCACCGTCTGTGCCATTCCCCAGGCGGACGTTACGCCCTCTGGACCCAAGATAGGGACCAACCCTTCTGCGGGATCTCTTCCCTTACCGTTGGGTATGGTCACCAGTACGAACCTCGGATCACCCGACGTCAGGTGCCCCAGTGTTTCTCAGTCTGTACTGATCCGCCGACTGTGAAATTCCAAAGTGTGTGACCGGGCTTTCCTTACATCGATCCCACTGACACGCCAAAGGTCCTTTGAGTCTCAGAAACTTATTAGTAGGACAAGAAGGTTTGCGTCTTACGAGCACGAGTCGACGTGTCCACACACTTCGACACAAAGTGATCGTCGTGCGACCTTGTGAGTGTGATAAAAGCTGTCCTGTTCCTTCACTCCCAGTATTACTCAAATTGGAGGTCGTGATAAAATTGTTCGGGAAACTTGCGTCCACCCCGTAAGCCCTCACAACCGGAGTGACTCTTGTGTCACAGAGTAAAAGGGGGGTGCCGTCTACTAGATTCCTTCTTTTACCGTTATTGGTCCCACTCTCTCTCCTCCGACTCTTTTGTGACATTAAGATGATGTACCCTACATCTTCTACAAATGTAGGCGTACAACTTTGCTGACGAGTAGAGTAGTCTTATGCAAAATTGAGTTCGGCTTTAAAATCTTGACAACTTTTGGAGATTGGGGTCTGAGGTCCTGGTGACTCTTCTACCATTGCACTCGGACCTGGTCAGGGTTGGTCCTTCTTTGTTTTTCCTTAAGACTTTGGACTGTGTCTTCCAAGAGGTCTCAGTTGTAAGGTCGTCCTTCCGTCTAAAAGGACCAATCAGTTGATCTTTAAGTTCAGACTGTCGGTACCCCCACCCTCCCACACACAGGTTGTCTGGAGACGTGAATGTCGACCGGTCCTTGTGTGCCGGGGCGGGACCCCCACCGTCCGTTGTCTGGGTGTGTGTAGACCCGACGAGACGACAGTTAATACCCCTTCCCCCGAGTCCTCGAGCCGAGGGTGGGAAACTCTCGGACTGAAAGTGCTTCGGACGAAGGTCGGGGTGACTGATACTTTTCCTAGGATAAAAATGGGGTTCTTCCGACCACTAGTGGGCTTCTCGTAGGAAGAAACCTTTAGAATGGATTATGTTCGATTTATGTGTATGTGTGTCTTTTCTTTGCTTTGTGTCTGGGTAGATCTCCCCCCTTAGTTAGGAACATCTTGAGCCCTGGAACATTCACTAGGACCCCCCACACTCCGAAAGTGTCTCCATTTGTTGTCGTGCCAGGCGCAGAGGCACCCGAGGCGAGGCAGGACTACCGGGCGACTACCCTCTGGAGACGGTAAGTAAAGGTAGTTCAAGGACTTCGGTCACAGTGGGTGTGGACTCAGTAGTCAGTAGGAGAGGGTCTGCCGGTGAGTACACAAAAATTCGTAGACAAGGGGAAGTTCCCGAACGGCCATTTCTGGTGGACGTCACGCCCTCTGGACCCAAGCTAGGGACCCAGCCCTTCTAAGGGACCTCTTGCCTCTCCGATGGGTGAGGTCATAAGACTGGACCTCTTAAGGTACCTGATATATCAGGTACCCCAGCGTTTTTCAACCCTGTGTTGACTCGTTGAAAGTGAAGGGAAGTGGAAGTTCCAGTCGGAATATTTTTTACAGGGTGGCCCCCCCCGAAGGGACCATCGAGTCACTATTTCATAGGTGGACGGTTTCGTCCTCTGTACTCAAGTTAGGGACCAGGTCCCTCTAGGGTGCACGGCACTTCGTTAACGCGGGTACTCGGTGTTGATGACTCGGAGACAGGGTCTCGGGTCCTTGGTGTCGATGATTTCGGACGCACGGGTCTCGGGTACGAGGAGTCTTTCTCTTCGTCGGTGTTGCTCTTCGGGGCCCGTGGGGTCGATCTCTCGACTGGACGAGGGGCGTTGATCTCTTTTCGGGAGTGCCGTTGGTTCTGGGTCGCGTCGGTTTTTATTTTCACTCATCTAAATAAAAATTTTCTTTTACAGGGTGGGTCGAGTGAGACATAAGTTCGTGTGAAGGAACTTACCTCTCTCTCTCCACTGTTACTCGTCGGTCGTGGACTCTTGTCCCGCACCGGAGTCCGTGGGTCCGGGGTCCCCGCGGGCCCTGCGCCCGTCTTGTGCGCCCGTGACAACCTTCTTTCGGACGGTCCGGGACCCGCTCTACAGTAGAGTCTACGTAGGACACTGGAGGGTGGTTCAGGTACGTAAATCTCCCGTGTACGGTGGGGGTCCGCGGGGTTTCGTGTCGACGTCCCTGTAATCCCGAGTCTCTCCGGTGCCAAGGACGTGTACCCACTCTGGGTCCGAGTGCCGCCTCAGTGCCGATGCTAGTAAGACATCCGGGTGCTCCCTGATTTCTCGGTTTCTCTTGGTCAGTGTCTGAGCTAGAGCCGAGGGTGCTCGTCTCGGAGTTCCGACGGCTGAAGGACGAGAAGGGTCCTCGGGAGTGGGACGACTTTTCACAAGTTCTTTGACGATCTTTTTCCACGTCTTATATCCTAGTAACAAAAAACCACCCCGAACCCCACCCCCCCCGCCCCATCCGACGTGACACACCGACACACCCTACAATCGACGGACTGGTCCCTGTCTTGGGCTCGGGGGACGTGACCTTCGAGTCGCAGAATCGGTGACCTGGTGGTCCCTTCGGGGCTGGTACCAGAAGAGGCCGAGTCAGACAAGTCTTGGTCTTACAGTTCGGTGTGGTAGATTGGAGTGGCTCCTCCCTCGGTGTAGGCACCCGCTTCCACGACAGCTGGAGACTCAGACAGACGTGGAGGGGGGTAGGGGGCGTGGGGCAAGTCTTCCGGAGGACGGGGTCCGATACCAAAGTGGGGTCGGGGGGTCGGAAGTGTAGTCGTAACGTCCAAGACTTTGTCGGGGTACGTCGGGGTCGGGACGCGTCCTCGAGTCAGGTCACCGTTGAGGGAGTGAGAGAGTGGACCTACGAGACTTTCAGAGGCCCACTTCTACGTTTCGATTTTTAAGAAGGGGGTCGTTTCACTCGTGAGCTTTGCAGTCGGTCTCCGGGTCTGAACCTAAATTGTCACAGGGTGACGCGTACGAGACGTCCTCATCTTTGAATTATCGTTGCTTCACCTATGAGACGCAGGACTTCTGCCCGATGTGACATTGACCCTCCGTGAACGATGACTACGAGGTCGTGGAGGGGGGAGTCAGAGGGGGGTCAGGGAAGGGGGTGGTCCTTGGCGGTCACTGTGACTCGAGGAAATCGCCCTCGGGGTCGGTCGGGAGGAGTCTCGGGTCGGACAGGTGGAGGGACCTCCCCCGCACCCCCTCCGCCACGACCGACCTCTTCCCCTAAGTCGACCGGGCAGTGTCACCCCGCCCCGGCGTGACGGGGCCCTTCCTGTCCCGGAACTGAGCGGGGGACCCAAGACTTCTTTTCGGTCGTTTATGCACATGTCCGACGTGACCTAGTCTAGTAGGGGTTCAGGACTCTCTCCTGTCTGAGAGTCGACACCGTCCTAGGCTACGACGTTGCAGTCCCGCAGATGCTGCGTCGGAGTTTCCAGGCCATTTTTGTTTCCGTTTTGTTTTTGTTGGTTTTAAAATGTATCCACCACCGACAACGAATTAGAGATTCAGAATAGACTGAGGACACTGGGTGGTCCGAGGAGACAGGTACCCTAAGAGGTCCGTCCTTCTGACCTCACCCAATAGTGCGGGAGGAGTCCCCTAGAAGGGTTGAGTCCCTAGCTTGAGTGTAGAGGACGTAACGGTCTGTCTAAGAAATGGTGACTCGGTAGATCCTTCGGGTTCTTAAAAGTAAATGTATTTCGTTTACACCGTTTGGTAAAAAAAAATTTCAGAGTTTCTTTAAGTTGAAAGAAAAATTCTAGTCGACGTACATTTAACATATATCAAATATTCGTGAAAATATCTGTGTAGTTTGAGTACATAATCATAGACTACCCACTACTCCTAAATACCTAAAAAAAGGACCGTCACAAACTAAAAAAAAAAAAATTTGTCACTTGTCCATAAATAGTCTTTCTTTTACTCTAAAAATAAAAAGTCACTACCTCCGACCCTTGACTACCCAAGAAAACTAGACTATTTCTTTCACGACGGGCTTTGGCGTCCTCCTTTGTTTCAGGTAACTAACGAAGGAAAAGTAGAGTCTTAAGTGAAGGTGAGACGACACACGTCTGTTCTTTTCCGAGGGGCTTCGGTTCCAGCTCCGAGGTCGGGGCCGGGACCGGGGACACGAGTCCCACCCAAAGACGAGAGACCGAAGGTTATGGACTGTGGAGCCGAAGGCCGTTACCCGGGTGTCCTTGGGTGAGAAACTTGACGTGAAACGAGGGACCCAGGGGTTGAGATCTCTAAACAACGTTATTTACTTTCACTCTCTATGTGTTTGTCAAGGTCGGACTTCTCGTCATTGGGACCAAGGTGTTTCTCATAGTTGAAGTAAGGACCTTGTTTCCCTAGTAAGTGTTAGACCCGGGAAGAGGCAAAAGATTTTTACAGTCTATCTGTGCCTCACAGTCGTCCCTGTTTGCTACGTCGACAATCTTCCTGTCCTGTCTTGGGGTTGCCGCCGGAGCGGCACGTTCAGACGCACTCGTAAGATGTGTCGTCGCCTTTACTTTCGTCTGAAGTAAAGGTCAACGGCTGAGTCATCCGCTTTGGTGCGTGCCAGTTCTTGTCGTTCGGTCTCTTCGTGTGCGTCCATTTACTATACATTCACCGAGTCGCCGTTCCTTAGGCGGACGTCACGTCCTCTGGGTCCTCAACACCCAAGCTAGAGACCCAGCCCTTCTAAGGGGACCTCCTCCCGTGTCGTTGGGTGAGGTCATAGGAACGGACCTCTTAGGGTACCTGTCTCCTCGGACCGCCCGATGTCAGGTGCCCCAGCGTGTCTCAGTCTGTGCTGACTTCACTGTCTGTGTGTGTGTGTCAGACACCTGTGGGGAGACTCTCTATGTGTTTGTCAAGGTCGGACTTCTCGTCATTGGGACGAAGGTGCCTCTCATGGTCGAAGCAAGTAAGGACGGGTACACTCCGTCCGGGTGCGCAGGACGACGTCGTGACACAGGTTGTCGGTAAACAGTCTATTTCGTTTGCACAAACCGACAAAGTTTCGTCTTCTAGGTACGAATGTATTCTATTCTTGTAAAGAACTTATCACGTTTTTTATAAGTAATATTAATGAAATTATAGGTATAAGGAAAAGGGGAGGTAAACACTCGTTCATAATGAAATAGTTCTTTTTTTAAGAGATTTAGATCCAGATGGATCTGAAACGAGTTCGTTGACTTACTGGTGTACCTCTTGGTACGACCCTTTTACTACCGATGTTTGTAGGGAAGTTTAAGTGTGAAAAAATAAGGCACGGGGGTTCATAGCTTTTAGGAAATAAAGAGGTACTTCGACTCACGGAGGAAGAGTGAAGGGCGTGTCTGAGGTGACTTTGTACAAAACGTGACTTTGTAGAAAACAGTTTCGAAGAGAAGAGTCTTTGTTTACCGATCACCTTCCTCCTGAATCACTGGAAACGGGGTGTCGCCCCACGGAGGTCCTGGTGGGAGTGTAGAGTCAGAGAAGGGAAGGTAGACTACCCCCCTTTGTCCCCTGTCTCCGACCTCTCTTTTTAGTGTCTTCATCCAGGCCCTGAAGGACCAGGTGACATTCGTCTGTGTCCAAGCTGGGAACCCCTTTAAGTTTTAGGGTACACAGAGAACTCTGACTTTTTTTTTTTCGTCCAAGTTGTACTTTTTATTGATGAGTATCACCTCTGTCGTACCTAGGACTTTTCGTGGATCTTAACCTCCGTCCTCCGGTCACAGGAAGTTGACTCAGTCTTCCGGGAGGGGTCCGTCGGGGCCCGTCCCTATTCTGGGTAGGAGTATAGAGTTCTCGTACCCCAATTTAATTGTTCCGGGGATTGTTTCGTTTACGTACCGTGTCAAATTCTAAGGTTTCGTCAAGACACGAGGCGCAAGAGCTGCGATTGGAGAAATTCGTTTGGTTGCGTTACGCAGTATTTTAAAGTCGGTGTCACCCTTGTAAGGATTGTGAAAGAGGTTCCTCGTCGACACGTTTCGCATTCAATACTCTACGCCGGTCCACGAACGTGTGGGTGACGACGTTACGGCGTGCCCCGGAAGGTCGGGTTCCCTTCAGTCGTCTAAGCTACTCCTTTTCCGTCCGCACGCACTCTTCCAAGCGACACGAAAGAGTGTTAGAGCCTTTCGATCGCGCATTCTTACATCGAGGAGGAAGAGACACTTGGTATGTATTTACGTTTTGAGTGTGAAATTATTCACCAACTACTCTGGACTGGTTGAAAAAGAAAGACGAAGGGTGATCCCTTTTTTTTTTCAAATTTTACGATTTTACTTCAGGAACGACGATCGTTCCTGGAGGACCAACCAGGTCGCCAATCCTGAGACACAAGGGTTAACCCCTGGGTCTAGGGTGTAGAGTGTTGAAATTTCTGGGACGTATAACGTTAATTATTAGCTACGTCGGTTTATTTAAAAAAAAATTCTTTGTCGTCCCAGTTTTTGGTCACAGGTGACTGAAAAATTTACCACAATTTTACGATATTATTTCGTTGTCACACAAAATTTTTGTAGAAAGGAGAATAAAAAAAGGTATACCAGTAGACTGAGAGGGGGTGACCATAAGGAACAGGTCACGAAAGGCGTACTGTGTGAAGTTTTTACAGGAGGTGTTCCGTTTGAGTAGGTTTCCACTCCTCCAACCCTCCCTTCGGTAAACGTCTCCCTGACTACTGGACTCTACGAAGCCAAACTTGGTCTCCCCGCCTCCCGTCGAGGGCGCCACCTCCCTAGTGCCCACAATCAGAGGGGGTCCGTGTCCGGCGCGCGCCACGGTCGCTCCCCGTGTTTGGACACGTCCCTCTTGAAAGGTCTCTTCTCCTAGGACCCGATCCTCGTTCGGGGATAGGAGGTACGACGTCACGTGTTCGTGTGTGTGTTGTGTACATGTGTGGATTGTATGTGTGTACATGTGTGCGTGTTTGTGTCTACACACGTGTGTCCATGTGCACACTCGTGTGTATGTGTGTATTACATGTGTGTGTTGTGTACATGTGTCATGTGTATATTGTGCACACGTGTGTTGTATGTGTGTGCATGTTTATGTGTAGGCACACGTGTGTGTTGTATGTGTATTACACGTGCACACTCGTATACATGTGTGTGCATGTATGTATTACATGTGTATGTGTGCGTCTGTGTGGTCGACCCCAAAAAGGAGGTTTCGGACCCTTACGCCAGCCGTGTAGGACCCTGTCGGTGACACACACACGGTAGGTTACGTAAGACCCTGACTTACTGCGAATTCTGTATTTTTATTCTACGACCGGGTAGTGTCCGTACCACACACAGTCGGTCTTTGGTGAGACCAAGGACGGGACCTTTAAGTCTAAAATGTGATATTCAGTGCTTGTGGGTCAGACGTGTTGGTCTTTGTGAGTTTCTGAGGCTTATTCGAATATTGGGATAAAAGAAAAAAAGTTGTTGTAGTGTCATACCTAGTCCGAAGCATCGACAGGAGGCTTAAAGAGGACCCTCCGTCCCCTATTCGGCTCCAAATCGAAAATAGAGTTTACACGTTGTTAATACTGATCGCCCGTATAATCGTCGACGTCTTTTATACTTAATTCTCGATTGGACTTCGGTGAGGCACATCGACGACGTTATGTAATCTTTTTCGGAAGTTCGGACAGGAAGTCCCCTTTCGTGCGATCGAAAAGGTTACTACCTCCGTGTTGTAAAAATTACACCGACCGTTTCGGTACGTCTTTTTTGTCCTCCCGTTCTCCTTTTGGTTTTTTTTTTCGTTCACTAAAGGTCCTCGTTTCGGGGTCTAGTGACCCACTGAGACCGGAATCTCGTAGGTGCTGGGCGTCGGGCACCATAGAGCTAACGCCTCTATTAATGACCTAACCTAAGTCCTAAGTTAGTAAACTTGAACTTTCGAGGGTGTCCAAGTCGTGACAATTATAATCTTCACTATTAATCTAAGTTTCACTGTCACAAGTATACCTCCCGACGTCCGAGGATCCTAAAGACAAAATGAGTAACGTCCGTTACCCTCCTCTCTCCTCTCTACGACCTGGGGTCCGGCACCCAGGAACGTGACGATGGGTGAGGGTTCCGGGTCTGTGAGAGAAGAGGGACGACGATAAACCAGGTGTGTCCGGGAAATTCAGACCCGGTTTGACGAAGAGACTCGAGATGACCGGGAGAGGAGACGGAAGGACACAGGGGTTTCGCAGTCCCGGGGCGGGTCGAGGACCGAGACGGGAGGGGTTTTCCTGTCGGGGTAGGCGGGAGGGGCGTCCCGACACTGTTCGCAGGTGAGTCGTTCCGGGAGGGACTCCGGTGATGTCTAAGTTGTGGGGGTGGAGTTCCGAGGGGTGAGGTCATAAGCCGGGACCTCTTAAGGGACCTGGTAGATCAAGTACCCCAACGGTTCTCAGTCTGTGTTGAGTCGTGGGATTTTCTCTTCTTTTTTTTATCGGAGTGTACTTGAGTGCGGGGAAGGGACGACACACGAGGGGGAACAGTAAAGAGGATCGACGTGCGAGAGGATCGTAGAATCACTGGAGACGAACAGACATCGGAGGTAGATGGGACTTGTGTGAGTGAGGTCCTTCGACTCGAACGCGGACCAGTAGGTGACAACTGGGGGGTTGCGGACACTGGCGTGTGAGTCAAATTTGTGAAGACACACTCTAAGACCGATCTCGGACGGAGAGCCCCCTGGGTCGAGGGTGATGGGTAGGTGTGTGTGTCCACGACCCGGGACGTTCGTTGTTCGTGGTTTCACGAGTCGCACCCCTGTTCGTCCTGTCCTGTACCACGGGGTGGATTTCCTGTGAGTACGTGTGTGTACACGGTCCGAGGTGCACAGACACGGTATTCGTTTGTTCCGCTGTGGTGTTTCCGTCGTGTGTCGGGGAGGGGTGTCTCCCATTACTTTCGCAATCAGTGAATCAGCACAGGTTGAGAAACTCTGGGGTACCTGACATCGGGTGGTCCGAGGAGACAGGTACCTTAAGAGGTCCGGTCTTATGACCTCACCCCTCGGTAAGGGAAGAGGTCCCCGTAGAAGGGCTGGGTCCCTAGCCTCGTCCCAGAGGGCGAAACGTCCGCCTAAGAAATGACTCGGTGGTCCCCTCGGAGTACCTCCCTTCCCTTTATCAAAGGTATCCGTTGACCTGTCGACTAGACAGGAACTACCTAATAATTCGAAAGGTGATTACCTTTTCCCCTGACAGGGTCTACTTTTTTTTTTTTCAGTTTCGTTACCCTTTACGTTTCACGAAATCTTACTGTTCGAAATTTTAATTTTCCACTCCAAGGAGCCTTCTGTTCGTTCCTTGAACGTACTTCGTCCCCAGATTCAGTATGTACTGAACTTTCGGTCTTTAGGACCTCTCGATCTTTCATCGGGTCGGTCCCGGGACTCGAGGTTTACGTACAAGTGGTACCCTTCTTCAAAGGTCTTTCGCCTAGGTGACGGACGTCCTTGCGTACCGTGGTCCAAGGCAGGACAGGAGGGTCTTTTGAACGGACGTTCAAGTAGCGTACGTCGGGCCGAGTGAATAGTCCGCACTTTTACGTTCATACCAGTTCCTACGCCAATTCAGAAAAGGAGGCTTTGCGTTCGCCGGCCGGACCTTCTTGGCCTGAGTGCTTTCGTGGCGTCGAGACTCAGTCACTCGTGGGGTGGCGGGCCGCCGGGGTCGAGTCCCAGAAACTCCTGTGCAAAGTGGTGTTGGACGGAGGATGGGCGACGCGTCTTGTCTCTCTCCCCTCCTATTTCGCCTCTCTGTCGGCAAAGTTCACCGTAGAGGCACTGGTCCTACGATAAGACTCTAGGTAAGTAGGGCGCCCCCTTCCCCGCCAGTGCAAGAGTAAAGTAGACGTCACTCCTATATTACTCCCAGTCGTGGTCGCTGGGGGTCCCGGAGAAGTCACTAGAACCGAGGCGTGTGTCAGGGAGGAAGGAACGTGAGCCGAGTCAGTCTCGGGTCGCACACGTCCCTGGCAGTCCCGTCGCGACCTCCACGGTCTGGGATTGGTCGAGGGACGGTCGTGGAGCCGAGGGGGTCTTTTGAGAACCGACGTCTTTCGACGAGTTTACCTACCGACTAGAGGGTTTAAGATCGAGTCCTCCTACCCCTTCGCCCGTCCTCGAGGGACGTCCCCCCCTCTCGTAGGAGGATCGACGGGGCCGTCCGACCGGCACCGGGGGCCGGCAGTGGACGGACCCGAGGCACCGTGGTAAAACATTCTTTCCAGTTATGACGCCGACTCTTGAGTAGCCTCCTCGGGGTGTGTCCCGTCCTACTCCAATTTTTGTGTTACGGAACCGGTAGACTCTCTCTCTCTCCTCGGACCGCGACGAGGACCCGCACCCGACTGGACGCGTTCCGCGACGCCACTTGTGTGCAGACGTCAGTGACATGAACTTGAAGGCCTGCCTGCGACGAACCTCCATTGTGGTAGCAGGGACCACAGGGCTCTACTCCTTTGCCTCCGTCTCGTGTGGGGGCCCCAAATTCCTCCGGTAGACGTCTCCCGCACACGATGCTAGTTTGACTTGTTGTATTAAGTGTGCACCTATACACCGAAGGACCACCGAGCCTTCCCAGTTCTTAGACGGACGTTACGTCCTCTGGTACCAAGCTAGGGACCCAACCTTTCTAGGGGACCTCCTCCCAATCCGATGGCCGACGTCATAAGAACCCGAAGGGACCACCGAGTCTACCATTTCTTAGGCGGACGTTACGTCCTCTGACACCTCAAGTTAGGGACCCAGACCTTCTAGGGGACCTCTTCCCCTACCGTTGGGTGAGGACATAAGAACGGACCTCTTAGGGTACCTGTCTCCTCAGATCGCCCGATATGTCAGGTAACCCAGGGTTTGTCTGTACTGACTCACTGATTGAAAGTGAAATACGTACATAGTTATTCGAAGGGAAAACTGATGTAAAGTTCGCAAGTAGTATTTTCCATTATTTACTTATCAAGGCTTCGGTCCTACCCGAGACCTCTGTTTTCATCACGTTAGTTCTCGGTTCCGCCCTGAAGGGGCACCAGGGCACCGACGGCGGACCACCCTAAACTGGTGGTGGAGGGTCCACCAAGGGACGGACGGCCACGTTCCCTGTGTCCAAGCTAGGGACCAGGTCGTTCTAGGTTGCATAGAACCTCGTTGATTCGGACACACGGTGTTGGTGTCTCTCGGACACGGGATCTCGGGTGCGCCGTTGATACCTTCGGGGGGCGGGATCTCTGGTACGATCCGTTGGTCTCTTCGGTGACCCTACTCTTCCGGTGTGGGGTGTTGGCCTCCTTCGGGCACACGTCGCCGCCTCTGGGTCACGTCGCTTTCTAGTTGTTCTGTGAATTTAAAAAAAAATTAAAAATCTTTCTCGCCTCTCCTCCTTAGTAACCCCGGGTAGTCAAGGGTGGACGCTCTTTCAGGGTGTCGCCGGAGGCACGGCCGGAGGGTCCCGGTAGGAGACTCGGAGAGAAAGCTCGTTTTCTGCTTTCTTGTTTCTGGGTTTTTTATATGGTTTCGGACGGACTACTAAAAATTGTTGGCCTCATCCTACGAACGGTACACAAAGTAGAGTCGGTCTCGTAGGAAGACGAACCGTAAGGTTCGTCTTGGAAACTCCACTGCGAGTCGTGTTTAACGGTGGGTCAAAGATTGGTGGGCGGCACGAAGGTGTGTTACCATTAGTGCCGTCTCATTGGACTACGCCTCACCCACGTGTGTGGAGGGCCCCTGGTAAGAGGTGCGCCGTCTGGGCCCTTTTTTGTGGTCTCTGGTAAGAGGTGTGCCACCTGGGTCTTTTTTTGTGGTCTCTGGTAAGAGGTACGTCGCCTGGGTCTTTTTTTGTGGTCTCTGGTAAGAGGTACGCCGTCTGGGCCTTTTTTTGTGGTCTCTGGTAAGAGGTGCTCCGCCTGGGCCTTTTTTTTTTGGTGGTCTCTGGTAAGAGGTGCGCCGCCTGGACCTCGTGGTCTCTGGTAAGAGGTGCTCCGCCTGGTCCTTTCTTTTTTTGTGGTCTCTGGTAAGAGGTTCGCCGCCTGGACCTTATTTCGTGGTCTCTGGTAAGAGGTGCGCCGCCTGGGCCTTTTTTTGTGGTCTCTGGTAAGAGGTGCGCCGCCTGGGCCTTTTTCTTTTGTCCGTACTACGAAAGAATGTGTTAAAGGATAGTTTTAGGCGGACGAAAGGACGGACGGTGTTTGAAAACCTAGAAGTAAGTAATCAAGATTCTCCTTCTCTCCGTTTTGGAGAGAGTAGTCGTACGCTGAACTGCCACCAAAAATTGTTCGAACTGGTAAAGACTATAAATTACCTCATAATGATCTAACTTTTTGTTCAGAAAGTTTCGTTTCTTTGGGTTTCATTCCGACACGAGGTAAGCGTACTACGAGTCAAAAAAAAAGTACATATAAAGAAATAAACCGACTCGGGTCCAGAATCAACGGTGTATGTCCTAGAAATCAACGTCGTGCGTCTTAGGTCAAGGGACTGGCCCCTAGTTTGGGCCTGGGAGACGTGACCCTTGCGTCTCAGGACCGAGGACCTGGTGGTCCCTTCAGGACGGAGACCACGAGTGAGTGACGAGTAGACATAGAGGGAAGTAAGAGTGATATGTCCACGGAGTGTTTATAAAAGACAAGTCAAAACAAGAGGAAAGACTTTAGTGATCGGTCTCTACAAAGAAAGGGGTGGGGGAGGTAAAGGCGGTACTGGTTGGACGTAGTGGTTACTGGTTTAACGTGGTTCCTTTCACTGTACACAAACAGTTGATTGTCTTCGTCGGGCGACAGGTGTGCGGTGCGACTCCTGGTGCCAAGGGACAGGTGAGTAGTCCCGGTCGTCCCTCGTCGGACCGGGGACGCCTGTCCGTCCGTTTGTCCCCGTCCCCGAGGCCCCAAAGAGAAATGGACTAAATTTTATAATAAACGACAGTAAAAAGTGAATTGTGTGAGTTTTGAAAAAAATTTCGATGAAACCCTACTCACTCACTCACTTTCAGTGAGTCAACACAGACTGAGAAACGCTGGGGCACCCGACATCGGATGGTCCGAGAGGAGACAGGTACCCTAAGAGGTCCGTTCTTGTGACCTCACCCAACAGTAAGGGAAGAGGTCCCCTAGAAGGGTTTGGTCCCTAGTTTGGGTCGAGAGACCCTACTTGAAACCCTACTCAGTTAAGGTTATGTAGGTACATGAATTTATAGTGCGTCGGTACTTTTTCTAACAAAATCCTTTCCGCTCCTGTGCCGTTTTACAGTAGTATCGTTTCTAAGGACCTGTGCGGTGGCACGTCCGTTGTGTGTGGTTGGGGACATTTGGGGGTTCCGTCCCTCTTCCCTTCGCAGGGGTCTCATTGCCGTCGGCGGAAGTGTGCCTCCCCAGTACCCGGTGAAAAGAGGAAGAAATAGTAAAGGGGTAAAAGATGAGACTCGCACATTGTGCCGTTATTAGTCCTTTCCCTGACCAAGTAAGTGAGCTTAAGAGGAGAACCGCTAGTTGAGAGAAAAGGCAAAAGGGGAGAAGGACAACGTTTCAGATTTTGGCTCCGTTCGTAGGCGGTCCACTTGTGACATTGGTTCCGTGGTGCAGGGTCCTAGTCCCGAGGACGCATGGAATGGATCTCCGCTTCCACCCGTCTTCTGGATCCAGAGGGGACGACCTTGGTTCCAGAGATTGGGACAGGGTGGGTCCTCCTGTGTACGTCCTCGATAATGCGCAGAAATGCGCAGAGTCTCGTCTTTCACCGGTTCTCCTCTCCTAGTCAGTGTTCGCTATCCTGAACTCTTCTCTTCTGACAGGTCCTCCACTTCTGTGTGCCGGGGGCTCCCACTCCGGCTTTCCGATTCTCTACAAGGACGTCCTCACCCCCTCCCCTGCCCTCGTCCAGGTCTCAGGACCGGGGATCCCTGTTCCCCTCCCCGAGCGGTCTCCCAGAGAAGTGTGACTCCTCGACCCCCCGCTCCGGGGACGTTCTGTTTGCGACAGCGGGGTCGTTTTTCCCCTCGGGGGTCAGTCACGTCCTGTCAGTCTCCGGAGTCAGACCTGTTGCTACTGTTCAAGCCCAAGGTTTTGGTCGGAGAAAGTGCGACTCAGGTCCACACGTCGGGGGTGCACGAGTGTCCAGGAGTATCGACGGGTCTTGCGAACAAAAGATTGGGACGGAAGTTTCGACGTCACCTTCGACCGTCTCTCTCGGTCCTTCGGACTGTGAGTCGTCACGGGGGCGGGGTGGGACACACTTGTCGCCTCGGGGTCCCCCCGACTCAGGCCGCTACGGGTCAGACGTGTTGTCCTCCTCTTAGTGGACGTCCTTGCGACTGGGACCACCCTTTGTCTCGCCCCCGACACCACCCATCTTTTGCGGGGGTGGGGGGTCTCTGCGGGTGTAGGACTCTGACAGTGGTTGTCCCGGTCTCGGTGAGACGTCTGTACTAATTCTTAGCATGTCGTCCCCTAACAAAACCTAATGAGTCTACTCGGGTTTGACTGGTGCTCCCAGGACTCTTAACCCTTTTCCCTCTCTTCTCCACTGCACTCCTACCTTCTCCCCCGGTCTCTCTCTAGACTTCCAAAAATGTACCGACCGAAGGTCCTCCCTCCCTCCTCGGTCCTCGGTTCGGCACGTCCATCGGACCTCCTCGACCTCTTCTGGTCCCTTGCTTAAGAGGAGATCTGGGAAGCCTACCCCGTGTCGGACGGCTGTGGAATTAAACCCTGAAGGCTGGACACAACAGTTCAGTGATTCAATCCCCATTGAACAGTGACGTCGTGGTCCTTTGATTATGGTTCCAGTGCTCCCCGGGGTAGTCTCAGGACCGTTGCTGAGCGAGGTACGTCATTTCACGTCGCACTGAAACGTCTTCTGGAGTCAGTACTTCTGACTGTCCGGTTGAGACTCTTGGCCGGTGTGAGTGACGTCTGTCGTGTCACTGGACCGTCGTTGAACCGGGTTTTGACGCAGAAAGTCTAGGGTGACGCAGAAGGTCTGCCTGGACGTAGAAGACCTATGGGGGAGGTCCTCGTGAAGTGCAGGTTGAGAAACACTGGGGGACCTGACATCAAATGGTTCGGGGAGACAGGGACCTTAAGGGGTCCGTTCTTATGACCTCACCCAACGGTGAAGGACGAGGTCCCCTAGAAAGGTTGGGTCCCTGACTTGGACACAGAGGATGTTACGTCCTTCTAAGAAAGGGCAGACTCGGTGATCCCTTCGGGGTCATCATGAAGTCACTCTAAATACAGTCTCCATGAAATGTCGAGTGCAGGAAAGAGACTGTGTTTGAAGTTCCGAAGGTCGAGACGGGTGAAGTCTCTCTTCACTATTTACAGACCTGTGTCTCTTCCGTGTACGCGGTCGTCCGACGGACGTCATGAACCCACGTCTAAGAACGGAGGGGTCGGGATGAACTGAGGGTTGTAGTGTGTCTCCGAATCACGTTCCTACGGTGTGCGGAGGGTTCGGGATGTCCTGTCCCTAAGAACTTCGGGTCGGGTAGTGTTTCATTCCGTGTGCGGAGGCGTTCCGGGGTAGTGACGTTGGTGGCGTCGAGGCACCAGCAGGTGGACGAGTCCGCCCGTCCGTCGACCCCTGGTCTCTAGGCAGACGGGTCGAAGGGAAGAGAGGGGGTGGTGAGTCGGGGCTGAGGACGATGCCGACTGTCGGGGCTGAGTGTTCAGTCTGAGCACTGCCAGTCTGCGTGCACGTTCGGACTCACGGAGTGTGTCCCCTAGGGTCCACCTCTGTCCAATCGTGTTATTACGCTTGTTCGACTTACGCCTCCCAGTAGTAAGGGAAGGTCGGGAGCCTGTGCTCCCGAGTTGGGCTCGAGAGTTTGTATTCCGCGGGTGACGGGCCTCGACGGCTTACCCTACGACCGACACGGTAGAGACGGGACCCGGGGTGCCCATGGTAGACGTCACCTGGGACACCCGAGACCCCAGTCCGTGTGGGTCTATGGTTCGGACCAAAGAGGTGACTGGTAGACATCTTGGACTGCACCGTACTCAGAAGAGAGAATTAGGAATGGACGGTGCTATCGCCCCTAAAATATCTAGTAATATTATCCGTCGGTTACATGTATTTTAAGAACCGTGTGTCATCTACGGGTGATTTAACGTCGATAATGTTGGTGGTCGTGTCTCGGTCGAGGTCGTATACCATGTCTTTATGCTCCAGGAGCCTCTCCTGAATGTTGTTAACGAAGGGTGCTGTATTTTCCTGGTCACAAGATTGATACTGTGTCGTCGTCTCCCCGAAAGAGTGTTGGGCCGATCTTTGGAATGGTCCGGGGTTTCCGCCCCGAACCTCGGTGAGGGGTGTGGTTCAGTCTAAGGGTTCGTTCCCCCGAACTTTTGGTAGCCGCGCCGGTTGCTCCTTCTCCGGTCCTTTTGCGTGTCCTCCTGTTAGTTCATTGGCTCTCTGTTTGTCGTTAGCTTTGATAAGTAGTGTGTGTTCCCCGGACGTGTGTGGCTTCGAGAGTTTCCTACCTCTCCGCGCGAGGGTTTCGAGGACACTCTTCGTTCGACCCCCTTCTGTTGTCACCAGCGGTCGATGTACCGTTCCCGTCAGAGTTGGTTCAGAGGCGTCGGTTGAGGGTCGACGAAACGAAGGGGTAGGGTGAGCGTTCAAGGTCTGGATTTCCCTCTTCAGCCATTAGTCATGGTGATGACGTACTATAGGTATTAATTAATCCCTATATTAATACTATAGGTATCAATTGTCTCACGTGCAAGTCAGCACAGGTGGAGAAACGAGGGGTACCTGACATCGGGCGGTCCGAGGAGACAGGTACCTTAAAAGATCCGTTCTTATGGTCTCGTCCAACAGTAAGACGAGGTCTCCCAGAGGGTCCCCAGTTTCGGCCCAGAGAATCCGGAGAACGTACCCGTCTGTCTCAGAAATACTTCGACTTCTTTAGTGTTTTGTGGTCACCTTGCTGGACACACCTCCACCGGCAGACAGGGACCCCGGACGACCCGCTTTCCTGTCAGAGCCAGGTCGGTGACCCGACCGTTTCCGGAGGCGAAAGGTAGGGAAGGGAGATCTCACGCATCGGTCCTGTACCCCCACCCCTTCCCTCCCAGGTAAGAGGAGGAGTCTCCTATGTAACCATGTTTACATAGGAAAGACCTTAGTCACGTTGTTATGTAATAAAAGTAATTTCTTTTTTGGTGAAACTATGTTGTTATTGGGTAGCTTCTGGTGTAGTGTTTCTTTATTTACGAGTCACGACAATAATTCTTTTGCAGGAAATAACGTAACAGATGTTGTCGCTTTTGAGTCTTCGTTGAAGTTATGGGTTGTTAGACTCCGATTAAGACTTTGCAGGGAAGTGAACTTTCCCACTATTGTGTACGTTAGCCCATTTCTACCAGATTCAAAATAATGGTCTATAATTTTCGTCCCACACTCCGAGATTTGTGACCTTCTCGGAGACAAGATTCTACACTCACCTTCGTTTCTGGTAGACTTTGCGTGGACTTTCGTGGATTTGTGCCGTAGGACTTTACGGACGAATACCTGGAAAAAGGGGGGAACAGGGATGAAACTTATTGGGATGTTACTTGTGTCTAATTCATACAGATTTCTCAGATGAATTATCGGATAAATTTTTATTGTCCTACCCCTGAAGGATCGCCAGTTACCCAAGGTGACCTGAGACCCGAAGGCGGTGTCCCTCACTTCTAAGTTGCAGATCAGTTCCTTGATGCTCAGGTGTACGGCTTGTCGTGTCGGTTTTCTTGTTTATTTAGTTCAGACTTTTTACTTACTTCTTATTTTGATTGTTCTGTCGATAAAAGGTCCGTAAGAGGGGTGAATGATAATTGAAGAACTGAACTCATCCAAATTTTCGCAGGGTCCGGTCTGGAGGCGTAACTATTAGTCCGGACCGGTCACCGACCTGTTGGCTCTGGGAGGAGGATTTTAGTGTGGGACGGGGGTGATGGTCAAGGCACCCCTAGGACGTCGAAGGGTAGGGTGTGGTGAAGGATGCCTAGTGACGACGGTGTCTTCGTGTTACAATGAAAGGGGTCGAAGGGACCGTCGAGTCTGCCATCTCTTAGACGGACGTTACGTCCTCTGAATCCGACTATGTCAAAGTACCTTCTGAGGTCGGGCTATCATAAAGGTGAAGTCTGCTTTTTGTTCTGTTCTGGTGGTAGTGGGGTTTACATACCTCTCCTTGCGAAGGGTTTTGTAGAGTGAGAAAATAGCCAAGGTGTCAAAGTAGGGTAGTCACCTTCAGACTGACGTGTCAAGACCCTATTTGCGATGGTCTTGGGTAGGTCCGAGTGGGTGTTAGACTCTCCTTCTGTCACCAGGGAAGTAAAAGTCCCCAGAATGCGCCGTAGTGAAAAGCGTTGGGGTTCTTCGTAGTTCCCGGAGGTTAAAGGTTGGTGTCCCACCACCACTTGAAGGAGCGTAGCAGGGGCATGAAGTGTGGGGCATTACGTGGAGGAAACCTGAAATTAAATACATGTTGTTAGAACGGTTCGACGATGACGACCATCCATACACAAAAAGTTTCCACAAAAAAAGAAGAGGTTTCTTAAGTAAGGAACAATGGTATTTAATAAGTGTTTTACGAAAACACGTTACATTTAGTAAAAGGTAGGGTCCTAATGTTCCCACATAGAAGGTGTAAAAGTTTACTAAAAGAACGACGTTTTTTATTTTCAGATTGAGGGCCGGAGGTTCATTTGTCTCTAGTTAATATTCGTCTCCGTTGTCGGTACCCCTCGGAAGGGGACTCTCCTCTGTCCGGTCCTGTAGACACGACGTCGCTTCCAGAAGGGTGCCCCTACGAGCCTCCTACGGGCAGTGTCGACGAGGGGTCCAAACGTAGTTGCCCTTGTAGGGTACGGAGACCTAGGCACCGACTGACCGGAACTGAAACTTTTTGTCGGTAGCCTATCTTGTGGGTGTTTCGGATGGGTGAAGTTTTTGGTCAGGGGAGAGAGCACTACCTCTGTAAGGGAATTCTGGTGTAGTTGTAGAGGTCAAAGTTTCGTCTGCAGTTGTGCTTTGTCCTTAAAGTGCAAGTTGTCAATGGTGGGGGTTTCACCTCACTTTCTGGTAATTTCACTAGTCAGAGTTAAAAGAAATGAGTTAAAGTATCGACGGGGTAGAGTAGTGGAATCCTTTGCATTGGGACTGTAAAATTTTACTGTAAGTGTGACACGCCTGAGTCCTCCTTGTGTAAAAGTTCTGTAAATAAATTTAAATTTTTTTTTTAGCATAAAACGTTACCTCTACAAAGTGGATCTTAGACGTGTGTCTTAATCGAATTGCTCTTACATTATGGATTAATCGTCCGTTATAGGTTGTTAGCGGGGTTCTTCTTTGGACTCGGGATTTCTCAGGGAGGGGGGTAGTAAGAGAAGCTACACGTGGGGGTGGGGGTCTGGCGGGCGGGGGTCAGTCCCTCGCCTCGGAACGACCCGTCCGAGAGGACATGTTGGAAGGTAAAAGGGCGAAACACACTACTCGTTCAGAGGACCTTGCCTCCCCTCCCCCCACGTGTCGATGGAGCCCGAAACCCCGTTTCGGACCCCTCACACCGACCCCCCCACCCCCAGTGTGCCTGACCGCCCGCCTTCGTGGTAGGAGTCTGGAACCAGCGTCGGCGTAAGGTCGTCGTGGGAGAGGAGGTTCCTGGGAGTGGAGCTCCCGAGGTGCGAAATCGGAGGTAGCGAGTGGTCGGGGTCTCGGAGCGATGTTTCATCTGACACTCAAAGGTGGGACAGGACAAGGCCAATGTAGGACCCGGGTGCGGTGGCGGGGAGCTGGGGCCGAGTGGGGGTGCACTGGGTAAGCGAGTCTCGTCCTGAATAGTCACACGCACCCACAGCGACCCGGCGTGTCCCGGGTGCCGGGATCGGCACCCCTCGGTGCATGTCGGTCGACAGTGGTCTGGTGTCACTGGGGCGTAGGGGTGATAATACTGGGACTGCGAGCGGTGGCCTTAGGTCGGTCCTCCTCCTTCACCGTCGGGTGAGGTCGTAAGAACGACCTCTTCGGGTACCTGTCCCCTCGGACCGCCCGACGCCAGGTGCCCCAGCGTTTCTCCGCCTGCGCAGACCCGTGTGTCGTGCGTGACAGGGTCCGCGACACGGGTCGTGACCGCACTTGGTGGGAAGGTTGTAGTGGGGAAGGTTGTGAGTCGTGTGTCGACCCTCTCTTCCCTGTCGTAGCAGGGGCGACCTGTCCTCCACCCCCCTCCCCCCCGTGTCTCGGTGGTCGACGACTCCTGTGTCCCACCAGGTTCGAGTTTGGCTCCGGGAGACCGGTGACGGGGGGTGGAGGTGCGGGAGGGAGAGCCACAGACGGGTGTCCGTGGGTCAGGCCGGTCGAGACGGGGACCCGTGCGTGAACGACGAAACAGGGGCCTAGGGCGTCCTTGGGTCAGGCCGGTCGAGACGGGGACCCGTGCGTGAACGGCGAAACAGGGGTCCACGGTATTTTGTGTCCCGAAGGGGTTGCCGAGTCACCCTTTCTTAGGTGGACGTCACGTTCTGTGTCCAAACTGGGGACCCAGCTCTTCTAAGGAACCTCCTTCTTTACCGTTGGGTGAGGTCCCTTTTAGGGTTCCTGTCTCCTCGGACCGCCCGAGGTCAGGTCCCTCAGCGTCTCAGTCTGTGGTGCCTCGTGCGTCCGTTCGCGCGTGTGCGGCATTTTGTGTCGAGTGTCGAGTAGGGACCACCCACCAGTGGACCACCTACCGGGGGTGGGACCTCACCCTTTGATCTGGGGTGAGGGTCTTCGACCGCGGTAGGCTCGTTCGGACGTAGAGAGCAGGATCCGTGACTATTTTGACCGCACCCCCTCCGACGAAAGAGGGCGACGCTCCGTAGCCGTCAGTGGTACGGGGTCTCTCCTCGTCTCTGGTCCAGACGGGTCCCTTCCTTTGTGACGGAGGGGGTTTCCGAAGGGTTGTTGACCTTTTCTTCCTTAAAGTCTTAGTGTTTCAGAGGGAAAACGCTGGAGAGTCGTGTAGTTTCTTTCTGTTGAGTTTCCAGTAGGGGACTACTTCGGGTCGAAGGTGGGTCCTTCAGCAGACCGGTCTGTTTTGGTCTTTCTTGGGTCTGTGGTCGGAGACGTTGGTGGTTAAATATCTTTTTGTGTCCGCACCGTACAACTCTTAAGATTCCCCGACGCCAGGGGGTTTTAAGGTCTGGTTCATTCACAGTGGCCCGCGACGTCAAGGCAATTCTTTAGTCGAGGTACTCTTCTCTTCCTTCTGTCGACGCCCTGGGTGGGCATCCTTCCCTGTGCCCTCTTCGAAACTGGTGGACGTCACACGCCTGCAATAAGTCTAGGGCGAAGTTTCTTTGGTTTTTTTACAGTACTCTCAGGGTTCTGTTAGCCTCTAAACCTGTGGTTGACCCGTACAATACTATTCTGTGACAAGAGGGAAAAAAAACTGACTCTCCACATCGTATGTCCTAGAATCAAGGGGTCCCTAGATTGGACTCGGGAGACGTCTCCTTCGACTCTCAGAATTGGTGACCTGGTGGTCCCTTTAGGTTGACAAGTTAAAATTCACACTATTGCCACTACACCAGTGTACATGAAAAAAAAAAAAAATTCTCAAGAGAAAACCTCCACTATGACTTTATAAATACCTACTTTACTATCCTACCGAACCTGAACGACGTTTTGTTATGACTACCCAGCGTCCCATATATCTCGTTTCTTCCGACCGATGACCCAACTATCGATGACTTCGATCGACTACCCACGGACCCTCCACCAAAACAATACGATACATGTAAAATACACAAACTTGACAAAACATTCAAAATCTTTTCGTTGTAAAGCGAGTTTTTCAAGTGCGGATCTGAAAAAAGATGGAAGTCAGTGATGTGTGTGTGTCGTAAACATGTGTACTTTTGTGTGGTGTGTGTGTTAAGAGATAAAAGATGCGTATGTACTTATTCATAAGGTGAGACTCGGAGTACAGGGGTGTAGATGTTTGGCTCTTAGGATAGACATAGAACCTCAACGAGCTCCTAATTTGGCTAATTATTTGTATTCGACTAATCGTACTAAGTACAGGTCATTAGACGATTAACAATAGTAATTGTCTCGGTCAAAGTTTGTACGGTTCCAACAGGCGAGACTGTCAAGACGGGAGGGTCTGCCACACCCTCCTGTGGATCGGTACCGGAGGACGACGACGTTCTCACTACTCCAGGTGCAATAAGACTCCTAAATTTTCACTTATTGGGAAGGAAACATAAGGAACCAAACGTACACGGAACCTCCAACAAAAAGGTTACTTTTGTAGGTCTCGAACTGGGCGAGCAGAGAGAGAAACCTGCTGTCCTCCTTTGTGGTCGACTTCGGGTCGTGGTGAGGCGTTCCGAGTGACACCTGCCGACTCGCGTGACTGGGCGTTGCCGGTGGGACCGAAGCCCCAGTCCTGGGTTCCCCTAGTTTCAGTTAAGGTCCTTCGGTTCCACCCTCCCCGTACTGTGTTTTACAGAAACCCTTCTGCATTAAATCACCCACACCCCGAACCCGACTACCGGTCGAAATAAAGACAGTGGAAATTTTGAGACACACAAATTTTTTCATAAGCTTCCCTCATCCACTTTCTTTTTAGGTTCAGCACTTTGACAGGTCACGACCCAAGTCTCTGAACACTATTTGAGTTACTTTAGTTAGGTGCTAGGTCGCCATAGTCGCAAAGGTACCAAGAATCGACCTGGTTCTCGGTCGCGAGGTCTTTCTCGACTTGCACCGTCCTCCGTACTCCGTCTTGGTAGTAGAAGTCTGTTTCCCTTCTGTCGGTCGGGGTACGAGAGAAGACCTGCGACAGAGACCCGGTTTGAACTTCCTACTCGACGACCCGAGTGGGGACCCCGTGCCTCGAACCTGGTGGGGGTGGACGAGGGACCCGTTATTGGGAGGCGTACCCCTGGGTCCCTCCGTTCATCCCTGACTACAGAGTCACGGTTGTTAATAAAGATGAAAAGTGATCCGAAGAAAGAAATTGATTTGAAATATAAAAAAATATTAAAATGTAAAAATTTTTTGACGAAACTAGATTTGTGTATGAGACAACTCAAAAAATATTTCGACATTGGAGTGTCGGTCATAAAAAAAAGGGTCATGTTTAATCAGACTTTAGAGTTACTTCTGTCTTAATATCATTTACATATTTTTATTTGTGTATTTATATTAATTTTATTACATTCATTTCTATAATTACCCCCGAAGGGAACCTCTTCCCGTAGGGTTGGGTGAGGTCATAGGAACGGACCTCTTAGGGTTCCTGTCTCTCTCCTCGGACCCCCCGATGTCAGGTACCCCGGCGGGTGTCAGCCTGTACTAACTCGCTGATTGTGAAAGTGAAGTTTTTGTAATGGTTTCTGTGTTGCTGTAATATTCTTATTCGATATTATGTCTGTCTTTTATGTGTCGACACAAGTCCAAACCTTTCGGTGACAGAGGACCAGGGCGAGTGAAACCTTTAGTTCCTGACCGACTGGGGTGTGGACGTCATAGTCTCGGGACGGACTAGACTCACCCATTGCTTTGGGGACACTATGACATCTTTGTTCTTTAGGAGCCCATGTTGTATGTCCACTATACCCCCTCCGGTCCCGTCCCGTCCTGTGACAATCCCTGACTTGACACAGGTGGAGGTGGTGGAGGTTTAAGGACACGACTTCGGGACGGGGGGTCACACCGACATAAACGTCTACTCCGGAATTGCCTTTATTTATCCCGATTTGCTCCAGTAGCTAGGTTATCCTGGCCACAGGAGCTTTCTCTCTGTGGTCCTGCACGTGTGTCTTTTCCGGTGCACCCCTGTGTCCCCTTTTCCACAGGTAGGTATTAATTCGGTTCCTCTCTCCGGAGCCCTCTTTGGTTGGGAGGGCTGTGGAACTAGGGTGCACCCCTGTGTCCCCTTTTCCACAGGTAGGTATTAATTCGGTTCCTCTCTCCGGAGCCCTCTTTGGTTGGGAGGGCTGTGGAACTAGAGTGTGAAGATCGGAGTTTCGACACTCTGCTAGTTATGGGTAAAGAAGTCGGAGGGTCAGACACTACCGAACAATCCTGTCGGGACGTCTGTCTGCGACTGTGTTCAGGAAGGCCAACCGGGGTCGCAGGGGTCCGTTAGTCTAGAATGGGACGTCCTGGTTCCTACGAAGACGACGTAGGCAGGTAGTTGTCGTCGACGCTCCGGCCGAAGACCCAGTCGGCGTAATCCCTCCCACTGGGGGTGACGTCTGGGTCGACCGCCCCGTAGCGGGGGGTGCCACGTGGGAGCGGTCCTAGACGTGGCGACTGGGAGTCCTGTACCTCTTCTACACTTCAGAGGACTCCCCAGGTCACTTACACATAGGTGAGTCGTCTGGAGTCAGACTCGACTCTGTCCCCCGCCCCTCCTTCGACCGTCCTTCTGTTCGGTTCCCATGGTCCACGTCTGTGGGTGAAGGAGGTTCTTTTCCTCCTCTTTTGTCTCCGAGTCCTAAAGTTTGTCGAAGGGGTTTCCGTGTGTCTGTCTTTCTCGTCCCGGTCTGTAGTTTCTGAGAGGAATTCTGTGATGGCATATACGGAGCGTGTCAGTTCAATGTGCTGTCTCGTCTTTTGCGTTCACACACGAACCAGTGAGCCAGTGTAGGTTGAGAAACGCCGGGGTACCTGACGTCGGGTGGTCCGAGGAGACAGGGACCCTAAGAGGTCGGTTCTTATACCTTCACCCACCGGTACGGGAGGAAGGCCCCTAGGGGGGTTGGGTCCCTTACTTGGGTCCAGAGGGCGTAACGTCCACCTAAGAAATGGCAGACTCGGGGGTCCCTTCGGGTCTTTTACGGTC
Organism: Capra ibex; assembly: GCA_006410555.1. Classification (NCBI taxonomy): domain Eukaryota; kingdom Metazoa; phylum Chordata; class Mammalia; order Artiodactyla; family Bovidae; genus Capra; species Capra ibex. Next base: position 4,078,546 of record SJYO01054996.1, read on the forward strand.
ACGACACGAACCAACGAGTCAGGACAGGCTGAGAAACGTCGGGGCACCTGAGCGTCGGGTGGTCCGAGGAGACGGGTACCCCTGAGAGGTCCGTTCTTATGACCTGACCCAACGGTACGGGAGGAGGTCCCCTAGAAGGTTGGGTCCCTAGCTTGGGTGCAGAGGGCGTGACGTCCACCTAAAAAAAATGTCGGACTCGGTGGTCCCTTCCGGTCTCCTCCAAGTTGACTTTTACACGGCCCGTACTCTCTTCCTTTCCTTCCCGTGTCGTAAAGACGAAATAAGGGTTCGGACCTCGCGTCTCATTTTGTCAGTCCTTCCCAAGGAGGGGTCTCGTAAGTGCCCCGCAGATAACGACGGTCCGTACGCACGTCGACCCCACGGCCACCGGGCCTCCCTGTCCTTCTGTTCTCCTATGTTCACATGTCCGACCCGGTCCTTCCTTCGGGTCCGCTACGCACGGGCGCCCTTGGTGGACCAGGTGCCCTCTTCGTCGGTTCAGGTCCCACCTCCCTCCCCCTCGGCCTCCCTCCCCCTGGACCCCCGAGGCTCCGTCGAGTTGGTAGACAGTGGTACTCTCGGGTGTGAGTCGAGTCGTTGGGGAGGGACGTGGGCGTCCGGTTCGCGACACAGTGAGTCGGTGGGGCAGAGACTTTTGGTAGAGTGAAGGTACTTGTGGCTCCGTCGTGACACGACTCTGGGAGGGTGGTCGGGTCACCAATTCTGAGACGGAAGGTTACGTCCCCCACTCCCACACTAGGGACCAGTCCCTTGGACTCCAGAGCGTTCGGTATTCCACCCCGGTTTTTACAATCCTTTCTTTTTTTTTTTTTTTCGGACGAGGGACCTGGGGGGGAGTCGCCGGGACCAAGTCAGGTAGTGGTCCGGACCAAGAGTCCGATCGGCGGGTCCGAGTCTTAGTGGTTGGCGGTAGGAAGACCATTTAAGTAGACGACCTTAGACGATCTTACCCTAAGACTACAAAAGTTGGTTCTTGGGTTTATCTGGTTAAATGGTCCGAGGGGTCGAATTTCATACTCTTTTAAAATAAGAGTTTCCGTTTCCGGTGACGACTCCCGTTTCTGACGGACTTAAGTCCTCGGAAAAATCACGGGATTTGAGACTTCCAGTAAGGGTCTTGCCGTCGACGCCATTGACGTCTGGACCCGTGGGCGGAGCGGCGGGCCAATGAGCCCGACGTCCGGAGGACAGATTCCGTATAGTCGGAACTGAGGCACGAGTAGTCCGCACAAGGGGCCCCGGTGTGCACCGGAGTGAGGTCCCTTCCGTGGCAGTCCTCGAGCCAGGAAAGGGAGAGTGCGTCAGTACGAGGTGCCTCGATGTCGGTGTGTCCCTGGGACGCACCCTGACCGCAGACCAGACACTGGTGTCAGGGACTCGCGGACCTCGGGTGTGACCCCTCTCTACAACCCCCCCTCCCATCCGTACTAGTCCCGAGTCTCGTGTCCGACGGACGGACCTCGGTGCCGGTCCTCTGCAGGGTTATAGGAGGCCCCTTGTCACTGTCCTCGATTTGTCGCTCCTGCAGTTGCCCCAATTCCTTTCCCTTCCGTGCGGACGGGTCCCGGTCTTGGGCCTGGTGGTCCCCGGGCTTCGTCTCGGGTTCTACTGTTCCACCGGGGTCCCTTGAGAGACGACTCCTCCATGGGCGCCTCCCCGGTCTGGTCCGTCCGGGTACCGGTTCCCGGGGTCTACGATTCTCTTCGTTGAGACCAAAGGAAAGAAGTGAATGGGGCACTGAACAAGATTTTTCCGAGTCCTACCCCACTCCGGTCCTTAAGGCGGAAGTAAGACTTTCGGGACCACTCGGTAATTTCCGAAAATTCGTCCCGTTCCGGACCGGTCTAAACAAAACCTTTAGATAAATACCCACTCGATTCGACAGTTTGTGCTTAATGGTGTAGCTTCAAGGACCCGGTAGACTCGCGTCTTCGTCCTCTACCCGGACGGGCGTAGCTCCCTCAGACCCTTCGCGGCGGGAGGACGTGGTGCAGTCATATTTATGCACAACTGACGAATGAGTAGTCTCTAGGCTTCTGTCGTGTGATGGACACTTCGCCTGGGCTTGCGTAGAGCCGTCGGCGGATCCCCAATAGTGTGACACTTTTGAACTTTCGATACTTCAAGAGTAAATATACCTTGTCGAGTCATTAAGAGGTCGTCCAATTGCACACCCCACCCCGTCCCTCAGCAATACAACAACCCGGAAAGGAGAAAAATTGATTCTTTCCGGCCACTGTCCCACGTTTGAGCCCTACAGGGTACTGTCGTTTGGGTGTGGCCAAACGAAGAACTGAGGTGACCCGGAGGCCGGGTGGATGCTCCGGGCCCCGGTACCCCTGAGCGGCGCGGACCATAGGGCTGTGGTGCTGACCCAGTGCACGTCGTCGTCGGGGGCCTCACGGCAGGCCGTCACCGTCCCCGTGGGACCCTTGGATAGTTTCTTCGTCGTAAGGTCCGGGTGGGGGGTCGAGGTCCAGGTCACGGAGGCCCGCCCGGCCTCCGAGTGGGTGTCAGGCCCACTGGGATCCGGAGGACGGTGGTCTCCTGGAGACGGGAGTTCCGGAGGTCGGGATGTCGGTCCGGGTCCCGACCCAGGTTGGTCGGTCCTGTCCACACCCCTCCCTTCTCTCTTCCCCGTCCCGTTGCACCCCTTTCCACCCGTGCGGAATGTTTGGACGCCCTTGTTGTGTCGTCGAGGACTTGCTCGCTACTCCGGGGGTTCGTCCCGTGTCTGGTGGCTCCGACACAACAGGTTAAAGTGCTAGAGTTGTGAAATTCTGTCAGACCACAGTTCCTCTTCGAGCACTTTGTTGCAAAACTTGATCTTTTCGTATTTGTCCGAGTTCCTCCGACATTTGGTCTGAACCTCCCTGCACCGGATTGGACTGTTCCGGACCGGACACCTTGCTGGGACTCGTCTGTGCCTTCCGGTCTGAGGTTTGCGGCGGCTCCCTGGTCTTAGAGTCGAGGTGTCTCCCCGCGCCTGGTCGGTCCGGGGGACGAGACTCCTCGTCTGTCGCGACGACGACGATTTTAGGGTCCGTGAACTATTATAAGAGTGAGCACTTAGAAAAGTAAAGGGTCTCTTCCTCCGGTTTCCGTTCCAGGAGACCGACCACGTCTTCAAGTTGCACCGGGAGCTCCCCAGTGTTCCGACGGTCCGTTACCACCCTGGGGGGTCTCTGCAGTCCCAGACGAAGGTCCAGTCTTCAGTTCCAGTTGAAGGTCAAGTCTCTAGAGTCAGGTCGATACCCGTGTGTCGTGTGTGAAGGGTTGTCTCTTTTACTCGGTCTTTACCCCTTCCTTCACGTCCCGACTAGAAGAATGAAGACACAGGGTTTTTTTTTTTTTTTTTCGCAAAGAGTAGGAACAATAATAGGGAGGTTTCATTTTTTTTTTTTTTTTTTCTTATTTATTGTGGTCTTGAGGGTTTGTCCATTCAGTCGAGTGTCGTGAAACGACACTCTTCCTTCACTGTTGACTCATCTGTTCCCGACAGTAGAGGGGGCTGTGTGTGTGTGTGTGTGTGTGTGTGTGTGTGCCTCGGGGTGGTTCTTGTGTCGACACCTTTCGAAGTGTCCTCGATTTAGGTACTGACCTCCTTTCATGTGCCTCAGAAGAGGGGTGGAGAGGTTCCTTTTCTTGACGGTTCCCCTTGAGAGGTCTTGCGCCTCAACAGTTTTTCTAAGTGTGTCGCTTCAAAGGTCCTCCAAATGAGAACCGGTCTCCTGTTCGCTCATTAAAGGGACTCGGTTCGTTTCCAATTATTAGTTTCCTCAAGCAATTCGGGCGGGACTCGCGCCCGACGGTCCTCCAATCAGTATTTCGCGACCTACCTTAGACGGATGAGTTCGTCAACCTCCTCCCCGTCCTCTCTCCCCTTGTAGGAGTGGGCCCTCGGTCAAAGGATCTTCTGAAGGCCCTCCTCCGAAGGACCGCCCGCGACCGTCCAGGGACGGGGGTAGGCCTCTCCCAGTAGTCACCGCCCCCGCCCTGTTCCGGTCGGAGGGGTCGACGTTTCACGAACTAGGGTCACTCGGACGTCCAGGTATGTGGGGTGGCCCGTACGGGCGGACTTTTTCACACACAGTCCCACTGGGAACCGGTCGTGTCTCGACACACAACTTCTGACCTTGACCCGTCCCTGGCGTCTCCAACCCGGTCCCCTGGAGTCGGGTCGTTCTGACTCGAAGATCGGTGGGACACGTCGGTGGGGTCCAGTGGTGGGTGGTCTGCTGTGAGTGTGGGTGGAGGGGTTTCGACCTTGGTGGTTTTTATCAGGACGTCTGTAACGGTTTACAGGAGACCCCCGATTTACACGGGTGAGGAAAGGAAGTCGTGGTGTCTAGAATCGGTTCGTGAGCCTAAAACCTCTCTTTGCCTCCAGTCCCCAGTGTTTCAGGTTCTATGGAGAGTTGGGTCTTCTGTAGTAGAAGGAGTTCCTGTTCACGTCAGGAGTTTCTCGGGTAGTTGGACTGGGGGCCTCTTGTGTGCGCGACTGAGGGTCGCACTCCCATCTTCGGTCGTCGACTAGACCCCTTGTCGAACCGTCGCAAAAATTTCGAATTGATACGTGGGGGGTATAGAGGGTCGGTGAGGTGACGATCCATAAATGGGTTCTCTTTACTTGTACACACGGGTATCCTTCTTCGCATGCACTCACAAGTATAGTCGAATAAACATTCTCGGTTTGAGACCTTTGTCGAGGTAGTTCTAGGTTGTTGTCCTATTCGACCCCACTCGCGTGTGGTGTCTTATTTTAAGTCGTTATTTTTTTTTTTTTCTCGTTCACTGCCTATGTGAGTTGAGCCTGCCGAGAGTTTTAGGACTACGACTCACTTCCTTCGACCCACTTCTTTCCCAGGTGATGCCGTACTAAGGTAAAGACGATTTAAGATCTTTCACGTTTGTTTAGGTGTCACTGTCCACTAGACTCACTCGTCTGCCCCACCCCCCCGACCCCGTTGCGGAGCCCTCCACTCCTGTGGGTCGTAGAACTTCCACCAAGACCCCACCAGGCAGTTGTAGGGAGTCTACCTTTGGAAGACCACACACGTCGAAGATAATGTCTGTAACCTCCAGGTATTTCGACACTTTGTCTTCCGCGCGTGTTTCTCGCGACGTCGGTATTTTAGGTGGAGACTCTCGTCGACAAGGCAGGTGCCCCGTGTGCCGGGGTGTCCCTTCGCGACGGGCCCGTCCACCCCTGAGAGTCGGCGTCTTAACGTGAGGGGAGGGGTGGTCGCGGAAGAGCCCCCTACAGTCCTCCTACCCCCGTGCCGGAGGTGGCCACGAAGGGTGAGGAAGGTCGTGGGTCCCGGGGACGGGTGGCGGGGCGAGGCCAGACGGGGGTCGCGTCTACCCCTTCGCCCTAATTCGGTGCGGACGTCCCCTCAGACCGGATCTTGGCTTGTTCTCGTGTCTGGCCGTGGGTTACGGGCACCTTCCCTGCGACGCCTGTCTCGCGTGGTCTGCCTTGAGGCTCTTGGCGGCCGGACCGCTTCCTGTTCGGGCCCGCTCGAGGAGGGAAGAGACGGGGTGTCGCGGTGAGAGCCTTTGTCTCTGCCTCGGTGGACTCGGTGACTGGTACGGACGCCACCTTCCGTCTAGGGCCCAGCTCAGGGTGTGTCTTTAGACCGGGGCGAGAGGGTGTTTGGTCGTGATCTGCTCGTAACCTGAACCGGCGAAGACCGAGACGTTGGACCGAGACGCACTGAAGTCCGGTTAGTGTGACTGAAACCCCCGTAGTCAAGGAGGGATAATTCAATTAATATCGAGTCTCCTTTCCGTCGAAGATGACCGTGTACGACTTTTACTTGACGGCTGTTTCCAGCCAGATCAGTTTCGATACTAAAAGGGTCGTCAGTGCATGTCTACACTCTCAACCTGGTGTTTCTTCCGACTCACAACTTCTTGACTACGAGCTTGACGCCACAACCTCTTCTGAGAACTCTCAGGGAACCTGACGTTCTAGTTTGGTCAGTGAGGATGTCCTTTAGTCAGGACTCACAAGTAAGTTTCCTTACTACGACTTCGACTTCGAGGTTATGAAACTGGGTGGACTACGCTTCTTGACTGAGTAACCTTTTCTGCGACTACGACCGTTTCTGACTTCCGTCCTCCTCTTCCCCTGCTGTCTCCTGCTCTACCAACCTACCGTAGTGACTGAGTTACCTGTACTCAAACTCGTTTAAGGTCCTCTATCACTTTCTGTCCATTCGGACCGCACGACGTCAGGTACTCTAACGTCTCTCTACCCGGTGCTGACTCGTTTACTCGTTGTTGTTATTCTACTCGCCGAACGATCGTAGAAATGACAATTTTGCAGTGTATTAAGCCCACGGAATGTAAATCTCTACATCAAAGTTCGTCGGACCTTAGTTCCACAGAGTCTAGAGCAAATGAGGCCACCTTAAAAGAATTGGTACGACAAACCTTAGAGAGGGAGGAGGGCGGACCCTTGAACAGTGGTGTCCGGCGGTCGACCTCAAGACACAGGAGGGTCGTACCAGGTGCGGTGGTTGGTATCGTTGTCTCATTTTCGTCCGATCGTCCACGCTACAGGAGACGTTGGTGAAAGTCCTCTTCGCGTGTCTGGTGTCCCTTGAGGGTCGGGGGTATGTCTTGGACCCGTCCAGACTCTCCAAAGGAAAGACGTAGTAATTTTGTAGGGTCTTGAAGGGACTCGACCAGGTCACCGATTCTGCGACCTGAGAGTTACGTCCCCCGGTCCCGAGTTAGGGACCAGTCTCTTGATCTAGGGTGTCCGGCGTTGATTCTCAAACCACAACCCGATTTCTAAGACACACGATGTTTATTCTGGACCGCGTTGGATTAATTAATCAAATTTTTTTGAAAAAATTGTTTTTTTAGCATTCTCCTCCCTCGTCCAGCACAATCACATACTCAGGGTTCAAGTTTAGACCTGAGTCGGTGGAAATCCACACCTACCTAAACCCTGTTTCGAAATTTGGGGTCCGGAGTCCGAGGACCGGATATTTACCCCCAAACCTGGTGGAGATAGGATTTCCTGTGTGACGTACAATTCAGGAGTTACCCCCCCCCCAGGGGTGCGTTATTTGTCGACCACGATCCTACCGAAAGTAATTCCTTCCCTTTCTCCTCTTCGGTCCTCCCACGAGTACTTACAAAATATCTTTAAAGACCTTAGGTCTCGTCCGCGCCGACAGTTCCTCCGCAGGTCCGTTACCACAGGGAATGTTCCGTTTCGGTGCGGCCTCGTCTCGACACGGGGTCCGGGTGCCCGACTCGGTCTGGGGAGGTGGACCTGCGGGCGATTCGTAGGTGACGGGGTCCGACCGAAGAGGGCTCGCAGGAGCGACACGTCCCGTAAAAATTCATGGACAACTACAGGAGACAGGGGGGCTTTGATTAGGTATTGATCTCAGACTTTGCCTCGGTGACCCCGTCCCACTCCACCACCCCCTCCCCACACCTGAGGTCCGGTCGACCGGACCCACACTCGGACCGGCAGGTGGTGGGTTCACTGTCTAGGGTCTGTCGACGGAGGCAGGGGGGGCGGGTCCCTCCGAAAGGTCCGTGTCCTCGGCCCGGGTCTCTCCTGGTGCGCACTAGTGTTTGCCAGGGGGCTGCCTTCTCGTCCTTCAAGACCCCTTCCCCAGCCGAGGTTTCCCCAACCGGGTCGTGTTCACACCGGACCGACGGGCCCCTCCCCCCTGAAATCCTCTTCTGAGTCGTCCTACGACGAGGGAAGGTTTGAGTCTCCTTCCCGGCCTTGGATTTGTCGTCCCTAGCAATGTGTGTCTCGTTTCTCGCTCCTCTGTTTCACTCGACGACCGACCCCAACCCCCCAGAGACAGGTGACGCGGGTCCGGCCGGCGGTCGGGCAAAGGACGGGGAGAGACGTGTCACTCTCGCCGTCTTTCTCCTGGTGCACCCGAAGCCAGTCCCTTTTGTGCTCCTCCAGGACCCGGAAGCTCCCCGAAACTCAGAGTCCCTGGGATGAGTACACCTGCGTCGAGGAGGGCCGAGGATTGGTTCTTACCAGGGCCGTTGTTCTGTAGTTCGGATCTCTCTTTGAGCTCCAGTTTATTTGAATTCAAAGACTCCTTTTCAAAGTAAAGGCCTTTCGAGATTTTTCCGTTAGAGTTTCAGTAGTGAGAAGTTCAGTACCCAACAAACAAAAAAATAAGGTTATGACCTTGGGTCCGAATTTTTTTTTTTTTTTTAGGGACATAGACTTAGATTTTCCTCAATACATTGTTGCCGGTTACATTGTCATTGGTACCTTTTACCTAGAAGGTCTGTGCTCGAAGACCTTTTCAAGCGACGTCAACCGAACATGTGTCATAGAAGGATGTCCTAAGGGTCCGTCGCCAACGACTTCTTAGTTGCACACCAGTGCCGTCAGGCCTCTCAGGACAGGGTTCCGAAGTTCTGTGCTTACGGTTGAATCTGTCAGGAACACAAATTGGTCGCTAGCGGTTCCGACGGTCCCCACTGAGACCCTTATTTTGTCTTGATCTGGTGTACGAGGACAGGGGAGCCCTTTTCTGTGGGATTGTGCGGGTGTGTTTGTGGTGTGAGTGTTTACATTAATACTTGGTGTAATGCAAAGATACTCTCTCTGTAGGGCCCTCTTCCCCTCCCCCCTGGTTGTCCCTCGAGTCGATGTTCCCACTCACCCCACTGGAGGGTCCAGGGACCCCGAATTCCATTCCAGTGTGTTTGCTCGCCGAAAAAAAAAATTGTGCATGAAAATAAATAGACAAACAAAGACGAACGTGACCCAGAGACAACGACGTACGTCCGAAAGAGATCGACACAATTCACCTCCGACGGGAGATCCACACAGAGGGTCCGGGGTCTCGTGTCCGGGTCGCCGACAGTGTGTGCCCGCACCCACGAGGTACCGTGCACCCTAGAAGGACCTGGTCCCTAGCTTAGGTCGAGAGGACGTGGCCGTCCACCTAAGAAATGGTGGCTCGGTGGTCCCTTCGGGGATGTTCACCGAAAAATTGTACATCTCCCTCGGTTCGGTATTCCTCTTAAGACCATCGGATAACAACTGTACCTGTTCGTCCTGTAGACTTTAGAGGAAGGTGGTACTTTTACGCACTCCCTCTGACCCGGAAGAAAAATTGGATTTGACAATCTGGTTCTCCTGGGGGTGGGGTAGTCGTCCACTGTACTACCTGATAATTCGAGAGAGGGTGAAACGTCCCTCTCCGCCAGGGGCACTCGTTCACTCTGTTCTTCCCCCTCCTTTGCCGCCTGTGAGTCCCCCACACCTTCCAGTGGGGGTGGGTCTGCTCGTTGTTCACGTATCCACCGGTGAGTCCAAGTAGGACGTCACTCAAGGGGAGGGATTTTTCGGACGGACCTGAGACTTTTCAACTCCGACTGTTTCACCTCTAATTTTCGGTCCCGAGACCGACCCATAAACTCTGGGGTGTCCGAGTCGTGCACCTTCAGACCAAACCTTCGTTTCTGTCCCGCCACCCGATTCTGCCGGACTTTCGGGTTCAGTCCCCTCTTGTTTCAGACTGGCCGGCCAGGTTGGACCCCCGTAAGACCTCAGTCAGGTACGACACGTCTATCGCCGGCACCCCTTCTGTCGCTCTCCCTGAAGGGACCCCCAGGTCTCCAATCCTGAGGCACGAGAATGGTAGTTCCGGGACTCTAGGCAGGGACCAGTCCCTTGACACTAGGGTGGTGTTCGGAGTGTCGTACAGGGTTTTTCCCTTTTTTTTTTCCTACACCCCCTCTCTACGACTCTCTGCTACGTCCCTGTCTTATACGACTGAGTTAAGGACCTTTCCGGCGCACCAGTGTCCGGTCGAGACCCGTCCTACACCTCTCTCGACGTCCCCCGGTCTGCTCCTCCTCCTCCTCCTCCTCCTCCGACCCTGCCGACCGGGAGACACTTCAGTAGCGACCGAGTTCCTGTCGGGTCTTCTGTGCGGGGTACACCCGGGTCAGACCCCTTACCCTTGAGCCTCCGGATTAGTCCAAGACATTAATTGCGACATTAATTGTGACGATTCAGTCCTTGGTACCCCGGTAAGTCGAGGGTCAAGTCGGACCCTACATGGGCCTTGAGAACTTCGTCTCTCCACTACTTTCGACTTGATCTGTGGGTCGTGTGTCCGGTACGTGCGCACGCTTGTGTCTGTCTGTCTGTCTGTCTGTCTGTGTGTGTGTGTGTGTGTCTGTGTGTGTGTGCGCGCGCGTGTAGTGAGTGTGAACGTCGTGACTGGTACACGAGTGTTACTGCGACCACACGGTGGACCTAATCCCTATCGAGGTGTGGACGAAAGTGAGAGGACCGGCTCAGCCCCCTTGTTCTCTCTCTACAACCTCCAATAGGAGTGGCTACCCCAAGGAGGACGACGGGGGACATGTGGGGGTCTACAACATTGCTCCGGAAGTTCGGACACTGGGACGTGTTGCAGTAAGACGAAGGTCCTCCACAAGTGTCACGTTGTGCTAGGTCGTTTTTTTACGGACACGAGGTGCCGTTGTGTGCCCGACGACGCCTTTGGTTTCAGGACCTGTGTCTCCTACCGTCCGGTAGGGGCGTCGGTTTTGGTCGTGCCGGGTTTCTCCCCGACGGGAGGGTTTGTGTGTGCACCAGTTGGTGTCCTAAGTTCAGTCTCGAGTCAGGCTTCAAAGGGAAACCCAAGTTCCGACTTGACATAGTTCTAATTGTTGTCTCTAACATCTCTAATACATCTCTAATTGAGGTGTATTTTGTCTGTTGGTTGTTCCTTGGTGATATATCGCGTCCCTTGATACGAGTTATAAAGGATTATTAGATATTCCTTTTTTCTATACTTTTTCTAATATATATGTGTGTGTATACATATTTACCTGGTGACACGACGTATGAACTTTAATTCTGTTGTGACGTATAGTTGATATGAAGTTATTTTGTTTTTTTTTAATTTTGTTTTTTTCTAGTTGGTATCGTTGGTACGAAGGTTTTGTGTTCAGTTCGGCCGACGAGGTCGTCTTCTAGGAAGCACAAAACAACGACAACAAGTCAGCACAGACTAGAAACGCTGTCGATCCTGACGTCGTGTAGTCCGGAGGGACAGGAAGTGATATAGGACCTCGAACGAGTTTGAGTACAGGTAGCTCAGCCACTACGGTAGGTTGGTAGAGTGGGAGACAGTAGGGGAAGAGGAGGACGGGAGTTAGAAAGGGTCGTAGTCCCAGAAAAGGTTACTCAGTCGAGAAGTGTCGTCCATCGGTTTCATGACCTCGAAGTCGAAGTCGTAGTCAGGAAGGTTCCTTATCAGTCCCGAGTAAAAGAAGTCCCACCTGACTCACCTAGAGGAACGTCAAGTTCCCTGAAGCATAAACTACGTGTTCATTCTTCGTGGAACAGGGACGACCCAGACGTGGCGTGGACCTTAGAACTGTGGTGCTGTAGTCCTACTATGGCGAAGGTCTTTAGGAGACCTAAGGTTTGGTTGCACCTTGATCGGATCCTTTCGAGACGTAAGACAATGTTTACGGTCGACTTGCCAGTGCGAGACCTACCTCTCTCTATGTTGCGTTCGTCTCTTCGTTTCGCTACCCACACATCCTGAAGTGGGACTTGTAAGAAAGTCGAGAAGGTATACAAACTTTAAAAAGTTGTGTTATACAACTCGTTTTCTAGGAAGGACTGAACATTTGTGCTGAAAGTAGAGAGAATTATCGTTTGCAGAACAAGTGTGTTTAGGGTCCGGGGTCCGACACCCTGTGTCTACGGGTCCCACCCACGGGTGTCGGGTGGGTCACCCGTTCCCGAGACGTCTGAGTCCACACCCCAGAGGGAACGGCACGGGACTCGATGTGGGTCGCGGGCCCACAGAGGTCGTCACGTACGTCCCAGGGTGCAAGGTCTGGTGGGTCTCTGAGAAATTATAGGTTCTTCCACTAGACCTTTAGTTTTTAGGACTCGCACTGGGGGGAGTTGGACGTATGGAGTGGTCTTCGTCTTCAAGCTTGAGATCCTTTTTTTGTTTGTTTGTGTCCGAGACTTCAGTTTCAGATCTTGAGACTCGGTGAGAGTCTTTTCGTCGTAAGGGTGTGCAGGTCTGGGGCGAGTTGTCGGTCCGTCCCCGCGGTGCTGAGAGTCTTCGTGTACTGGGTTGACGGGGGGTAACGTTCTAAGAGGACGGTTCGGTCAACTCGCTTTCGTGACCCCCGAACCCTACAAACTCCCCCTTTGAGATCTAAATCCGTCATCCGTCTTTCTCTATGTATTAAAAGAATACGGGGTTATATTCTACTAGTCTTTTCGTTCAAGTTTGACTCTTTGATCCCATTTTGACTTTAAAAAAATTCACCCCCTTTTTTTTTTTCAAAAACACACTTCTGTCCCTCTAAAGAAACCCGTCTCTACTCAAAAGGTTTCGGAGGAACCCTCCATTCTCTGGTTTCACAGGATAGTTACTGGTGAGGGGTGAGGTGGGGTGGGGGTCACCGTACGCGAAGGGTAGAAGACCCCGAGTTTACCCCGAAGGAGGTCCTCGAGGACCGAAGGGAACACCGAGTCTGCCATTTCTCAGACGGACGTGACACCCTCTGGACACAAGTTAGGGACCCAGTCTTCTAGGGGACCTCTTCCTTTACCGTTGGGTGAGGTCATGAGAACGGACCTCTTAGAGTATCTGTCTCCTCGGACCACCCGATGTCAGGTCCCCCAACGTTTCTCAGCCTGTGCTGACTCGCTGAAGTGAAGGGGTCCTCGGGGTAGGTCGGAAGGGTCGGGTCACGTGTGGGCCGGACTTCGGGCGCGGGCGGGACTGAGTGTGTCGCTCGTCGGACGAGTAGAGACGCGACGGTCGTGCACCGGAGGCGGGCAGACACCTGAGCTCGGTGGTTCACTCTTCTATGTGTGGATTGTCCGGCTCAGCCTCCACCTCTGTCCGTGGTCGCCTCGCGGTGCCCTGGACGCGAGACCCGGTCCCTGTCGGCAGGTCCTCTGGTTGGCCGCCCCACTTGTCCTGGACTCCCCGGTGGCGCCGGGTCCGAGTTAGCGTGTCCAGGGGGAGGGGTACCCTTTGTTAAGTCGGGGACCGCTCTCTGTGAGGGGTCCCCGACAACACGGGGACTGTGGGTGGTTTCTTAGACGTCTCCCCCTTGACTACCGGATACTCCAGGTCTACGGCTGGGGGATCGGCCCTACTGTCCGTCCCACTGAGGGCTTTGGTAGGTAGCCTCGAGGGGGACGTCCCCGACGCACGAAGGAGAGGTTTAGGATCACGGACCCCTTGGCGGGGACCATCGACTCGTGGGGAGGGTGGGTTTGGAAACCTCGTAGACCTCCACCTTGGGAAGACGGGGTTGTCCCAGGGTGAGGACGCAGGGGTCCCAGTCTGGAGCGAGGGAGGTGGACCGCTCAATGTCCGGGGAAGCGCGGACGTGGACGGAGAAGCCCCCCCGCGTGGAGACAAAGGGAGGAACGGGGGGACGGGGCCGGGGGTGGAAGGGAGTCTCGTCGGGTCGAGACTTGGACGGCCGGTGAGGGGTGGTGGTGGCGTCGGTGGCGTTGCAAAGACAAGACGGGTCGTTCGGGGCTCGTAGTGGTGGGGGGTGGGACAGGTTTGCCTTTAGGTATTAGTCATCAAAGGGTGTCGGGTTATGTATTTTCGCGAGGGTCGGACGAGAGACCCCGAGTGTTCCGAGAAGAGGTAGGCGGGCGGGAGGGGTCCAGGGACGACCGACGCCTCTACCCCAAGACCTACCAGGTAAGGATACTGGGTGGGAGGGCTCTCGGAGTCGGGAGACGGGCACAGGGTGGTCGGAGGGACAGGCCATTGGGGAGACGGGGGTAGACAGATGGGGTCAGACCTGGCCACACCGGAGGACCCGATCAAGGGTGACGGGACCCTCTCCGTGAGGCCCCCGTGGGCAGACGGACGTGGGGTCTTCGTTTTCTGTCGCGGGGCGGGTTCCAGGCGTGCGCTATCGTAGAGGGGCGGGTCTGAGGAGTGTGTCCGGCGAAGGGTGCGAACGACTTGTTTCACTCCCCTTCGGGTCGGGAGGGTCGGGGGTAGGGAGTTTTATTTATAAACGGAACCATGACGGTGACCTCTGAAGAGTTCCGTGTGCGGGGAGAGAGAGGTCGGGGCCCCAGAAATGTACGAAGGACCCACCTCACACCGGAAAAAAACCCCACCCCCCCGCCCAACACGTCCCGTCGAGGGTCCTGTGTCAGTCTACTTGTTTCTTTTGTTGGGGAGCTCTCATTGTCTCTCGAGATCGAAAGAAGGGAAACGTAGAGGCGTATTAGCGGTGTTTGTCGTCTCTGACTGGTAAGTCTGGCGTCCGGTCAGACTTGGGTCTCGACGTCTTCCGCAAAGGGAAGTCTGTCGTTGTACCTCTCCGCCCGTGTCGCCGCACTCTACCTGAGGCCCCCGTCCTCCCCACCAGACCTGAGTCGGTTCTCTCGGAGGTGACTGGTGACTCCAGTTCGTTCTCGGGCCCTCTCGACGCCCCTGGGACCCCCAACGAGGCGTAAAAGTTCCTTTGGTAAAGGACGACTTCCCAAAGTGGGAGTGACGAGACACATACTTCGACATTAGTAAGGTAATTGGTCCTTACTTCTCGGGTATCTGTTGGGATTGAGATTTTAGATTACGGACTCTGTCACGGCCTTTGCATAGTCCGTGAACTGACAAAGACCTGTTTGTCGATCTTTCTTCCGTTCCCTCCCTCCGTCCGTCCTCCGTCGGAGGTAGGACTCCCAGACGCCACATTTGGGGCTTGTCGTTCCTTTCCAGGGAGGTCTGTCCCGACGGCTGTCTCACCCGAGCCCTCGTCGAAACGACTGGACCCCCTTCCCTATTGTCCTGTGATTGGTGGGGGAGTGGTTGTCCTTGTCCCTTTGGTCTCCACAGGATATAATCCACAGGATTATCCGTCCGGATAAGGGTGCCGGAGCTTGTCCTTCGGTGGGTTTACGGGTAGTGACCCTCTCGTCCACTCGTTCGTCTTCGTCGGTGGAGGTTGGTGTGTGTTGTGTCTCCCCAGAACGGGACACGACCGGTTGAAGCGACAAGACTAGACCTACGCCCTGCATGGGTGCACCAGTCAAACACTTTTGTGGGAGGGAATCCTGGACCGGTAGGAAAATCTAGATGCAAGATACGGGGGTGGGGGTGGGGAGGTTTTTTTATTCAGGGTTTTTCGATGGCGTAGATTTCACCAGAGTTATGGGGGTTGGGGGTTTAAAGATTACCATGTTATTATATGTCTTTTAGTCTCTAGGTCCGAACTACCAGGTTTCATTTTGACTTTGTTGGTAAACAAACAGACTCTGGTCCAAGTGGTCGGACTTGATTGTCGTCGCCACAGCCCTGTCCTCCTTTGGTTCCGTGACGAGTGCCGTCTCGGGTCTAGGCATCTTTGACGTCGCTTCCCGCCCCGTCCGTCCGCCCTACCGGGTGCCTTCACGGGAGGGACCTTTTACCCGGTTGGAAGGGGAGGTCTGTTCCTAGGGACCTTTGTGTTTGTCGTCTCAAAGTCGGGTGAGGTGAGAGAGGCCTGGGTGAAGATAAATGGAGTAATGTTTTCGCACGGACATCAGTGGCGTAGATATTGTGGTTGAGAGCGACGTCGTCGTCAGTGCACCTCTTCCACTTCCTTATTTGAGTCCTTCGATTCCCCACGGAACGAAACGACGTCCGTGAGTACGCTTTTTTAAAAGATTGAGGAAGTTCATAGGAGTCATCTGGACCATAGCGCACAGGTATGATTGATTTTTACGTAACTTTATTCCGATTTGGGTGAAGGATTTTCTAGGACATGGGAGAAATTCTGATAATAGACTCTTAGACAATTGTCCTCGAAACACGCGATTCGACCTTTCGTTGTACCAAGATAAACGTTCCCGGACGACCTACAACTGTAAAGATTCTGGTTTGTATTTAGCAAACACTTGTACCGGCCATTAATAAACCTTACGAAGAGGGTCTTGGTACTTTTCACAAAGGGTGGGAAAGTCTTTTTTTATTTATTTTCCGTCGAAGCTTCGTACTACGATTACTGTTCGTCTGTCGCACTCGTCAAAACTTCTAATGTGTCAACGAACACATCTTTGTGACGTGTTTATGAGGTTGTGACGTCGGGTTTTTTTCTGTTAGGCTTAGTTTGTCGCTCTCTTCACACTTTTAACGTTTACTCGGGGACCAATTTGTTTGTGTGGTTAGACAAGGGCCTCTCGAGTCCCACCGGTGGACAAGCCCGACCACCGCTCAAGACTAATGGTCACCCTCTTTGTTTTACCCTCACTACTGTCGTTGGGGGGTGGGTCGAGTCCGGGACCCGGGGTGGGACGTCGGATATAAATCAGACGAGAAATACCTTTTACAGGGTTGGAGCGTGTGTCTGTCGATAAACCGACCAATGAGTTTCCCAGGTAATTGTCTGGAGAAGACGACCGCGACCATAGAAGAGAGGAAGGGAGGAATCGAGGGTCCACCTTCATTCGGGGAAGACCGGACCCAGTCAGTACCCGTGTCCGTGTCCCCTCCCTGCCCTGGGTGCTGTTACGGTCGGGACGGGGACCTGTCCAGTCGGGACGTCGGGGTACACGTCCGAAGGGTATGGTGTTTTGTCCTCTCACTTTCACGGGGGGACCGGGACTCTCCGGGTCTCGAGGGCCTTCCTGCACCGTGCACCCTCCGGGCCACGAGTCTGTGGGTCCTGTTAGTGTCTACGACGGCTCTAATCTCTGTTTGTAGACGTCCCAGCAAGGAAGAGTCTCGGTCCACGAATTGTCTCGCCTCCTTAATGCGCCGATTCGTGGGCTAGTCTTGGGGCTTGGGACCTAAAATTTTTATTGATTCGGACTAGCCGAAACGGTTTGAGTTAGTGAATCCGGAGTTTCTTAGGCCTCACAACCCGGCCCCCACCCCCCGTCCCCTGTCCCCAAACGAACTTGCGGCTCTTTGGTTCTCTGTCCTGGTTTAGTCATCAATTTTGGTCGGGGTCACAGTGGTTACTATTTGTGGACGTCCCGTGTGTCCCCGTTTTTTCCTACGTCTTATTCCCTAAAGTCAGAATTGTTTTATTTTTCGGTCGAAACCTGTCTTTTGTCTCCGTCATTCGTCCCGAGGTCCGAGGAGGCACCTCCGACGTCGAGGGAGGACTCAGTGAAGGAGGTCCCGGGGGTTGTCGGGAGAATTCGACGATTATTGTCTAACGAGAGGAAGAATCCCTTTGCGGGAGAATCGTCGTTTTCTTGTTTGTGTTCCTACAAAGTGGACGGTTTAATAGTGTTGTTCACTTATGTCTTCTTGGAGCGACTTTGTATGTCCTCTAAAGGGATTTTTAGGTGGTAGCGTTCTGTCCTTCCCCTTCAGGTCCCTTGGGGTCTGCCCTGAATCAGGACTCCCTGATTCCTCGTATACCAAATCAGCGGTTCAGAAAAGGTTGAAGAACCTTGGACGGTCCGAGGAGACAGGTACCTTAAGAGGTCCGTTCTTATGACCTGACCCAACGGTACGGGAAGAGGTCCCCTAGAAGGTCCTTAGTCTGGGTACAGTGAAGACAGAGGCCGTGACGTCCACCTAAGAAATGGTATTCGGTTTCCCCTTCCGGGCGGGAACCGTTACAGGTAGGAGGTGGGTGGTGCAAGGAACGTCCCGTGAACTAGTCGTAGTAGCAACCTCCGCTTCACTTGTACCTGAACTTGGGTAAGTTTGGACCCGAAGTTAGGGAGGAGGTGACACAAATTCGACTCAGTGGTCTTCGTTACCGGTCCCGACGACCGGGGGTAGCCAGAGGGTGTCCCCTCCTACTCTCCTGTGGAGGAGGTGACTAACTCTCGCTGCAGGTCCCTTCCACGGGTCAGGTGACGACCTGACGGGAGGGGAGGGACTGGAACGAAGAGTTTCACGCCTGGGCGTTCGGTCGTAGGAGACCTTTGAACAGTTGTCGTGCGAGAGACCGGACGAGGTTTGGATGTCTTCATCATTGAGACGAAAGGGTTCGGGAGGTACACTAGACTGACGTGTGACTTGAAGTTCTTAGTTCTGAGAGTTACAAGGTGACTTCTATGGTGTGACAGTCGGTGGGTCTGGACAGTGAGTGAGCAGGGATAGTTACTGTGTCTGAGACGTGGACTTTGAGTGAGTGTGGCCGTCTTTTTCGTGGTGGGAGGACGTCTGTCGACACGACTTTTTCCACGGTCCGAAGTCGTTCCTTTAGAAAGAGAAGGGGATGTACGTGATCTTTTTTTTTGAGTAACGATAGGTTTGTCGTGCGGGTCCAATTGGTGGTGGTGGACTGGCGTTTCGTGGGGTCAGGTTCGTAGACACGAGAGCGCTGTTCAAAGTCTTGTGGGAGAGACGTACTAGTTGTGGCTAGTCTAGTGGTCACTCCTCGTTCTCCGGGGGTTTCGGTCTTTTTTGCACTCTGGGAGACCGTTCAGTATGGGAACTGTTAAGGACCCGTAGGAGGTTCCCGGTCTGTGCTGTGTGTCGTAGTGACTCCTCTAGTTTTACCCGTGCTGAACTAAAGGAGTTTCTTTGGGGTCAGGAGTCCGACCTGACCACATTCCTCTACTCGAAACAAGTCTCTCGACTCTGTCTCGGACCCCCTCTGGCCCTTGTGCGACTAGGGTCGGTCCACCTTTCCTGCGGACCTAAGACCCTCCCAGTCTTCGGTAATTCCATACTTTAAATTAAGCCTTCCCTGTTTGTCGGTGGACTCTTAATTAAAATTCCTCCTCTGACACTATGAGTATAGTTATTGATCTTCAGGGGTACCAATATTGTAACTACTTCGGACTTTATAATACTTACGTCAGTTATCATAACTTCTTCTTAATGCGAGTGGATTGCCGTCCCTCTTCCATAAAGAAGGGATTGGGACGTTGTTGGTCTAATTTATTTAAAGGTATCCTTTTGTCCGAGAATGTTGTCAAAACGACTCCATTCGTTGAAGTGTCTCTTGTATTCTGGAGGTCGGTGACCGTTGCAGGCGTCTGGGAAGAAGAGAACCTATTTCCCCCCCACCCCCCGTGTCCGAGCCTACCAAACATGTAAACTGCACATCCTTGACACTCATTGGTCCTCAGGGCAGTGAGCGAGTCTTTCCCGACCTCTCAGTCGGGACTCCTACTAGTCGGGACGAGTAGAGAAAGTTCGTTCAAAGAATGGGAAAGACCGAGTTTTCATTTCTCACTTTCAGCGAGTCAGCACAGACTGAGAAACGTTGGGGTACCTGATATGTCAGGCACCTTAAGAGGTCCGGTCTTATGACCTCACCCATCGGAATTGGAAGAGGTCCCCCTAGAAGGGTTGGGTCCCTGGTTTGGGTCTAGAGGGTATAACGTCCGCCTAAGAAATGGTTGACTCGATACTCCCTTCGGGAGACCCGGAGTTTCCACCGTAGTTGCAGTGCCCTAGTAGTGTTCTGCCTACCTCTATACGTCCAGTTCGTGAATCGAGAGACGACATGCGCTACGAGTTGCCTCGCCGATGTGGTGCCCTCCTTCCCCCCCGGGGACAGGGTAGAAGGGTCCAGGGGGTGTACGGTCTCGAGACGGGAACTTGCGGGGGGGCACTCACAGGACTGGGTCGTACAGTCCGTGTCAAGACAGCTTGCGGCCCTGAAGAGGTTTGGGAGTCTCCTTCGGTGTGTTTGGTGGTTGCCCCGGTCGTCCCGTGAGTCAAGGGGGACTCGACGACGGACCGCCCACACTTCCGTACTCTGGTCAGTCCCCGAGTCGGCATCCGGCCGACTTATTCGACCGACCCAACAGTAGGCGTAGCGACAAGTCGACGACCGTTCGACTTAATGTTGTACGTTAGCGATTATCTCCGAAATGGGCACGTCCTTCTCGTTCGAAAAAATAGATTGTTCTTTCCGTCGACTACGTAAATGGAGTTGGAGTAGTTGAAGTCTACCCGAAAAAGTTCTTCTTGACCTCACCCCTGGGATCCGTCCTACGAGTGGGACCTCTGTCGACCAGGGTCAAGTGAAGGTCCGTACCTCCTGTGGACCCCACGGTCGGTGTGGAGACCTCCTGTGGGGTCTTTTGACTACCCCATTTAGACTTTTGTTGTCCGTTACGGAGGAATTCTGAGGTCTATGAACTCCCTTTTTTTATGTAGAGACGACGTTCATTTAAAAACCTTTTTGAGAAAGAAAGAAGAAAAAACCGTTCACTTACCGTTGGGTGAGGTCATAAGGACGGACCTCTTAGGATCCCTGTCTCCTCGGACCACCCGACGGTAGATACCCCAGCGCGTCTCAGCCTGTGCTGACTTCATTGAATTGTCGCCGTTACAAAGTTTTGTTCTGATTCGTAATTTAGTGTGAAGGACACGGAAGTTTGTCCCAGTGTCTGGGCTGAGTCCCAACCCTAAGAACCGCTCGGGAAAGTTGATTTTAGATATGTTAAACCAGGTAGTAATTCTCTAAAAGGTTACGTCTGAGAGACCCTTAGTGAAACTTTTGTTCGTACTCGGCTTTGAAGGAAGGGAAGCTGCTCGGGTGAGGAGAGAAGGTGTTGTTTTTACAAAGTTCCACGGTCTTTTGTCCTTTTCAAAGACATTTAATACTGTGTCAGTTTACGACCTTACAATACGGTTCCACTTTTTAGCAATAGGAGTTTTAAAAAGTATTGTACCTTTTCACGAGTGTAACGAGGTTAGTTCATCGAAACATTCAGACTGAGGTTAAGACACGTATGTGAATGGCTCTGTCTTTTATTTCGGACCGACCTGTAGGAGATTTTACGTCTACTACAAGGGACAAGCAACCCTGTTCGTTAAGAATTTTGTTAACTGAGACTGCTCGTGTCTGAAATTTTAAGATCCTCCACATGTAAATGGTACCACGGTAGGAGTGGAGGGTCCAAGTGTCCGTCCCCGTCTATACACACACGAGGAGTCCCGATGACCCTACGAGGCCTCTCGTTCGAACCAATGCCGTGCCTCGAGACTGTTTGCGCAGATGTCAAACGCATGGGGTCCCGGTTCGAGGGGGTAGACCCCACTCCCTTCTTGGGTATTGGGTACGGGATGTGTTGACGTGGTTTGACGAAGACGCATGAAGAGGACAGTGTCCTTTTTACAGCAGGACGGTGTTAGCTAGTTAGAAGAGCCGAAGGTTTTATAGTTACCGTGTCTATCTTTAGTGTTGACGTAGAATTTCGACCGTGTCTCACCCCCTTGTCAAGTAATATTGTTGCTTAAAGTAATCCTCACCGTCTTCCACCGGCCCCTCAGTCCCTTCGGACGTCTGGATCCAAAGTTCCTAGGAAACCAAGTCTGAGTGGAGACTGGAGTCAGTTTACAAGTCCTCCAGTAATTGGAAGGGACTTCGAGGTAGGAGATCTTCTAATTAGACCGGGTGTAAGAGGGGGTCCCAGCCCTGGCGGTGTGTTGCTCGACTGTTTATACTCGTATGGACGATTTCAAGAAGATATGTTTACTGTCCACGTTAGTAACAATTATTGCGTTTTTTCCCTCCGTATAGACTTACTAAGAATCTCGGGGCAATTTATTTGGCGTCGGGACTGTGTTGTGTCTGTAAGGGAAAAAAAAAATTGTCTTTTTTATTATCGGAACAGTTTCAGGGTTCGTCCTAAGTAGTGACTAAGACTCAGAGTAGTTGTTTGCTGTTCCGAAGGTCGGTTCTTCCTCGGATTTCAGAGTCGCACATGTCCGTCTGTCTGTAACTCGATGGTCTTTGGTAGTAGCTCCTTGGTGTACCTAAAAACAAAAACAAAAAAGGTTTTTTCTTACTTTGGTGTAAGAGAACGATCTTTCAGTTTGACGACGCACCCCTCGCGGACTCTGGGGTCTCGACCCGAAGTTCTACTCTTTACCTGGGTTCCGTCGTCCTTCCTGAGAGGCTACTCCAGAAACGTACCTCTGATTCGCGAGAGCCGGTCCCCGTAGGTCACGAGCCATGGTCGAAAGATTCTCAAAGTAGTCTGAGGGCACCTACGACGGTCCTTTGTCGCTCTCCTCGTCCCCCGGAAAGTGTACTCACCGGTGGCGCGGCCTCGGGCCTGGGACCTCCGTGCAAGGACGGTCGAGCGGGTCGTAGTCGTCCGTAAGGACGGTCGAACGGGTCGTAGTCGCCGGGACGTGACCAGGGGTCCCGGAGGGTGTTCAGGACGGTCTCCGTGTGTCCTCGGAGACGGAGAGCTCCTTTGACCTTCGTAGAATTTACCGGTCGCCCCGTCGTCCACGAGACTGTCGGTCTGGACGTCTTCCGACCTCGTGGTAGGTCTAGGAAGGGCCTTAATCGTTCAGGGGATTCCTCTGTCCTGCGGCTAGCCCGTCGACTCGACCCTGCGTCAAGTTCAGGTACCCCGGCGGTCTACGGTTCTCGTAGCTGTGGCGGAAGAGGTAGATTGGCCGGTCCGCAGTTCGGGTCGGTGAGATTCCACTCGACACGTCCGACGTGCCGTGAGTCCGTTTCAAGGGGGGCCGGGGTTCCGGTTACGGGGGACGAATGTCTACCTGGCTTCGATCCACTACGGATTCGACCCGAAGCCTGTGTGAGGACCGGTCCGGACCCTTGTAGGAGTCGTAAGGGGTTGTCGCCGGTCTCCCTGAGAACGAATCCTGTTAAGATATAATGTCTGTTGAGTGGGAAGTCTGGAAAATGGTAGTGACCTGTTGTCGTTCTTCTCCCCCTTCGTTCCCCTATTCGACCTTCGAGTCATCGTCTCTTTATTCTTGGTGTCCCTAGGTCTCTTTTGTGACCGGGGTCTCTCCGTCTTGAGGCCCGTGGAGAGGACTCCGGGAGACGGAGTGGGCTGGACGTCCTTCCCACCCACCGTAGGGTCACGGTCCGCACACTTTCACTGGCGGGGGGGAGGGGCGCGCTCTCAAGAAGACTAGACTACGTCCTACAGCCATCCTTTGTGACATCTCCTTTGGTCGGAGACGCGTCCTCGTCCACCGAGCCTGGACTCCACGACAGGCATGGGCCCCGACCAAGAGGCGACCCATATTCAAGGCAACGGAGGTGACTGACACGGGGGCTTTACCCGTTTGTGTGGTTTCCCCAACCGGGATGGGACGCCTCCTTTGGACGGTCGGTCTCGGAGCGGGGGTCGTCGTCGTGAAAAGGATTCTGGAGAAGTTGCAGATCGTTCTGCGAGCCGGGGCCGGATCATTGGACAGTGTGCCCGGCCCCCGCGGTTGGCGAGGCCGGCGGGACCCCCGAATACCGACCCGGCCCAGTGAGCCCACCGGGTCCTGCGCCGGCGTGTCTCAGTGAAAGAGTCGCCTCTGAGATGTCGGGTAATCGTGTAATAGCGGCCGCTAGGTAGAGACCGCCGCGCGAGCGGCCGGGAGAGCCGGAGGGGGAGGCGAGAGCGGGCCGGAACGCCCCACTCTTCGTGGCGTCACGGGTGAGCCGCCCCGTCGGCGCACGGTACCGGGCCGCGCACACATGTGTGCGTGCGTGTGTGTGCGAGCGCGCTCGCGCGCGGGCGGGAGGTCTTCGGGGTGCCGCCGGGCCGGGAGTGGAAGCTACCGCTACTGCACGAGGGCCTAAACCAAGACGTCGTGGCCGAGGAGGTGCGCGAGGTCGTCGAGCATCTACCTCATCTACAACCCCACCTGGCTGAGCTTCGCGACCTAGAGCCGGGCCTACCGTCGGCTCAACCGGTCGACGACGACCATCAAGTACCACGTCCGCGGCGCGGGCCTCGGCGCGCGGGGGGCGGCGGCGGCGGCGGCGGGGCGCGGGGCCCCGGGCGCCCGGCGGCTCGAGGCCCGCGGCGTCGGGGGCCCCTCGGCCCGGGCGGCCCGCCGCCCGCCTCCTCCGCGCTCTTCTTTCCTCGCCCGCCTCGTCCGCGCCCCGGCCGGGCGGCTGAGTCAAGTACCGGCCCTGCGCGCGGGCCGCCCGCCCGCCAGGCCGCTCGCTCGCCCGGGGCCGCGGGGTCCAGTCGCCCGGGGGTACCTCGCGCGGCGCCGCCCGCGCCGGCCGGGGGCCTCCTGCGAGCTAGCCCGCGGAAGGACACGGCGTCAGCGGAAGGTGGGGATCCGCGACGGGGCGGCTCGTCGGTAATTTCGGGTCCGCCGGCGGCGCGAGGCTCGCGGCCCCGGCTCCCGGCTGGGCCCCCGTCACCGGCGCGGCGAGTCCCGAGGGACCGGCGCCGCATTCAGGCGCGCGACGCAGGACGCGGCGGGCCGCGCGGCCCCGGCGGGCGCGGCTCGGACGACACGCGGCGGGCGGCTCGACCCTGGCTCGGCGTCCGCGGCACGTTCGGCGCCTCGGGCGAGGCTCGCGGCGGGCGGCGGACGGGCCGGTCGGGGGAGGGACCGTGCGTCCCGAGGCCGGGTGCAGCCGGGGCGGGGGCGGGCGCGGGCGCGGGGCGGGCGGGCGCGCGGGCGGCGGGCGGCGGCGACGCAGGAGGCGCCGCGAAGGGTCGCGCGGTCTAGGGCCCCTTAACGCGGTCCGGGGCGGGGCGCGGACGGAGACCCGAAGGACCCTGAACATCAGGCGCGACGCAGCCCCGGGGCGGCCCTGGCGCCCCTCCCCCGCGCGTTCTGCGGGGGCCCGGCTGCGCGCCGGCCCCGGGCCCGGCCCCCCGCCCCGAGAGGCTGAGCGCCGGGGCGCGCGCCGGGGCCGAGAGCGGGGCCTAGGGCCGCGACGGGCCGCGCGCAGGGCCGCGGAGCCGTGGGACCTCCGCCACGCGCTGGGGAGGGCGCAAAAACAAGCAGAGATTGACGGACCGACCTCCTCGGAGACGGCGAGCGGCACCGGGGGCTGGCGCGAAACAATGGAGCGGAGGGGGGTGGGGGTAAAAATTTGAAAGACAGAGGAAAACGCTTTCACTGTGCTCACGAAAGAGGTATTATTTGAATTTAAAGAAAGGCTTCCGCTTCTCGGAGGAATCGGCACTGCCGCGCCCGTAAGTGTGAGGTGCTCACATGAAACCTGGCCGTGCGCTGCCCCACGCCACTGTGTGGTTCCTCGCAGAGATCCGCAGGAAAAAGAAATTTTTTTTAACGAACTTGACGTCGGACGAGACGCAGCCAGGGGTCCGACGCGTGGGTGGCGTCAGGGGCGCAGTTAAGCCCTCCCCCTCCCCCGCCTGGCGTAACGACGTCCCCGGGGTCGCACGTCCCCCCCGATTAGGATTTTCAAACTCCGTTTGGCCTAACAACGTCTGCACGACTCGAGGCCCCGGTCCAAACACGCGTGGATGTCCGGACCAGGGACGGGGGTGGGGAGGTTCACCGGAAAACCTTTATCCTGAGACGACGGGCCGTAGGGACTACTTTCGGGTGACTTGGAAGCGGACCAAGTCAATGTCGGACACACTGAAGGCGTTCGACCATAGGTCGTAGGAACTCAATATGAGAGACCTGAGTGTTAAGGGGGTCTGCTTACACGGCAGAGGGAAGTCGGGAGCGTCCGAAACGAGTGGGGGACGAGGGAGTGGGGTCAGGGAGACCCCATGGACCACGTGACTCCGTGTCAAGTACCGAGGGAGACACCAGGTGGAGACTGATTGGAGCGTAGGCGTCATTGACACCATTGCGGGTACGCCTGTCACACCGAAGGAGAAAGAATTGGAAAGTCGTCACTCACTCGGGAGGGGACGAACTTGGGGAGAAGAGGACCGACGACCCTGTTGCTTAAGTGGTCTGAAAGGATGATAGAAGGACCGAACAGTCGGGAGAATAAGGGAATTTATGTCTCTCGGTGGCTCAGAGACACAGAGAAGAGAAAAGACATACGTCCCTAAAGATAGAAACCTGAAACTTACGGGATATGTCCAAGTCAAGCCAAATCGGCGAGTCAGCACATCCCTACCCCGTCACCCCACCACGGGGTGGTGGGGTACCTGACGTCGTTGAGAAACGGTGGGGTACCTGACGTCGTGTGGTCCGGAGGGACAGGTAGTGGTTTAGGGACTCAAATGAGTTTAAGCACAGGTAACTCAGCCACTACGGTAGGTTGGTAGAGTAGAAGACAGCAACAGGGGAAGAGGGTGGAAGTTAGAAAGGGTCGAATTCCCAGAATGCGTCCAACGGGGACGACGACGACGATTCAGCGAAGTCAACACAGGCTGAGACACACTGGGGTATCTGCCGTCGGGTAGTCCGAGGTGGTAGGGACCCTAAGAGGTCCGTTCTTGTGACCTCACCCAACGGTAAAGGAAGAGGTTACGTGCTTTCACTTTTCACTTTCACTTCAATCACTGGGAGTTTAAGTATAGGTTGGCAGAGAAGTCGTAGACAACCTACGAACGACTGTTGCAGTCAGTCTGAACAGAGTTCGACTAGAGAACGACACGGACAGGAGACGAGGAGGACTTTAGAAGAGGTAGGATCAATACCTACCGAACCTGTCATTTCGCAGACGGACGTTACGCCCCCTGGGACCGAGTTAGGGACCCACCCCTTCTAGGGGACCTCTTCCTTTACCGTTGTGTGAGGTCATGAGAATGGACCTTTTAAGGTACTTGTCTCCTCGGAACATCCGGTGTCAGGTACCCCAGTTTTTCTCAGCCTGTGTTGACTTGCTGAAATGAAAGTGAAAAGTCCGGAGGAAAACGACCCCGACTGGTGGAGTATGGTAAGAACCACGGAGAGAAAGGGTGTAAGGTTTATCGTAGTCGAGCTGGTGGGTTCTGGATCTTAGAGGTCGAAGAGTGGTGGGGTGACGGAGATGGGATGACTTGGACACGAGAAGAACGGAGACCCAATAACGATCTTTTTCTTAGATCGTCAAACAGAGGAACGAAGAATGGAACATGGAATGGCAAATAAGAGGTCTTCCGTCAGGACCACTGGAAATATTTTGGGTTCAATCCAGTAAAATTCGGAGACGAGTCTCGGGAGGCCATTGAGAACAGGGTGAGTCTCATTTTAGGTCGAGGAAGGAGACCAGAGGTTTCGGTATGTACGGGAACAACAAGTCAGTCATTCAGTACAGACGGAGAAACGCTGGGGTACCTGACATATCGGAGGGTCCGAGGAGAGAGGTACCTTAAAACGTTCGTTCTTATGAACTCACCCAACGGTGAAGGATGAGACCCCCTAGAAGGGCTACGTGCCCAGTTTGACCTCAGAGGAAGAAACCGTCAACGTAAGAAATGGTGACCGCGGTACACCCTGTGGAGGAGACTATTGGACAGAGTTTACCGTAGGAAGAAGGGGTCGTTAGGTACAGAAGGAAGGAACTACACCGTCCTTTTTATTACCGGGGGTTTCTACTGGCGTAGGATTAGAGACTTTCCCCATTTATGCAATAGAATGTACCGGAACGTCTACCCTACTTTTCCCCGAAACGTCTACCCTACTTTAATTACTACAACTCTACTCTAATAAGACCCAGGTTATATTAGTGTTCCCTGGAATATTCTCCCCTCCGTAGCCCCAGTCTCAATCTCCTCCTCGATCCTTCTGTCTACGTACAAACTCTCTCTCTCTCTTCAACCTCTGAAGACTGGAACTTCTATCTTACTTCACCAGTACTCGGTATCGTGTCCACCGGAGACCTTCATCGTTTTCCGTTCTTTTACTTAAGAGGATTAACAAGGGGACGATAACGAGTCAGCCCTTTCACGGACGTTACGTCTTCTGGGTCCAAGCTAAGGACCCAGCCCTTCTAGGTGACCTCCTCCTTTACCGTTGGGGGAGGTCATAAGAACGGACCTCTTAGGGTACCTGTCTCCTCGGACCGCCTGATGTCAGGTACCTCAACGTTCTTAACCTGTGCTGAATCGCTGATTTAGTGGTGGTTACCAAGGTCTTCCTTGGGTCAAGATAGTTGAGTAAAGACTGTACAATGGAAGTCTTACTATTTTATTATTTGAACACAACAAATGTGGTGAGTAAAACACGATTAGAACATGTCGTTACTATCATTCAATTATGTGAACGAATCAAATCCATACCTGGATTGTCTTCGTCTTCTATAATTCTTCTCCACCGTTCTTATGTGTCTTCTTGACATGTTTTCCCTAGAAGTACTGGGTCGACTAGTGTTACCACACCAGTGAGTGGGCCTCACTCTGTAGGACCTTACACTTCAGTTCACTCGGAATCCTTCGTAGTGATGCTTGTTTCGATCACCTCCACTACCTTAAGGTCGGCTTGATAAAGTTTAGGATTTTCTACTACAACCCTTTCACAACATGAGTTATACGGTCGTTTAAACCTTTTGAGTCGCCACCGGTGTCCTGACCTTTTCCAGTCAAAAGTAAGGTTAGGGTTTCTTTCCGTTATAGTTTCTTACGATTTTGATGACGTGTTAACGTGAGTAGAGTGTGCGATCATTTCATTACGAGTTTTAAGAGGTTCGGTCCGAAGCCGTTATGTACTTGATACTTGAAGGTCTACAAGTTCGACCAAAATTTTTTCCGTCTCCTTGGTCTCTAGTTTAACGTTTGTAGGTGACCTAGTAGTTTTTTCGTTCTCTCAAGGTCTTTTTGTTGATGAAGACGAAATGACTGATACGGTTTCGGAAACTGACACACCTAGTGTTATTTGACACCTTTTAAGACTTTCTTTGCCCTTATGGTCTGGTGGACTGGACAGAGAACTCTTTAGACATACGTCCAATTCTTCGTTGTCAATCTTGATCTGTGCCTTGTTGTCTAACCAAGGTTTATCCTTTTCCTCATGCAGTTCCGACATATAACAGTAGGACGAATAAATTGAATATACGTCTCATGTAGTACTCTTTACGGCCCGACCTATTTCGTGTTCGACCTTAGTTCTAAAGGTCCTTTTTATAGTTATTGGAGTCTATACGTCTACTGTGGTGGGAATACCGTCTTTCACTTCTCCTTGATTTTTCGGAGAACTACTTTCACTTTTTCTCACTTTTTCAACCGAATTTCGAGTTGTAAGTCTTTTGTTTCTAGTACCGTAGGCCAGGGTAGTGAACTACTGTTTGTCTACCCCTTCGTCACCTTTGTCACAGTCTGAAATAAAAACCCCCTCGAGGTTTTAGTGACGTCTATCACTGACGTCGGTACTTTAATTTTCTACGACTAAGGAACCGTTATTTCAATACTGGTTGGATCTGTCGTGTAATTTTTCGTCTCTGTAATGAAACGACTGTTTCCAAGTAGATCAGTTTCGATACTAAAAAGGTCATCAGTACATACCTACACTCTCAACCTTATATTTCTTTCGACTCGCTACTTCTTAACTCCTAAAACTTCACACCACAACGTCTTCTGAGAACTCTCAAGACACCTGTCGTTCCTCTAGTTTGGTCAGGTAGGATTTCCTATAGTCAGGACTCACAGGTAACCTTCCTGACTACAACTACGACTTTAAGGTCAGGAAACCGATGGACTACGCTTCTCGACTGAGTAAACTTCTCTGGGACTACGACCCTTTCTAACTCCCGTCCTCCGCTTCCCCTGCCGTCTCCTACTCTACCGACCTACGTAGTAACTGAGCTACCTGCACCCAAACTCGTTCGAGACCCTCGACCACTACCTGTCCCTCCGGACCACACGACGTCACGTACCCCAGTGTTTCTCAGCCTGCGTTGACTCGCTGACTTGACTTGACTTGATTTAAAGAGAATTACGAACAGGGTAAGACTATGTCATGTATGAAAGAAATGAAGAGTATCCACATAAGACACAAGGAGTGATCTTGTATTTGAGAGACTCCCGGTCGTAAGGATAGACGAAACAAGGGATAAGGTAGAGGTCGTGGAACTTCCCGGACTGTGTACCGTCCACGTCTTATTTACGACTAGTCTAATTGCCGAAGGGGGCAGTGAAACACTAAAGACACTTCTGGTCCTGGTAAAGGGAAGACGTATCAGGACCTTATAAATAAGTACTTATAAGTTGTTCAATTGGTTACTCGTTGATGGAGAAGATAACGTTTGCGAGTGAAGAGTAGAATGACCCGTGTCTCATCTACAAGTTATTTACAATCGACTTAAATTTACTTTCAAGCCCCTGTAGGAGTCACCAGGTCACCGGTCCTAAGGTGTTAGGGTTCCGTCCCCCGGGTCCAAGGTAGGGACCGGTCTCTTGATCTAGGGTGTACGGTGTGCATTGACCCTCAAGTGCACGTTGTTCATTTCTAGGGTGTGCACCGTTGTTTCCAGGGCGTGCGGAGTTGCTTCTGGACTGCGTCGGTTTATTCATTAAAGATTTTCTTTGGGACTCTCTACCATTCACTAAGAACAACATTCGGTGATTTAAACCCTCACTGAACAAGATGTCCTTATCTGTGATTACCTCTCCCTTATAACCTTGGACACTGTTACATACGTTTGGTACTATATACACTTTTATGTACTGTAAAAACAAAGAACCAGGGAGAAACCAACTTGTTTATTCTCCGGGGAACTCTCTCTGAGGTCGAGGAGGTAGTCGAGACGAACGGCAGGGTCCGTCGGGAGTAGGTACGGGTGCCGGGTGGAAGGCTCTGTCCAGTTACGGAAAGACAACGACGGTGGTTGTTGTGTCTACACGACAGGAGAGCGAGATATCCGCCCTTCAGACTGTGCCCGGAGTTGTCCGATTTTAGTTCCGTAGTCTCCAGTGCAAGAAAAGACACCGTAGACAAAGACACGGAAACGGACGAAGACCTCCGACGGGCATGAGGAACCGAGCACCGGAGAAGGAGGTAGTTAAAGTGTCAGTCGTTTTCACTCAACTTAACAAGAGTGCAGTACAGTCAGACTAGGGGAGGAAACGGAGGAGGGTGAAGGGTCCTGGAAATACTGACATAACTAGGGTGGACTATTAGGTCCGAGTAAACGGTTAAAGTTCCAGCATACTAACCATTGGAGTCAAGGTACGTTGGAACTAAGGGGAAACGGTACATCCCATTATACAGACATCGAAGGTCCGTAATACTATATAAGAAGGGTATCGTGCAATTATCTGAGATGGTGACAAGTCATACGCAAACGACAACTGATAAACCCCAACAGTCCACATTGTCCTTAACGGAAACTTAGATGGATACACATCGATCGTCCCAAAAGTTTTCTTTATAACCAAACGGTCTTAGTCGGAACCTGGATGGGTGGGGGTGTGGGAGTCACGGTTCATCGGAAACTTTGAGTACTCTAAACACATTGGATTCGGGGGATGGAGATTGTTCGAGTCTTAAGGGGCATCCTTGGGTACCGGTGCAACGTTTCCTTACCTTTTGTCTTTGTGTCTACTTGTGTGAGAAGTTTCTGAAGTAAAGAAAACGTGAATATAAAAATCCAATAACCGTTCCAATTTTCTTATAGAGAGATTATGCGTCTCATTTGTTCCACTTGTCATCATGGTAAATCAGGTTCCAGCAAATTTTTTCTAAAAGTACAAATACCCTATCGAATTTAAATTATTACCTACTAAATACCAAAAATAGATCTAAAAGTTTTAGGTCGACTTTTACGTTTACCAAGGACATACTTTGGGTTCAGAAAACGGAGGTTGACAGTGAGTTAACCGTCGCACCTAGAACTCCTGAGAACGTTTCGAACCCCGGCGTCTTTCACCCTGACCCATTTCAGCCTCAAGTCCCACCTACTCTCAGTTGACTTCGCCTCGGAGATCACAATACGAAGGCCTTTCGCAGAACCAAGAAGGTACCCCGCGACAGGGAGGACTGGAAAGAAGAGGAACGAGGACTCTGGTCAACGAGGAAGGAGTGTCAGGGTCAATGGGACTCAGTGGTCCTTCCTTAGACGGGGTTTGGTTCTCTCAACAACAACAACAGGTCAGTGATTCAACACAGACTGAGAAACTGGGGTACCTGAAGTCCAAGGAGACAGAAGGTGGTAGAGGACCTCAAACGAGTTTGAGTAATAGACAACTGAACCACTACAATAGATTGGTAAAGTAGTAGTTTCAAAGGGTTGTAGTCCCAGAAGAGTAGTCCACCGGTTTCATAACCTCGAAGTCGAAGTCGTAATTATGAAGGTCACTTATAAGTCCCAACGAAAGGAAACCCTGACTGACCAAACGAGAGGAACGACAGGTTTTCGGAGAATTCTCAGAAGAGGTAGTGGTAGTAAACTTTCGTAGCCAAGAAGTCGCGAGTCGGAAGAAATAGCAGGGGGAGAGTGTAGGCATGTACTGATGACCTTTTTGGTACCGAAACTGCAAACACCCGTTCCACTACAGAAACGAAAAATTGTACGACAGATCCCAACAGTATCGAAAGGAAGGTTCCTCGTTCGCAGAAAAGTGAAGTACCGATATCAGTGACAGACGTCAGTCAAACCTCGGGTTCTTTTGTTTTAGTCGGAACCTGGACGAAGGCCAAAAAGGGAAAGATAGACCGTACTTTACTACCCCGCTCTACGGTACTATCAAATACTGGGAAATTCGGCTTTTGTTGTTGTTTTTTAGTGATATAAAAGAGGTTAATTCCTCATTAACAATAAGTCTCTAAGATACTCAGTGTTAAGAAACACAACATAAATCAGGAGTCAGTACAGACTCAGAAACCCTGGGGCACCTGACATCGGGTGGTCCGAGGAGTCAGGAACCCCTAAGAGGTCCGTTCTTATGACCTCACTCAACGGTAAAGGAAGGTGTCAAGAAATTCTCCAACGTTTTGGTTCGAATAGTCGTTTATCTTATCTTATTTATCTTCTTATAATTACGGAGTATCTATCACCCACACTCATAAACAAATTTCCTTGTTAATAAGACACTTTAAAAACGACCAAACACTTCTGTCATTCCTTTACGATGAAGAGTCTCCTGTTTCACTTTCACTTTGAACGAGCCAGCACAGGCTGAGAATTGCTGAGGTCCCTGATATGTCAGGTACTTTAAGAGGTCCGGTCTTATGACCTCATCCATCGGAAAAGGAAGAGGTCCCTTAGAAGGGTTGGGTCTCTAACTAGGGTCCAGAGGGCGTAACGTCCGCCTAAGAAATGGTCGACTCGGTGTTCCCTTCGGGTTCTTATGAGCTTACCCACCGGATAGGGAAGAGGTCGCCTAGAAGGGTTGGGTCCTTACCTTGGGACCAGAGGACGTAATGTCTGTCTAAGAAATGATCGACTCGGTGCTCTCTTCGGGAAAGATTCCTGTTTCCGTATTCGTTTGGGGGTCGGGGTGGGGACGGAAGAGAGACCCAGAGACGATTCGTATTGAACTGACGGTAAAGGTGCCACAAAGGTCAGGGTTACGAGGATATTGTTTAATGAGGTTTAAATGACCGACTTTTGTCGTGTATAAATAATACCGTCAAGACCGTCAGTCTTCGGATTTGCCCACAGTACCCCATTTTCAGTTTCACAACCGTCCGGACGGACGGAAGAGTTCCGAGGTCCCGTCCCAGACAAAGGGTCGGAACAGATAGTAGCCCTCCGATGGATGGTGGGAACCGAGTACCGAGGAAAGAGGTAGAAGTCTCGGACGTAGTATCGTAGAACCTTAAAGAGAGGGTGAGAGGGCGGAGGGAGAAATTTCCTTGAACACTAATGTGACTCGGGTGACTACTGGGTCCTCTCACAGGGGTTGGGGTCTAGGAATGCAATTATGTATACGTTTTAGAGAAAACGGTGCATTCCATCACAGAAGTGTCTGAGGTCGCAATCCTGGGTCTATGGAACGGTCCGGAACTTAGACAGGTGGTAACTACGACTGGAGCGTTACCTTTATCTGTGTCCGAAACACATAAAGTGACTCTATATAGTACCCGACAAGGAGCCGATATAGGTGTAGTCGTCTCTAAATCACTGGTGGGAGTGTTGATTTTGTTTTTTGGGTCGGAAAGGCACCATTTAGATTCGTGACGCTCGAGAAGAGTACAAATGGATTTAAATTATAAGATTTAGGTAAGTTATTTTGCGTATTCTACTATTTCCCTTAGGTTAATATAATCTCAAAAGTTCTATAAATTGTTCAATAATAATCCTTATATACAAGAAATAATTGTATAATTAAATGTTCCGCATCGTCAGTCAGATGTTCGTCTCGAAACTTAACGACTATTTGAATTATAAAATTCTTTAAATACCATAAACACTATCCTTTTATAGACTAAAAAGAGTGACTGTTTCAGAGTCTATAACCATTATAAAGACACTAAATAATAAATGTAGATTTTACCTTCTCTTCTTTTACCATTGAGTGAGATCATAAGAACGAATCCTTTAGGGTACCTGTCTCCTCGGACCACCCGACGTCAGGTACCCCAACGTTTCTCAGTCTGTACTGAATCGTTGATTTGTTATTTATATAGGTATGCATATACACTTACATATAATGTAAAAGAAATACGTAAGTAGGTGACTGACTGTAAAGTCAACAAGGGTAGAAAACCGATATCACTTATTACGGCGACACTTGTACTCACTTGTTTAGAGAGAACCTCTAGGATTAAAAGAGAGAAGTCCCGAATATGGGTCTACACCCCAACAATCTGTTCCGTTCAGGAAAAGTACCAACAGTCTCACTACGAGTTGAGATGGTCCAAGTCAGACAAAGGTCTAGTCCTAAGGTCGAGGATTCTAAGTACGGTCTCTTTTCGTCAATCTTCAGACCTGAGTCCCTGAAGGGACCGCCAGGTCACCAATTCTTCAGAGGAAAGTTTCGTCTCCTGTGGTCAAACTAAGGACCAGTCGCTTGATTCTCGAGTGTACGACACACCACGTCGGTTTTCTTTTAAGTTTTTTTTTCTTTAGATCAGAGTCTAACAGTGCCTTATCTGTGGTGTCTTCCCTGGAGTCTCAGGGAAAGTGCATGGTTATTTGACTCCAGGGGCACCCACTTCAGTGAAGGACGGGATGAACAATCTTTGTCTGCGTCCTCGGCCCGACTGGGACAGTTTCAGTGGTTCGGGACTTGAGTGTGTCCCACCCGTCCTTGGTCACACCGACTCTGAGCCCGCCGGTCTTGTCTCCCACCACGACCGGGGTCACGTCTGTGAGGTCCCGAGGGACCTCTACGGGAAGGGGAACGGACGATCCTTTTGACAGTGGGTTCTCGACACAGGGATCTTAAAAGGGTGGCTCGGTCAACGACAAAGAAGAGAAAAAAAAGGTTTACTTCTACTTTCCGATTCTTCGGAGTAAGAGGATCGTTGGACGAGGTCGGGAGAAGACGTACACGGAGTGTCTTTTGACAAGGCACAAGTACAGTCGAGGACCCCCACACTCTTACGTCCTGCGACTCGAACCCACACTCGTCCAAAATTTGACCTACAAAGATCTCCGTGTTCGATTGTGTGCACACATTTAGTAAGGAGACACGTGGACTCACGTTTTACGTATTATTAAGACTCATGTTCTTAAGAAAAAGGGTATTTCACCTTCTAATTACACGAAGACATGTGAGACACTCGACTAATTTTTCGACCAAAATATGTGTATCGACACCGACTACTTGTTTAATCTGTGACTCTTTAGTCTACTTTTACTCATCAAATGTCTGTCAAAACTTTAATATATTAGAATGGGACCTAGTATACTTTTGATTCATTGCCTAAATCTTTCCTAGACAAGTCCGCAGACGTTCCTCCCAAAGGCATTACAAATGGTTGAGAAAAAAGAGAGTAGTGTAAACGGTACATAAACGCGTTCGCAGAAACGTGAGCACGAAACGCAAACAAACAAAATATCTAATAAACGATATTATAGAAGTCCTCAAGACGATTTGAAATCCCAACTTAGGTCAACCGTTTGACACGGGAAACGACAGGGGAGACTTATATGTGTTTCGTTGTCGGGGGGTCTTCCTGACGAAAAGAGAAGAAGTTAAAAGTGAACCAAAGGTTTATATCTAAGTCGAATTTATAAATAGTTGACCAACGATTCAGGAACCGACCCGTGGACAGTTGCAGTAGAATAAATTGGAGAATTCTATATCGTCCCTTCGCTTACGACAGATGGTTTCTCCGGGCTCCCAGTCCGTCCTCCACTGACGGGTTCCGGTGTCGGTCTGAGTTGTGGGTCTCACACTTCGGGTCAAAAGACTCACACTCGTGTGCGCGGAAGGAAAACAGTTGATTTTTTTTACGCGTTGTACTCTTAACGCTCACTTCAACGTAAACCCCGTTATACTCCTCACGACGGGCCCTTTGTTGTCGAGTCTGCCGAGACTCTCTGACGAGGTTTCTCCGTCTCCCTACTTGTTATACATACACTAAAACCACTCCGCCCCAGGTACGTCGGTTCGTGTATAAAAACACCTGCAAAAGAGGACCAGAGTACTTTGAAGAGAATCAGCGCTCTTTGTCAGTAGTGGTACTTCCTAAAGTCACGAAAAGATCTATACTCCTCGATGCTCTTAACCCGAGTATTTTAGTCGAGGACTCTTCTAGATTGATGGACTTCTGTCTGGACAGGACGGTCAAAGGACCTCGTGTCTCCCGGAGTAAAGACGAGAGGTGCGATTTGAGGAAATCCCCACAACCTCCAGTGGTCGACGTCGTCGAGTACTGAATTGGGAGCAGCTCCATCTACCGTTCGGGCGTCGTTCACGGTTAAGTACCAACTATGGAAGACTCGTATAGTCTAGAGGATTGTGCTCCCCCCTTAAGGGACCGACAGATCATCAATAATGAGTCGCGAAAGTGACGGAATCGGGCCCAAGGTAGGAACCAACTCCTTGATTCTAGGACGTTCACCACGGTGCGACCGTTTACTTTTTGTTTTTGTTTTTGTTTTTTTTGATTCCCTTACAAAGTAGTCACACTAGTGTCTCTAGTCGGACAATAGTTTGTATAGATCCAGTTGCCCGTACGAAAGGCACCTTCTCTTCTCGTCAAAGGCTGGGCTTGGAGTGAGACAAGACAAGAGTGGTCTGAGGTACAAAACTGTACCTAATTACGAAAAGAACCTCTTCCGTTACTGTTCAGTGAGGTCGTGAGAACGGACCTTTTAGGGTACCTACCTCCTCGGACCATCCGACGTCAAGTACTCCAGCGCTTCTCAGTCTATGTTGACTCACTACAGTGAAAGTGAAAAGTGAAAGTACGTAACCTCTTCCTTTACCGTTGGGTGAGGTCACAAGAACGGACCTCTTAGGGTCCCTGCCCCCTCGGACGACCCGACGGTAGATACTCCAGTGTGTCTCAGTCTGTGCTGACTTCGCCGAATCGTCGTCTACGAAAAGATTCGACACTGGATGGGTCGAGTTGTGCGGCGGACTGTCGGTAGGGAAGCGCGCACAGTGGAGACGTGGACCACACTCGGGCAGGACGTCCCCTCAGTACACGGGTCCACCCCAGGTCCCATAGGCCGTAGGGCGTGCGGACGGTCGAAAGACGCACTTAGGGTCCTTGTGCTCCGACGGAAGCCTTTTCGTCGCCACCGGTACACGAGTCTGAGTGAGGGAGAAGAATCCTGTCACGAGTGGTTCGACACAAGGAACCCCGAGGGAGTCCTTCGGACGAACGGTTGTCCCACCCTTCACTCATACACCCCAAGAGGGAGTGGGGGTTGTGTCCGAGGTGAAAAATTTATACGAAAAATTATCCATTATCCGTTCCAAGGGGTAATCTGAGTGAAGTCCCGTCACCTCAATCAATTATACGTTCTGTGTAGTCACAATAAGAACAACAAGTCAACGATTCAGTACAGGTTGAGAAACACTGGGGTACGTGACATCGAGTGGTCCGAAGCGACAGGAAGTGGTAGAGGACCCCAAACGAGTTTGAGTACAGGTACCTCAGTCACTGCGGTAGGTTGGTAGAGTAGGAGACAACAGGGGAAGAGGAGGACGGAAGTCAGAAAGGGTCGTAGTCCCAGAAAAGATTACTCAACCGAGAGAGGTAGTCCACCGGTTTCATAACCTCGAAGTCGAAGTCGTAGTTACGAAGGTTACTTATAAGTCAACTAAAGAAAATCCTACTGAAAAAACTACAGGAACGACAGGTCCCCTAAAAGTTCTCAGAAGAGGTCGTGGTGTCAAGTTTTCGTAGTTAAGAAGTCACGAGTCGGAAGAAATACTACGCTGAAAGTGTAGGTATGCACTGATAACCTTTTTGGTATAAATTCACTATAAAATTTTCAGTTTTCTTCTGGCCAAACATTGTAAACCTTTATTTATTTTAGGTTTAAAACCACAGATTTATTTCAAAATAATCGTGTGTGCACGGGGACACAAACGGGTAACAGTGACCGACGAACGAAAGTGTTGTTTCTCAACTGATCAGTACTGTCTCTGGGGCTCCAGATATTTCAGACTTTATGACGACCCGGGAAACGTCCTTCTCAAACGACTCGGGACTCGTTTAAAGTCTCCTAGGACGGATCAAAATCTCCCCAAAGACCTTCCATGACGGAATTGTCATCTGAAAAAAAAAAAGGATTAATTTTTTTAATTAGTAGAATAGGGTAACTGGAAAGAGAACGAACTTCTTTTAGACTTTTTACAACAAACGTGTCGACGGAAGATCGATGGGTTCACCCAGTTGTCGTCTTTAAATGATCATTCTCTCGTCCCCTTTAGGACTCTTTCACGGTCCCTTAGGAATGAGACCTGAGGGAACATCGGTGCCGTTAAGACACCCGTAGGATACTTATGTATCATTTCCTCATCGTGTCACTTATGTCTCGGGAATAAAACTCCGGGTACCCCGACTCATGCGTCCTTAAAATATTTATAAGATTGTCATAAGTGGTTGGAGTCCGTTGAGTAAAGAGTCAAAGTAGTCAATGTAACATGGTTGTTTCAGAGACTTCGTCAATACATTACTATTATTTCTTTTGAATAACTTATAGTGTGTTTCGACCCATCTCGAAACAGCCACCGAACCTTCCTCTTATTACACCACAAGTAGTTTGGTTATAAGTGACTCATCAATCACCTACATTGTCAATCACCTACATGGAAGGACCCAATAAGGTCCTTTCATTTTTCTCTTCATAGAACCTCATAGCAATCGGTCGGGACCAGGCAGAAGAGGTGACGTCAAGTCGAGACGGGGTTTGGACGTAGGGAATAAGTCTCTTCGTTTCGAGACCTCCTTTGGCCTTGGGTGGCGGGATGTCACGAAACTCGAAGAGCCAAGGAAGGTCAACCTAAGGAAGTCTTCGGCTGAGACTCTCCCAAGCTCCCACGCCCCAACTAAACCCTCCGCTGGAGTCCTTCGGAGTCCTCCTCCCCAACCCTTTATACTATTCCTACCCTTCGTGCGGGCGAATCCTACCCGAGGACTCTTCCCACAACGACCTCCGTTGACCCGGGGGTAGAGGGTCCGGGAGACCTTCTTGTGTGTCCCCAGTGGGGTGTCACCAGAGTAGAGGCTGTCTATGCCTTCGGGGCCATGACCGTAGGTGACTAAGTAAGTGCTTCCCGAGAGGAGACTCCGTAGTCAAGGGACTCCAAAACTTGGATCGAGTAAAGACATCAGGTTCTCTAGAGTCCAAGGGTGTCCCTTTTTAGGTACACACCCAAACCTTCCACACGGATCCCACATTCCTTCCCATGGTCGACACCAGGGGTGTGGGAAGAAGGGTTCGACACACGAGGTCCTTCGTACGTAGGGGGTCGAGTCAAGAGAGTGTCCTCACGGTACACCGGGACCGACAGACGACGACCTTCTCTGGTGTGTCGACCGGGCATGAGAGGGGTAGAGACCCCGATATCCTACCTCTTCTCTCAGTCTATCGACCCCCCACCCCGACCCCGTCTTCTTCCTCGTCTCTACTCGGAGTCAACCGACACCCCCAGTCCCCCTGAGGAAACGGTGTCGATGCTGAAAGGACAGTGGACCTCATTTCTGAAGGAGAGGGCCCGAAGGCAAAGGAACAAACTTTTTGCAGTCTACCTGGTCTCCTGATATCCGGTCACGGAGAGTTTAAAATTACACGTGTGCACTGGAGACACACACACACACACACACACTCTCTCTCTCTCTCTCTCAGCGAGTCAGCACAGGCTGAGAAACACTGGGGTACCTGACATCGGACGGTCCAAGGAGACAGGTACCTCAAGAGGTGTACTCTTATGATCTCACCCAACGGTAAGGGAAGAGGTAACATCTAGTGGACTTCAGAGTAACTTTGACGTCCAGGGCTAAGTCATCTAGAGTCCACTCCGGGCTCTAGGACGCGAATCTTCCAGGTCCACTTCGGCAGCGAGAGTAGACGACTAGAGTACATCACATCAGTTGGACATCACGTGGACCAAGTAGTTTTGAGAGACCAACCCGAAGGGACCACCGAGTTACCAGTTCTTAGACGGACGGCTCCGTCTCCTGTGCTCAAGCATCAGGACTGGGGCCTTCTAGGGGGTACGGCTCCTTGTTGGTTCGGGTCCGTGGCGTCGGTGACTCGGACGAGACGTCGGTCTTCAGAGTTGGGGGCTCTGGTACACGACGCTGAGGACCTCGGGCACACGGGACCTCGGACACCAAGGGTCGTTCGCCTCAGGGGTGCTACTCTTCGGACGTACGACGGTGCGTCCCACCGGGGGAGAACGGTGTCGATCTCTTTCGGACACGTCACTACATCTGGGTCGTGTCGGTTTTTGTTTTTATTCATGTTAAATTTTTAGAGACCAATTGGTTCTACCAATACCTTTACCCCAGAAAGTTGAAGTGTCGACATTTACCTTTGCAAAACACCAACGACAAGATTAGGACCGTTAATTCGAGGAGAGACTTCATAAAATCTGACCTCTGGACAAAAACCTTCGAGTGTCTTAAACATTTTAGGTTTCTTCGAAGATCTTCAAAGACTCTGTACTTACGGTGGGGAAACAGAAAGGGAGTCTTTCGATTGAAGAGACCCTGAGGTTTCACGGACGACCCGACAGTCGGGTGAATAGTGGAAGGACTAGTGATCTCCGTGTGTCAGTCACGGTCGAAGTGTCCCACTGGATAGGATTCGTCCCCCTCGACCCAGAAGATCGGTCAAGAAGGGGGCTCTGGACCTCACCCTGGAGTACTAGGAACCGAAGACCGACGTCGAGACCCGACCCGTCAAGTGGGTGGAGGCGGAACGGTCGCCTGACCTGGTGCCCGACCGAACGAGAGACGGTTCGGTGGGAAGGACCTTCACTACGAGTCGAGTTGGTCAGGACACGAACACTACAGGGGTACGGTCTGGGAACGTGTCGTGGAGGTCTACCGAGAATTAATACCTACTCTTTTGTCTCCGAACTTTGATCGAAGTTCAGTGGGTCTCGTCTCCCTCGCCACCCTGGTTCACAGACCAGGTCGCTAGATGGCTCCCTCGGTGAGGTAGATTGACGTTTGTCTTGGACGTTATGGTCAGGTGCACTAAGTTTGGTACCGATGACAATTGGCGTACTGAACCCACTTAAGTAATGACAGCAACCCCGAACCACAGGGGTAGACATTTTACCTCGGTGATTTTGTGTAAGACGTATGTCATAATACTAATACAAAGACCCTTGGAATCATCATTGTGGCCGTTAGAATAATCATTGTAGTCGATAATTAAGTTTAATGTGTATACGTTAATACAATAAGAACCTTATCCTTTACCGTTGGGTGAGGTCATGAGTGGACCTTTTAGGATACTGTCTCCTTGGACCACCCGATATCAAGTACCCTAGGGTTTCTCAGTCTGTACTGACTTGATTTCTCGTGCTGTGTGTCAATATTACAAATTCCGGGAAAATGTAAACAAAAGTTTGAGCTTTATGTAGACTTAAGCCAATGCACACGGGAGACTTTAGAACAAAGTAAAACTTCTGTGTATGTACGTATCTGAGACGACCCCAGTCGTATCTGAGACGACCCCAGTCGTATCTGACCCTGACCAGTTGGTCGATCGCAAATGACCCACGGACGAGACACGCTCCGTCAGTCACGGGACCTCTAAACCCTGTACTACCATTTGTTTTGACTCGGTGAAGGCAGAGTCGCGGTAGCCGTCCCTACCTCCATTTGTTTATGAGAGAGTAGTGACTAATTGAGTAAAGTTCACAACGAGGTCCCCTGAACTCTACTTCATGCGAACTATAGTCGAAGTCACAGAAGAAACCCGGTTAACAGGTCCGGTCTAAAGACAAAAGGGAAGAAGGTCCAGGTACATAACTAATGGGACCTCGGGGACTGGAAGGGAAACTGGAACTGGCAGTACCCTTTCTACTCACCTTCCAGATCCGAGTTCCTCGTCTTAGACCGGCTCAAAACCGTCTCCTGACCCAATAAACAAACTTTCTCTCCTTCGTTCACAAACGTCTTCTTATCAATTTTTCGGAACCTACCATCTTCCACTAAAGTTCCGAGACACCCTTCTCTCCCCCTCTCACTCTCCGAGTCACTATTTATTAAACCAGATTTTAGATCTCTCTTTTAATTGTACCGATTACCCCTTTAACGTAAGACAAAGTGATGTACTGCACAAGAAAAGAAAGGTACCTTCAGTCACTTAGGGCGTAATGCTCGAGCGCCCACCCCGGGTCTACACCTAAGGAAAGGACCTACCTCCCTCGCAACTCTGACCCAGCTCCTGCTGCGTCGCAGTGAGTCCCAGGGATGTCCACGCCCCCACACCTACCCCGTCCTCACCGAAGGACCGGGACGTAAAATAAGTACATCGGATAGTCAAGACCTACATCCCCGTCTTCTTGAGGTCACCGGTTTTACTAGGTGCGTCA
This sequence comes from Capra ibex, assembly GCA_006410555.1. Classification (NCBI taxonomy): domain Eukaryota; kingdom Metazoa; phylum Chordata; class Mammalia; order Artiodactyla; family Bovidae; genus Capra; species Capra ibex. Next base: position 4,121,060 of record SJYO01054996.1, read on the forward strand.
CGTCGGGTCACGACTGACCGGTCCTATATGCCTCCCAAGTCGTCCCCTACCCTCCGCCATTCCCCGTGGAGACGTCGTGTGAAGTAGGACGGACGAACACACCCTACAAAATAGCACTACTACCTCCCCGTCCCAACCACGTACCCCTGACTTGACCCGCCTCAGGCCCTTTCGACTACATTACACTTGATTAGAAACACTTCGACTGAGGAGACTCAAGTCGGGTTCGAGAACATAGTGGACAGAGGTTCTACGACCTCGAGAGACCTCCGGTTTTTCTGAAAATCTTTAAGAGATTGGTTTGTGGGAACAGAAGTACTGCGAGAGGGACCACCACCATAGTCTAGTTGGATTCCAGACTTTTCTGACCTCTACCCTCTTGGACTCGCGCCTAACAACTCTCAGTCCAAGTCAGACCTTACATCTTTCGAGCAAGGGTTAAGCGAAGTCGACTTGAGCGCAGGCTACTAGCAGATAGTGTTTGTTTCGTCCAACCTTAGTCAAAGGTCCGAAGTCATACCTTTAGATCGGAAGGGGCAGAGACAAAGCACCAGACAGGGATTTCGAGACAATTTCCACCTCTCGGGAACCAAAGAAGAGTGTGTACTATGAGACCGAAAAGAGGTCTCTTTCCCGACAACACCAGTATATAGGAATCTACCTCGACCCGAGTTTACCAGGTCCTTGAAGGAATCACCCGTTCAGACTACGATGGGGTTTTAAGTATACGACTTCGGGATTAAGGGTGACGTAGACATAGTCATCTATTCCGAAAATCCTTCAAGTCCCAATTTACTCCAGTATTCCCACGTCAGGATTAGGTTTTCCTAACCACCAGAATATTCTCTACCCCTCTAGGACGGGTGGAGAGAGGTGACATATACCTGTGTCTTTTTTTCACCGGTAGTAGTTCCGTTCTTTTCTCGAGAGTGGTCTTGAGTTGGTACGACCGGGACACTAGAGGCTGAAAATCGGAGAAGTTGACACTCTTCACAAAGACAAAGAGTTCGGTGGGTCAGATACCATAAAATACTGTCGTCGGGGTACACTCTGTCGATGATAGGAGGACCGAAACACCAAGGTAGGGACAGTCGTGGAATGTCCGTGACTTATGACAGTATAAGGAGGACCTTTCGTTACTCCGTTGTGCAACGTTTTTACAACACAGAAAGCAGAACAGTAAAGTCAGGACTTATAAAAATCCTTCATCAAATTATCCTCCCCCTTTCGACACATGTAACTTCTGCAAGTGACCTCATCATAGAAAGTCCAGGACTTTAGTCTTCATATGGCGGTATACTGGGTCGTTAGGGTGATGACCCGAACATGGGTCTCTTTTGGCACCAAGGCTTCCTACGCACGTGGGGTTACAGGTAACGTCGTGAGAAAGGGTGTCGGTCCTACACCTTCGGTGGATTTACAGGTACCCGTCGGCACACCTATTTCTGCACCGCATATACATATTATACTACCTTGTAATGAGTCGGATAGTTTCCTTGTTTTGACCCAGTAAACGTCTCTGCACCTACCTGGAGCTCTGACAGCATGTCTTCCTTCAATCTTTCCTTTTTTGTTTATAGTATATAAATGTGTATATACACCTTAGATCTTTGTACGACATAATTGAATAAACGTCTCGTCATTATCTTGGTGTCTGTTTCCTTTTTGTACCTATGTCTCACCCCTTCTCCGCACCCTACTTAACTCTCTAGCCCCGACTGAGGATATGTGACGACGCACATTTTGTCGACTGATTACTCTTGGATGACATCTCACGTCTCTTGAGATGAGTCGCAAGACATCTCTGGCGCTACCCTTCCTTTAGGTTTTGTCTCCCCCAATATGCACACACATATCCACTAGGTGAGACGGCATGTCGTCTTCGATTGTGTTGAAACATTTCGTTCATGTGAGTTCATTGTTAATAAAGATTTTGTAGTTTTCATAGGGTGTCACATTGATCCGTGGTCATCCTGTCCTACAGTTGATCACGTTGTGTCTCTACACCTTTTATGCAAAAAGATAGTATACCAAGCTTTTCCCTTTTACTATGCAAAACATATCCAAAATCAATCTTTACACTTTGAAAACTTAGGTACACGTCCTTCTCTCTTTTTCCCCTACAGTTTTAGCTTCCTCAATCAAATCTCCTCACCCTACAATTCCTTACACTTTTTAAATCTGTAAGAGGGAAATAACTGCAAAGTAACAAAGACGTCTCTTGTTTCGTTCCGAACACGACCAGACGAAGGTAGGAACCGTCACGGAGAGAGGTCGGACAAACAGGGGAGGTCCGACTCAAAGGTCTGGGTGTTCTCCGGAAGGGACGGTGCGGTCCCCGAGACAAAGTATTTTCTCGTAGGTGAATGGTGTCCGTGGCCCGGGAGGGACGACGTATTTGACAGGGGAATCAGGAGCTGCCGGAGAAAACGAAGAAAGGTAATTGGAGCGTGGACCCGAGTGGAGGCCAATTACCTTTTTTGGAGGCACCTCGGGTCTCGGTTCTGGTTAAAGTGAAAAGGTGTCGAAATGGGACCAGCCGGCAAAGAGAGAGACCCTACGGTCGACTAAACGAGAGCTACTGTTTTAGGGGACCTTGGTCTGGGAACAGACAGTCTCGGACGACTCACAAGGATTCACCTCAGTCCACTAGGGATCGGACCGGAAAACTGTGGTTCTCCCGTCCTGACCCACGGGGACGAAAATCGCACACAACCCCGACTCGAACCGAGTGCCGGAGCTTCGAGTGGGACCAGGGAAACAGACGTGCTGAGCCCATTTATGGTGGAGAGGCCTTAACTGAAATCGACCTTTCACTACTGATAAAAGGTAAACACGTCTTGAAAATAGTTCAAAACTTTACTACAGGAAAAATTACATTTGCTTACGTTTACTCTTTTGTCGGCGTTTTCCAACTTTCTCTTTTTGTGTTGAGGCGGAGGAGATGATCAAAGTAACTCTCATTAATAATCGTCTAAGAACACATGAGAACACAGACACGCATAAGCGTATATACGTAGATATACATATAAGACTTATAGAAGTTCGGCTTGGTTTGATCCTAGTATGGCACTAGGATTGATACATAGAACCCCTAGAAATAGTCGTGTACCCAAAGAAACCCCCACCAACAAACAAAAATTGGAGAATTTTTTTTGAAAGTTAAAACATAACCTCATATCGACTAATTGTCACACTATCAAAGCCCACCCGTCGTTTCCCTGTGTCGGTATGTATGTGTACATGGGTAAGAGGAGGTTTGAGACGAGGGTGGGGCCGACGGTACATTGTAACTCGTCTCCAGGAACAAGCAACATGTAGACTTTGTGCCATCACATAGTCGTGTCCAAAATTGTCCACGACGCCATGGAGCGACATACTGCTATCGTACTAAATCTGACAAATTATTCGGTAAACTATCTATGAGTCCAAACAAAACGACATTATTTATTACGACGTTGACTGGTAAAACACGTGTATTGAGACACGTGTAATCGTTCCAATAGACATCCCATGTAAAAATTTCTACCTTTATGATCCAGTTTCCATTGTACGTAAAATTTAAATCTAAAGGTGACTGCTTGTCGGAGGTTTCTCCAACGAGATAAAATAAGAAGACGACTGTTACATACTTGGGTGATGTGAGATCGAGTGTTACGTACGTTTGAAATTTTAAAAAACGGCTACTATCAACTTTGCACCCGAAGAGGTAATAAATTATTACCGAAGTAATAAATTAAACGTAAAGGAAGTAATACTCACTCCAATTTGTAGAAAAGTGTATAAACAACCGGTAAATATAGAAACCAAGACACTTTACGGACCGGGAATAAGATGACCCATAAACAGAAAATAATAAAATAATTCCTTTAATCGAGAAATAGACGAATTCCTAATATTTAGAAAGAGACCAAAAAGTTATTACAACCAAATACTCCAATAAAAAGTGCGTCTCTTGTGAAATTTAAAAATGAATCGTTAATCTCGGTAAAAAGAGGTCAGAGATCCAAAATCCCAACTTAAATCTATGAAGAAGAACGTAAAAAAAAAAAAAAAAAACCGGTAAGACGTGTCGGACACCCCAGAATCAAGGGGCTAGTTCCTAACTTNACTTTGCACCCGAAGAGGTAATAAATTATTACCGAAGTAATAAATTAAACGTAAAGGAAGTAATACTCACTCCAATTTGTAGAAAAGTGTATAAACAACCGGTAAATATAGAAACCAAGACACTTTACGGACCGGGAACAAGATGACCCATAAACAGAAAATAATAAAATAATTCCTTTAATCGAGAAATAGACGAATTCCTAATATTTAGAAAGAGACCAAAAAGTTATTACAACCAAATACTCCAATAAAAAGTGCGTCTCTTGTAAAATTCAAAAATGAATCGTTAATCTCGGTAAAAAGAGGTCAGAGATCCAAAATCCCAACTTAAATCTATGAAGAAGAACGTAAGAAAAAAAAAAAAAACCGGTGAGACGTGTCGGACACCCCAGAATCAAGGGACTAGTTCCTAACTTGTGAACGGGGGAAGGTCACCTTTGAGTCTCAGAATTGGCACATTGACGGTCCCTTAAGGACTAAAGTTCTAATATTTTAAACACAATTAAAAAGAAGATCACAAAATTATCCCATTCAAAAATGTAAATTTGAGAACTTGGTAAATTTCGTCGGAACAAGTTGTTGAAAGGTCCTACTAATTATACCAGACACAACAGGTCACCATCCGTGATTTGTATATCCCGAGATCTCGTGAACTTTACCCCGATTATACTAACTTATTTACTCAGAAATCAGCTAGTCAGTACGGGTTGAGAAACACTGGAAAACTTGACATCGGTCGGGTCCGAGGAGACAAATACCCTTAAAAGTCCGTTCTCATGAGCTCACCCAACGGTAAAGGAGGAGGTCCCCCAGGAGGACTGGGTCCCTAGTTTGGGTGCAGAGGTCACAGAGGACGGAACGTCCGTCCAACAAATGGGCGGTTCGGTAGTGCCTTTGGGTTTACTCAGAAATGAGAATAAATGAAAATTAATTAAATCTAAATTTATCGGTGTGTGTCGGTCACCGATGGTGTGACGTACGGTGTGTGGATTTTAACCCGAAGGGACTATTGAGTCAACCATTTCTTAGGCGGACGTTACGTCCTCCAGGACCAAGCTAAGGACCCAGTCCTTCTAGGCGACCTCTTCCCTATCCGATGGATAAAATCATAAGAACCCGAAGAGAACACCGAGTCGACCATTTCTTAGGCGGACGTTACACCCACTGGACCCAAGCTAGGGACCCAACCCTTCTAAGGAGACCTCTTCTCTTTCCGATGGGTAAGGTCATAAGACCGGACCTCTTAAGGTACCCGACATATCAGGTACCTCAGCGTTTCTCAGTCTGTGCTGACTCACTGAGTGAAGGTGAATGGATCTTAAATAAACCCACAATTCTAACGTCCTTCTTAGAGAACGGGAGAGGAGGACTTCCGAGATTTCTCCCCGCAGAGTCCCTACAAACCCACAACCCCAGTCCTCTTTACGGAATGTGGGGGAGGGATCACCGGTCGAGACGAGGACACGATGGATGCCAGAGGGCACTCGAGGGCAGAGACGGCTCTGTCGGACGATCACCCTAAAACTCCTAGTGCCTCGGCCGACCCAGTTGAGTCCCGTCCAGGGACCCCCCTACACAGAATAAGAGATATAGTCTTGGACTTCAACCAATAAAGGATGTCAGGAGTCCTTACTCCGGAAAGGACTTTAAGGTTCCATTGTGTCCTTTTTGTGGCACCCAGATCGTGTATCGTGGGTGAGGCGACGAGACTGAGAGGGACTAAAAGAAGAGGGAGGGAGAGTCGGGATCAAGAAAAGAGTCTCGAGGATTCCAGTAAAGTAAAAATTAAATTTTTTGAAAATATGTTTAAAATCTCCGATGAAAAGTAAAAATTAACAATGATTGGTAACCTAGCCTCTTCCGTTACCGTGGGGTGAGGTCATGAGAACGGACCTTTTAGGGTACCTACCTCCTCGGACCACCCGACGTCAGGTGACCCAGCGCTTCTCAACCTGTACTGACTCGTTGAAGTGAAAGTGAAAAGTGAAAGTACGTAACCTCTTCCTTTACCGTTGGGTGAAGTCATAAGAACGGACCTCTTAGGGTCCCTGCCCCCTCGGACCACCCTCGACAGATACCCCAGCGTGTCTCAGCCTGTGCTGACTTCGCTAAATCATCGTTGGTAGCCTATAACTTACCAAACGGAACCCTTGCTTGTCTCTAGTAAGACAGTAAAAACTCTAATGTAGGTTCATGACGTAAAGTCTGAGAAAACAACTGGTACTACCGATGAGGTAAAGAAGATTCCCTAAGGACGGGTGTCATCATCCATATTACCAGTAGACTCAATTTAAGTCGGTAAGGTCAGGTAAAATCAAACGACTAAGGATCTTACAACTACAAGTGAGAACGGCAGAGCAAACTGGTGAAGGTTAAACGGAACTAAGTAGCTGGATTGTAAGGTCCAAGGATACGTTATAACGAGAAATGTCGTAACCTGGAAAGAAGATAGTGGTCAGTGTCGGTGTCGACTCATAACAAAAACGAAACCGAGGTAGGGAAGTATGAAAGACCTCAATAAAGAGGTGACTAGAGGTCATCGTATAACCCGTGGATGACTGGACCCCTCAAGGAGAAAGTCATAGGATAGTAAAACGGAAAAGGATGACAAGTACCCCAAGAGTTCCGTTCTTATGACTCCACCAAACGGTAAGGGAAGAGGTCACCTGGTATAAGACAGTCTTGACATGTTTTTTCTAGAAGTACTGGTTCTATTAGTACTACCATACTAGTGATGGATCTCGGTCTGTAGGTCCTTACACTTCAGTTCACCCGGAATCTTCCGTAGTGATGCTTGTTTCGATCACCTCCACTACTTTAAGGTCAACTCGATAAAGTTTAGGACCTTCTACTACGACACTTTCACGACGTGAGTTATACGGTCGTTTAAACCTTTTGAGTCGCCACCGGTGTCCTGACCTTTTCCAGTCAAAAGTAAGGTTAGGGTTTCTTTCCGTTATAGTTTCTTACGAGTTTGATGACGTGTTGACGTGAGTAGAGTGTACGATCATTTCATTACGAGTTTTAAGAGGTTCGGTCCGAAGTCGTTATGTACTTGGTACTTGAAGGTATACAAGTTCGACCAAAATCTTTTCCGTCTCCTTGGTCTCTAGTTTAACGGTTATAGACGACCTAGTAGCTTTTTCGTTCTCTCAAGGTCTTTTTGTTGATGAAGACGTAATAACTGATACGGTTTCGGAAACTGACACACCTAGTGTTATTGCACACCTTTTAAGACTTTCTCTTCCCTTATGGTCTGGTGGATTCGACGGAGAACTCTTTGGACATACGTCCAGTCCTTCGTTGTCTATCTTGTCCTGTACCTTGTCTGACCAAGGTTTATCCTTTTTCTCATACAGTTCCGACGTATAACAGTGGGACGAATAAATTGAATATACGTCTCATGTAGTACTCTTTACGACCCGACCTTCTTCGTGTTCGACATTAGTTCTAACGGTCCTCTGTATAGTCATTGGACTCTATACGTCTACTGTGGTAGGAATACCGTCTTTCACTTCTTCTTGATTTTTTGGAGAACAACTTTCACATTCTTCTCTNCATTACGAGTTTTAAGAGGTTCGGTCCGAAGTCGTTATGTACTTGGTACTTGAAGGTATACAAGTTCGACCAAAATCTTTTCCGTCTCCTTGGTCTCTAGTTTAACGGTTATAGACGACCTAGTAGCTTTTTCGTTCTCTCAAGGTCTTTTTGTTGATGAAGACGTAATAACTGATACGGTTTCGGAAACTGAGACACCTAGTGTTATTGCACACCTTTTAAGACTTTCTCTTCCCTTATGGTCTGGTGGATTCGACGGAGAACTCTTTGGACATACGTCCAGTCCTTCGTTGTCTATCTTGTCCTGTACCTTGTCTGACCAAGGTTTATCCTTTTTCTCATACAGTTCCGACGTATAACAGTGGGACGAATAAATTGAATATACGTCTCATGTAGTACTCTTTACGACCCGACCTTCTTCGTGTTCGACATTAGTTCTAACGGTCCTCTGTATAGTCATTGGACTCTATACGTCTACTGTGGTAGGAATACCGTCTTTCACTTCTTCTTGATTTTTTGGAGAACAACTTTCACATTCTTCTCTCCCTTTTTCAACCGAATTTCGAGTTGTAAGTCTTTCGCTTCTAGTACCGTAGACCAGGGTAGTGAAGTACCCTTTATCTACCCCTTTGTCCCCTTTGTCACAGTCTGAAATAGAAAACCCGAGGTTTTAGTGACGTCTACCACTGACGTCGGTACTTTAATTTTCTGTGAATGAGGAACCTTCCTTTCAATACTGGTTGGATCTATNCAATACTAGTTGGATCTATCGTATAACTTTTCGTCTCTGTAATGAAACGGTTGTTTCCAGGTAGATCAGTTCCGATACCGAAAAGGTCACCAGCACATACCTATACTCTCAACCTGACACTTCTTTCGACTCACGACTTCTTAACCACGAAAACTTGACGCCACAACCTCTTCTGAGAACTCTCAGGGAACTTGACGTTCCTCTAGGTTGGTCAGGTAAGATTTCCTCTAGTCAGGACCCACAAGTAACCTTCCTGACTGCGATTTCGACTTTGAGGTCATGAAACCGGTGGAGTACACTTCTCAACTGAGTAACCTTTTCTGACTACGACCCTCCCTAACCCCCGTCCTCCTCTTCCCCTGTTGTCTCCTACTCTACCGACCTACCGTAGTACCTGACCTACCTACACTCAGACTCACTTGAGGCCCTCGACCACTACCTGTCCCTCCGGACCGCACGACGTTAAGTACCCCAACGCTTCTCAGCCTGTGCTGACTCACTGACTTGACGTGACTTGGTAGCCTACATAAGGGGCACGACGTGTCGTACGGGAACTCGGGGAGAGTGTGCATCACCGAACGTGGAGGGTGGGGTGCGAACGTGTCGGGGGGGTGTGACCATCGTGGACCAGACAAGAGACATAGACCCCCAGACGAAGAAAAGATAGCGTGAGTGATCAAACGATACTAAAAACCTAAGGTGTATATTCACTGTGGTGTGTCACAAACAGGATTCTAATAAAATCCTGTTTCCTGTTTCTGTTACACAATCAGTGAGTCGTCACAGGTTGAGAAACGCTGGGTACGTGACGTCGTGCGGTCCGGGGGGACAGGTAGTGGTTGAGGGTCTCGAGTAAGCTTGAGTACAGGTAAGTCAACCACTACGGTAGGTGGTAGAGTAGGAGACCGTAGGGGAAGAGGAGGTCGGAAGTTAGAAAGGGTCGTAGTCCCAGAAAAGGTTACTCAGTCGAGAAGCGTAGTCCACCGGTTTCATAACCTCAAAGTCGAAGTTGTAGTCAGGAAGGTTACTTATAAGTCCCAACTAAGGAAATCCTACCTGACCAACCTAGAAGAACGACAGGTTCCCTGAGAATTCTCAGAAGAGGTTGTGGCGTCAACTTTTAGGAGTTAAGAAGTCACGAGTCGAAAGAAATATCAGGTTGAGGGTATAGGTATGTACTGATGGCCTTTTTTGGTATCAGAACTGATCTACCTGGAAACAACTGTTTCATTACAGAGACGAAAAATTATACGACAGATCCAACCAGTATTGACAAAAAGGTTCCTCGTTCACAGAAAATTAAAGTACCGACGTCAGTGGTAGACGTCACTAAAACCTCGGATTTTTTATTTCAGACAATGATAAAGGTGACAAAGGGGTAGATAAACGGTAGTTCACTACCCTGGTCTACAGTGCTAGAACCACAAGACTTACAACTTAAAGTTCGGTTCAAAAAGTGAGAGGAGAAAGTGAAAGTAGTTCTCCGAGAAATCAAGAAGAAGTGAAAGACGGTATTCCCACCACAGTAGACGTATAGACTCCAATAACCATACAGAGGGCCGTTAGAACTAAGGTCGAACACTAAGTAGGTCAGGTCCCAAAGAGTACTACATGAGACGTATCTTCAATTTATTCGTCCCACTGTTATATCTCGGAACTGTATGAGGAAAGGACTAAACCTTGGTCAGACAACAAGGTACAAGACAAGATTGACAACGAAGAACCGGACGTATATCTATAGAGTCCTAAGTTCAATCCACTAGACCATAAGGACAGAGAATTTCCTAAAAGGTGTCAAACTACACTATACGTGTCAGTTTCCGAAACCGTATCAGTTATTTCGTCATGAACAAAAAGACCTTGAGAGAACGAAAAAGGTACTAGGTCGTCTACTAGAGACCAAGAAGACAGAAAAGATTTAGGTCGAATTTACAGACTTTCAAGTGCCAAGTCTATGCAACTTCGGACCGAACCTCTTAAAACTCCCAATCAAATGATCACATACTCTACTCACGTTAACACGTTATCAAACTCGTGAGAAACCGTAACGGAAAGAAACCCTAACCTTACTTTTGACTGGAAAAGGTCAGGACACCGGTGACGACTCAAAGGTTGAAACGACCGTATAACTCACGTCGTGAAAGTGTCGTAGTAGAAAGTCCTAAACTTTATCGAGTTGACCTTAAGGTAGTGGAGGTGATCGAGACAAACATGACTACGAAGTATTCCGGGTGAACTGAAATGTAAGGTCCTACAGACCGAGATCCACTCACTAGTGTGGTAGGACTAATAGAACCAGTACGTCTAGAAAAAACATATCAAGACACATTAGAACGGTGGAGAAGAATTATAGAAGACGAAGACAATCCAGGGATGGTAAAGACAGGAAATAACACAGGTAGAAACGGACTTTGCAAGGGAACCATAGAGATTAAAGGAACTTTTCGAGAGATCAGAAAGGGTAACACAACAAAAGGAAATAAACAAACGTAATTAGTGACTCCTTCCGAAAGAATAGAGAGGACCGATAAGAAACCTTGAGACGTAAGTCTACCTTAAAGAGGAAAAGAGGTAAAGGAAAAGAGGAAACGGAAAGAGAAGAAAAGTGTCGATAGAGGTGGGTCCAACGACGTTTACCGTAACGACGGGAGAAAAATACCGGTCCATCATAAAGTCACACGTGTGCGTCGTGTGGGAGAAACAGGAGAAAGGAGACGGCTACCCGTAACTCCGGTAAAGACGGAGAACCGACAACACTTACCACGACGAGACGTGCGTGTCCACGTGCACAGGCAAACTAAATCTCAAACCGGACCTACATACGGGTCCTCGCCCTGACGACCTAGTATACTCCTACGATATAAATCAAAAGACTCCTCGGAGGTATGATAAAAGTATCACCGACGTAGTTAGATGTACGGGTGGTTGTGCAACGACATGTCGTCTGCACTTCTGTTAAAACATTTAGTTCATATGAAGTCGTTTTTAATTCAAGAAAGACAAAAACCACGGAGACCCCTCCGAAAAAGGGAGAGACCGTCTTAATCGAAGGTAAGGTCGAGGAGTCCCCCGAAAGGGTTACCGAGTCGTCGATTTCTTGGGCGGGTGGACGGTTACGTCCTCTGGGTCCAAGCTAGGGACCCAACCCTTCTAGGGGACCTCTGTGGTCATAAGAACGGACCTCTTAGGGTACCTGTCTCCTCGGACCACCCGATGTCCGGCACCCCAACGTCTTTCTGCCTGCGCTGACTTCACTGTCGCATCGTGCGGTCAAGGGGTCGCTCGTGCACGACCGCCGTAGGATGCCGGTCCTCGACGTCGACCGCCTTCGTCGGGGGCCCTAGGCCATGTCGTCTCCGCGGCCCGGTGCGAGTCGCGTCGAGATCCCAGAGGGTAACCCTTGTCCGTCTTTAATACGACGCGGGTCTATTCTCCAGAGATTGATTGTGCTTCAAATTTCTTCTGGTTAGACACGAGGTGCCGTGTGTTTAAGGTCTCCGGGCACCGATAAATCCCTGGTGTGTCGGTATTACTCGGATTAGAACGAAATGACTTCTTACCATGCCGTGTCGATTCTCCGTCGTTTCCCCGAGACCCTTTATCCATAGTAGACCAAGGTGTAGGTAAAAGAAGTTAACGAGCGCTCGTCTCTCTAAAAGGAGAGGTTACCTTTCGTGTCAGAACAAAAGGAGCCACGGTCATGACTTAGAACCTTTGGTCCAACCTCCCGAAACCCAGAACACAAATTCATGGTCCTTAGATATCAACTGAGGACTGCCGGAACAGTCACGACCTTGTGGTCTCGCACCGGGGTAAATATACGTTAAGAGATGTAGGAACACAGAGGCCTTTTTAACAGAGGATGACTATTGCTCGAGGGCCCACTCGTCTCCGTCCTCCTCTCTTCACCCAGCCCTCTACAAGATTAGACCCAAGACGCACGTGGAGACTTGGGGAAACAGAACCTCAGGACCCCGAGGACTTCGTAATCGAGGAGTTTGGCCTCCCGACCTTTGGTGTCTCAGGAAGAGAGGGCCCGGGCCTACAGTCTTCAGGGTCTGGTCACTGCGGTCGTCCCAACCCGGGAAGGCCTCCGGGCCCCGGCCGAGACACCGGCAGAGAGTCGAGGCGGTCGCAGGCGCCACAAGGAACCAAACCCCTCCGTAGCGCCGTAGAGACAGAGACAGCTGTGGACCGAAAGAACTCATGCAGAGACGCAGAGAACAGGAGAAATGAAACAAATTCTGAAAAAAACCTACACCTAGTAAAAGTTTCAGAAATAACTTCAACAATGTTATAACGAAGACAACGAAAACAATACCAAAAAACCGACACTCCGTATTCCCTAGAAGCGAAGGTCTGGTCCCTGACTTGGGTATGGAGGGTGTGACCTTCCCTTTCAGAATTGGTAACCTAAAGGTCCCTTCAGGGAGAAAGGGAGAAGAATACTCCTACGATTCAACACAACCTATTTCCCAGATAGAATCAGGACCTATTGGAAGTGAATTAGAAGGGTCCACCAAGTTACCATTTCTTAGACGGATGGTTCACCCTCTGGACTCAAGCTAGGGACCTTCTAGGGACCCTCTTCCTTTACTGTTGGGTGAGGTCATAAGAACGGACCTTTTACAGTACCTGTCTCCTCGGACCGTCCGATGTAGGACACCACAGTGTCAGCCTGTACTGAATCGCTGATTTGTTGAATGTAGAATTAATGTAGACTTTTCTGGGATAAAGGTTTATTTTAGTGTATGTAAGCATGGTCCCGAATCCTGAAGTCGGATAGAAAACCATCCTATGTGAATTTGGGTGTTGTCGGAGAATGGGACCGAAGGTGACAAACTTAATAAACGACACTCAAAATATTCCGTCTAGAGACCCCAATTCTCACCGAGGTAGTCGGTAGGACCAGTATTAATCGTTCGGACACGGGTGGGTACAGTAGGGGTCCCAAGGACCTGTCTCAAAGACCGGGGGCGGGGTTACTAAAGTTAGTCCCAAGAAGTACACCAACGATTTTGGGGTTTGACTACGGAATGTTTCGTTTTCGTCTTACAGTGTTAAACCTTAACTTTAATTATTCCAGAAAATTTTTTAGACAAGGGGTATTTAGGGTTTAAGAAAGAACCGGGACAGGAGACCCGGGCGACTCAATCCCATGAACAAGGGAACCGTAGAAAGAACGGAGACTTCCCTTAAAGGGACGTTCGTGGAGGAACGGTGCAAAGAAGACGTAAGACCAGGGAAATTGCGACCCCGGAACAGCGGTTGTGGGTACGACAAAGGACAGATTGCCCGGTGGCCGAAACGAGAATAGTCACGAGGGGCCGTCGCACCGAGACCCGACACAGGGATCTATACCATGTTAAAGGGGGGCCGCGAACACCTTGGAAGGTAGACAAGGTGGAGGGGACAAGCGGAGAAGAGCACAAGCCACACCTTTGAAGTGTGACCGGGGACGATCACCAGTCCCACCGTCTCCACTGGACTCTCGGTGTGTTTCGGGTCGTCGGAAGGGAGGGACCAGTGGACAAGCAACGAAAACGTTTTGACCTAGGGTCAGACTGGAACAGTCAAAGAAGCCTACCGATCCGACACATAAACCCTTAACGACTACAATTATAGAAACCGCCAGAAAGACCTCCGCTACGACGACGGTTGTAGGACGGACCTCAACGTCCTTCTTTCCCCAGAGTCGGAGGTCCTCTATTTGTACGAAGTACACGGACAGAAACCACCTCCCGAGACGGGAGTCACCTCGGACCGGTGGGGCAGGTCTCCGGTAAGCGAAGGGAGAGAGGCCTCCCAGGTGAAGGTCCGAACCGTCCCCACCCTTCCCCGTAAAGGAGACGACTCTCCTCCCAAATGGCTCGGGAGTGAGTCGAGAGGGGCCGACTCGAGATGCAGTGGGGAGGGAGTGGGGTCAAGGATCCGAAGACCCCCTGAGACGAGGAACCAAGGGTCTTAGGAGTAACAGGTGAATTCCGAAGAATCGGCAGTCAGTGACGACAACAAGTCAACGAGTCAGCACAGGCCGAGACGTTGGGACCCCTGACGTCAGTCCGGAGGCCAGTAGTGATGAGTGGTAAGAGGAAGGGTTGAAAGTCTAGAATAGCGACGAGAGACGAGAAGGTAAAAAGAATGAGCACACTGAAATTTTTTTCGGGAATCAAGAACGTACTGAAATAATATTATATAAATTAGTCGACAACGAAACGTATTAGTATAACAAAGGCAAAAGACAATAATATTTCTTAGACGTAGTTTGTCGGAATACGCATAGATGAATATATCGTGAATAAAAATATTTAAGAACACTCTCTTTAACCACCTATGTATGTGTATGTGGTTGTGTATATAATTGATATATACTGTGTATGCATAGTTCCGAACACTAATATATCTTTGAGTATTTATAGGATAATTGTACATATATGAGTATAAGTATCATATATGAGTACTGTAGTGTATACTTATATACAAATATACATGAGTACGTATGAATTACCCAAATAGTACGATTCATATTATATGACGGTTGGATCCAAACCATAAAAGTGTATACGAAAAATAAATTTTTCTTACAATTAAATAAATAGACCGACACGGCCCAGAATCAACGTCGTGCACCGTAGAAGTTAGAAGCAACGTCGTGTGCCCTAGCAATCGGCCCCACCCTTCTGAGAATCAACCCCGTACACGCTAGATTAAGGGACTGGTCTCTGTCTTGGGTCCGGGGGACGTAACCCCTCACACCTCAGAATTGGTGACCTGATGGTCCCTTCAGGGAAGTAAATATACATGGTCAAGTCGAGTCAAGTCAAGTCAACGAGTCAGCGCAGGCTGAGAAACCCTGGGGTACTTAGCGTCGTGCGGTCCGGAGGGACAGGTAGTGGTTGAGACCCTCAAGTGAGTCTGTGTGCATGTACACACATACATACGCACATATACATACACACACACATATGTATGTGCATATATGTATGTACATGTATACGTGCGTATATATATGCGTGTGTGTCTGTGTACGTGCGTATATATATAAATAAAAAATGACTTCATATCAGTGGAATGTTACAACACAATCAAAGACATGTAGTTTCACTAACTCAATATACATATACACATGTATAAGTAAGTAAAAGTCTAAGAAAAGCTAACATCCAATTCGACAACTTGGGTCAGGGGACACGACATGTCAAGGGACACAAATAGACGAAATATATCTCATCACACATAGACAATTAACGTGCGAGGATTAAATAAGGAGGGGGGTAGAAAGGGGAAACCATTGTCACGAGAAGGAAGTAATGAAAATCCTGAACCCCCAGTTCGATAAACCCAAGTTCCCAGGAGAGAAGGTCGGGGTCAGGCACATTGTGCTGGAGCGGAGAGACCCGGGGACGCATGAGGGACACTCACCTGTACTGGCTCTCAGAGGAGCGACTCCGACGTCGCTTGTGAGTCCCGGTATGACTCGTTAGGACATCCCAGGACCGAGTCGCGGGACACGGGTCGGGAGCCCTCCCCAGTCGCCACGAACGAGAGTCCCAGTCATCACCGTAGCGGGAGGGTGGACTGGAGACTCAGTGTTATTTGATTCTGTTCTGTTAATCGTCGATCTCCGGACCTATCGTGGAAGTAGTGACTGCTCCGGTCCAAGTCCTTACCGGCCGAACGAGGGACGGACGTCCCTCTCTCACTCGACACAAGCCGACTGTCCGGAGCGGGACAGGACGGAGCTCGACCCGACCACCTCCCTCCCCCTCTGTCTAAGAGGCCCACCTCCTCTTCTGTGGGGTGCTCAACGAAGTTCCGTCGTGGACCATGACCGACGACCGTACAAGGAATGACCGGAACGACAGGACGACCCCCACCCGTCCTCCAGACCTCCCGAGACCCTCTCGGGGAGGAGACCTTTTTGTCTCCCCAAGGGGGGTCGGCTAACAGGAGACGCGGACGACTCGGTTACCCGTTACCTCCCGTTCGGGGCAGAGGCCCTTCCCCCGTGGTCGTTAGGTAGTCGCGTCCAGATAAGACGGATGTGGTCCGTGACCAGAAAACACCCAAGAGAACCCTTGAAATCCTCCCGAAGGGACCGCCGAGTCTACGATTGTTGAGACGGACGTTACGTCCTCAACCCTTCTGGGGACCTCTTCCCTTACCGTCGGGTGACGTCATAAGAACGGACCTCTTAAGGTACCTGTCTCCTCGGACCACCTGATAGCAGGGACCCCAACACTTTTCGACTTGTTCTGACCTACTGATCGTGTGCGAATCCTTGAATCGTCGTGTCGGAGACGGAGGCTTATCGAGTCTTCAGTCGACTCAAGTCCGTCGAGGTCCAGTGCACGGGGAGTTCCAGTACACGAGTCAATCCGGATCGGGACACAAACTGTGAGGATAGTCTCGAGGACGTCATACTAGTTCACTGCAGGAGTTCTATGAGGTTTTTACTTTATTTAGTGGAGGTTAAACTTGTATTTGAGAGAGAAGTAATTCTTCAGGGACCCCTATTGTATTTTGGTCTTCTAATTCAGGGGAACGTTCGGTTTGAAGTTTCTCCACCTTCAGAGTACCTTAGGTTCAATCTTAATTTGAAAAACAGGAACACTCAATTTTCAGTTTCTTGACTCTCTGGTTTTCAGTGTGAGGACTGAAGATTAAGGACAGCCGAGACGGTCCCTGGAAGAACGGTCCTGCTGCCCGTCTGGGGGTCTACCCGTCGACCGACCTACCCCCCCCCCAGAGAAGGAAACCTTTCCGTCCCCAACGGTCGAACCGGTACGTCCCACCAGTCGACCACGTAAACAAAGGTCCCCGACGGTATTGTTCCACGGTGTCTGACTCCCCGAATTCTCTCGTCTGTAAATAAAAGAGTGTCGAACCCTCCGACCTTCAAGTTTTGGTTCTACGACAGTCCCAGCTAAGGAAGGTCTCTGAGACTCTTTCTTTGGTGGGGGACGAAAACGGTCGAAGACCCTCAACGACCTTAGGAACAACAAGGAACCGACACCCGGGCAAGGAGGTCGGAGACGAAGACAGACGTGTGGTTGAAGAGACCCAAAGACACACAGGGAAAGACAGAGAATGCGTCCTGTGAGAGTAACCTACACGGTGACGCGGGGGTCGGCTCAGTCACACGAGGGTGGAACTAACATTTGATTAATGTAGACGTTCCGGGCATAAAGGTCCGCTCCAGTGTAAGACTCCAAGACCTATGTGGACGCCGAACGCATGTTGAGGATCGCAACTCCGGCGCAGGGTGTGGACAATTGAGCCCCGGAGACCCGACCCTGGTCCACGGTCCAGGAGAAGTTCCGAAGGGCGGACTAAGACTACACGTCGGTGTCAACTTTTCGAGTGAATCCAGAACCGTCCGGTTCCCTCAGAAAAATCTCTCTGGTCCACAATGTTGCCGACCTTATTTTCACATGGGTACAGTATGGGCGGTGGACTCGTTCCGTCTGGTCACGAGCCGGAACGTCCCTCGGGCCTCGTGAACTCGTTTCCCACCCCTACCTCTCTCGGAACGAGGGGCGGGACGGGGTGGGGTGCCCGACGGACAGTCAGATACTCGTAACCGAGTTCAGGAACTGGAGACTCAATGTCAGTTGACTTTCTTTAGATGGTAACTCCGTAATAGATGAAAACTTAAACTTCATATCAATTTAATGTCACGGCTCGATCAAAGACCGTATGTCGTTCACTAAGTCGATATTCTCTTTCACTTTCACAATCAGTGAGTCAGCAGAGGCTGAGAAACGTTGGGTCACCTAACATCGGGTAGTCCGAGGAGACAGGTACCCTAAGAGACCCGTTCTTATGACCTCACCCGTCGGTAAGGGAAGAGGTTCCCCTAGAAAGTCCGGGTCCCTAACTTGGACTCAGAGGGTGTAACGTCCGCCTAAGAAATGGTAGACTCGGTGGTCCTTTGTGTGTACATATATTAAACATCCGAAAGGCTACTACCGGTAAGACTGGCCACACTCCACCATGGAGGAACATCAAACTAGACGTAACCAGATGATTAAGAGCTACAGCCTGTAACAAACTACACAGACAACCGGTAGACATCCGGATCTCTGTAACAATGCCGTACACAAGTAGAGTAGACCCCTCTTAGGTGTACAAGCGTACCCTGTACCGACGGAAGAACGTCTTTGAAACGGTAGACATCGGATTCCGGGTAAGACCCCGAACAAACGTCAGAGACGGGTGGAGACGTATTCCTCTGGAGACCAAACGCATGGAACCATGAAACTCGTGAACGAGACGAAGAGACGAGTCTCGAGTCGAGGGAAACCCCCAGGTGGGAGGTCACGCATCACCGGACTCAAAGGGAGGTGACAGGAGAAGGAGAACTCCGGGAGAACTCGAAGGTCGTTAACTTTGATACCGAGGGAGAGGAACGGGGTGCGTGTAGTCCAAGCTTGGGACCCGGGTTGGGTTAACGGAAGAGAGGAAGATCAAGGAGCACCGAAACCAAGATTGTATAAGGAGGTAGGAGACGGAACAGTCGACTACTTACTGGTTTTCCTTTATTTTTCTAAGGTCCAGACACTGTCGGTGGGTGACAAGTCTCAAAGTAGAGGAATGCTGAGGCAAGGCCTCACCCAGTAAGGTGACCTCCTGTCCGAGGGTCTCCTGCTCGTAAAGTCGGTCCGGCCTGGACTAGCGCAAAGACACGAGGACCGAGTCCCGCAGAACCGACATGGAAGAACATCTCGGGAACAAGGACTCGAACAGGAGTGTCCCGTCCTACAGGACCAGGGTCACTGTCACAGGGGAACTTTTCGTGGATTCCTCCGACGAAGCTCACAAAGTGCGACCAGTCTCACTCACAGAGAGCTTAGGCAAGTGAAAGATATTGGTGAACCTTATAGGTGGGTCGTAGTTACCACCAAGTGTCAACCAGAGTAGTGTCTGAGACTACGATTCGTGGAAGAGGGGATGTTCCACCAGGAGGGTCGCCTACTCCCGTCTCTACAGTCTAAAATAGCCTTAGGTGAGAAAGACTGGACGATTGTTGGTTCTAGTGTAATTGTTGTTCGGGGGATAAGGGCAATCTGGACCCCCATGCAGAGGATGGGGCAAACATAGGAAAGGACCGGGGCTCTAGAGTCAATAAGGAAGTCATGACAAAACCGACAAGGATTTTAGGGTGAGAAAGAGGATCGAGATTTTAGAGAGAGGTCGACTTACGAGGGTCAGACGGAATAAAATAACAATGAAAAGGACAGGATTGATATTCGGATTTGGTAAAAATAAACAAACTAATTACAGTGAGACTAAAGAGGAACTGAAAGACTCGTTTATTCTAAGAATCTCCGTGACCGGAAAGATCGAAAGTCTAAACGTCGCTAAGAGACGGAAGTGTGTTTTACTGTCGGTAATCAAAGTCTTCTCTAGGACCAAGAAAAATAAACATGACTTTTAGATGGTGAAGGACGTCCGTTCAACCAAACCAAGAGACATAAGTTTTCGGTCTCGGTCTCGAAAGTATTACTTCCGTGGGTCTCGGTCGAGCGCTGGGACACCCCTTGGGAACTAATCTTAAATCAGGGAGGTCACAAAAGAAACCAACACGCACGTCTTCCTTTAGTCGCCGGTTAGATTACGACAGAGGGGTCCGAGTCGTGGGTGTAAGATCTCGATGTTGATTGAGACGTTGTCTGCGTCTCGAGTCGACGGAAGGTCAAATTTTCGTCTGGGACAAGGTGGGTGGCTCCAGTTCCAGTTCCTCCCAGAGGAGGTCGGAGTCGGAGTGGACCGCATGACCACACATATAAATTTACAGTCGACACAGACGTATCGAGTCCCAGTTCGACATCGTCGACCGTACTGGTGGTGGGTGTGTCGAGTATAAACCGATTTTTCGTAGACGAACCAAGGGTCTCCGTGTGTAGAAGCGATTCCGAACCCGAGGCACAGGAGGTAAGTGGCGGGCCCAAACGATTCCGACAGTGTCTGTCCCTCGTAGACGATGCACAGACATCGGACCTGACCCAGTTCCAGTCTCCGACAACGGGAAGGAAAACTTTTTGTTTAGACACGTTTCGACGTTACTGAGTCGTTCCAGTTCAGAGGGAAGCAGTAACAACGAGTCAACGAGTCAGTACAGGCTCAGAAACGCTGGGGTACCCGACGTCGTGTGGTCGGAAGGGACAGGAAGTGGTAGAGAACCTCAAACACGTTTGCGTACAGGAAACTCAACTACTACGGTAGGTTGGTGGAGTAGGAGACAGTGGGGAAAGAGGAGGGTGGGAGTTAGAAAGGGTTGTAGTCCCAGAATCCGAATTTAGACACACTTTAACAGTCATAGGTGTCAGAAAATCAAAACAGAAGGGATTTCGAAGTCAATAGGACGTCGAACGTTTGGAGCTCACACTAAGACCCGACCCTTCCGAACCCCGACCCTCTTCGTCTAGTCTTTCAGATGAGAGACTACCGACCTCCTCCTACCCGACCGACTCGTACGGACAAGAGAAAGGGACTGAAAGGTTAGTCCAGTCCCTGGGGTCGAGGGATCTCTTTTTATTCTCTCTCCTGTTCGTCAGACTCACAAATCCCTTTTTAAAGAGAGTACCTTTGGTCACA
Source organism: Capra ibex (assembly GCA_006410555.1). Classification (NCBI taxonomy): domain Eukaryota; kingdom Metazoa; phylum Chordata; class Mammalia; order Artiodactyla; family Bovidae; genus Capra; species Capra ibex. The sequence goes on from SJYO01054996.1 coordinate 4,142,079, forward strand.
TTTACGATAATTATCGTAATAAGACAATAATTCCTCCTCCTCGAGGGACGGAAACCTTTATAATCGCGACAACCCTCCAACAGTGACTATTCAGAATCCAATCGAACGTATTATGTCATCCGTAGTGTAGTGTTCTGGTACATCTGGAGCCCTAAAGTTAGTGGGACACACACACACGAGTGAACGAAGTCAGGACAGGTTGACAGACACTGGCATGCCTGACATCGGGGGGTCCGAGGAGACAGACACCCTGAGAGGTCCGTTCTTATGACCTGACTCAACGGTAAAGGAGGAGGTCCCCTCGAACGACTGGGTCCCTACGTTGGACACAGATGGCGTGACGTCCGTCTCTACGAAATGACACCTCGGCGACCCCTTCGAGGAAGTTGGTGGGCTAACCTTACCACTGAGTTTACTATCCGCTGCGAGGGTGGACTTTACGTTAATCAACGGTGCCTGATCGTGTTGAGGTTTCAGTTATTTCATATTAAAATCTTTGTTTTAAGTCGTATCATCTACGTAGAATTAAATAGACTTAGGACCGGTCAGTATTGTAAACCTCTTGACTGCTGACATTAAGCTAGCGAAAGAGAAAGGACAGGAACCGAAACACCAGTGTTGTGTCCTGTTTCCACTGGATAAAAGTCAACGCCGTAATCTCCTCTTCGAATTTACTACACCTGGGGACGCCCTACAGGTACTCGGGGGCCCCGGCATCCTACCTGCCCTCCAAAGACCTCACACCCCAATGACAGTAAGGGTGCAGTGACCATCGGAACGGGGACAAGAGCGTCTTTTCCGGTCTTACTTGGGACACCACCGCTTAACCCTAGGCTCCAAAATCATATTTGAGTCCTAAACTATCTCTGTCTCTTTATACCTACACACAGATTCTACCCAATGATACGTCTGTGTATACGCGTATACAGAATCGAGACAGAGACTCTCTCGGACCTTCGTTACTATGGGGTTATTGTCGTTCGTACTGATGAAGGGTCTGGGACCAGAGATTTGTGGTAAGAGGTTTTTTTGCCTTAGTCCTCTTTCGTCAAGTAGGGTCACGACCCGGTTCCTTTTGCGTTCTACTTCGAACTCCACGGTTTTATTCTTTTACGGGTTCTTTTCGCCCGTCGAATAGTTTCGTTATGTTCTCAGTTGTACTGACTGCGGGAGTGCCGGCTTCGGTGTTGCAAACCAGTTGTCTTGTCCACTACTACCACGACTTAAAACTGTATATCGTGTTTCAACTTTCGGTAGTACTCAAGTATAACCATATTTATTAACTTATCACTTCATTTATTTATCCTCTCTTCTCTGTCGCGAAGAAATCTTGTCTTATAGTCAACGATTCATCTCTGTTTTTCTCCCTTTATCTCTTATTAGTAATTCATTCGTAGAGTCACAATTGACAACGTCAGTTTCTAGGAAGTTACTATTTTAATTACACTCTTACAAACTCTTCTTCATCCCAAACGTATCAGAGGTTCATAGAGGGAGTCGTAAGAATAGGTGATGTCTTTTCTCCTTCTCACTGAAGTGTTGTCTCTTTGGGTCGGTTGTCATTGAATTGGTTTACTAGGTCCATTTACAGTGTCGATTGTTATGTAGAACCGTAGTACTTGGGGAACTATTCTACGTGACTTTCCTATACTACAATAAATCGGAGAAAAAAGAGACGACGACGACGACGACGATTCAGCAAAGTCAGCACAGATTGAGACACACTGAGGTATCTGCCGTCGCGTGTTCCGAGGGGGCAGGGACCCTAAGAGGTCCGTTCTTGTGACCTCACCCAACGGTAAAGGAAGAGGTCACGTACTTTCACTTTTCACTTTCCCTTCTGCGAGTCAACATAGGCTGAGAATCGTTGGGGTACCTGACGTCGGATGGTCTAAGGAGGCAGGTACCCTAAAAGGTCCGTTCTCATGACCTCACCCCGAAAAAGAGATCAGTATTTATTTACAGCCGGTTTGGAAATGACTCCTTGTAGAATGTTTTATTGGTTAGTGATAAGAGGGTTTCATAGTTCCAGCACTTTCTGTCCTTTTCTGATGACTAGACAGTATCTGACCTCCTCTGGTCACCCTGGGTTGTCACTTTACGTTATACCCTAGGACCTGTCCTGGACCCTCGTCTCTTTCCTGTACTGTCCTTTTTAGAGTCTGAGATTGTTCCAGTGTCAAATCAATTATTAAAGTGTCGTCACAATTAAAGGTCAAGAACTAATTTGATACCCACACAATTGTCCTCGACCTTCGTCCCATACACTGAAGATGTCGACAAAAACACAGATTTAAATCAACACCACGACTTCTTCTGAGAACTCTCAGGGAACCTGACGTTCCTATAGTTTGGTCAGTTAGGATTTCCTTCAGTTGGGACTTATAAGTAACCTTCCTGACTACGACTTCGACTTCGAGGTTATGAAACCGGTGGACTACGCTTCTTGGCTGAGTAGTCTTTTCTGGGACTACGACCCTTTCTAACTCCCGTCCTCCTCTTTACCTACTGTCTGTTACTCTTCCAACCTACCGTAGTGGCCGAGTCACCTGAACTCAAACTGGATTGGAGTCCCGTATCGCTTCCTGTCCCTTCGGACCGCACGGTGTCAGGTACCCCAACGTTTCTCAATCTGTACTAAACCACTGACTTGTTGTCGTTGTTGTTGTTGTTGTTGACAAAAACACAGATTTTAATTAAGTTTTGCACCTCAAATTTCTCTCCCCGTCTAGGTCTAAAACACCCCGGACTTTGAACATGTCAAAACCTCCCGGAGTAATTCTTATGTTTTACTATTTATATTTTAATCCGTGTTTTACTCATAAATGTTTCTCATCTCTTTCACGTCATCCTAAAAACTATGTACATTAAACCATTAACTCAACGAGAGTATGATGTTTCTGACTACATATCTTTTTATAACGAAAACTATTCTTGGAACAAACGAAAACGGTACAACGACACTCCGTCGTCGAAGCGTACGACAAAGTAGATCTTGGTCGTCTGAAACATTCCTGTTCTCTACACTCGATACCCCTGTGTACCAGTTTTTTAGTCAAGTCGAGTCAGCGAGTCAGCACAGGTCGAGACGTTGGGGTACCTGATGACGTGCGGTCCGGAGGGACAAGTAGTGGTTGAGGGCCTGAAGTAAGTTTGAGTACAGGTAGTTCAGCCACCACGGTAGGTTAGTAGAGTAGGAGACCGTAGGGGAAGAGGAGGACGGAAGTTAGAAAGGGTCGTAGTCCCAGAAAAGGTTACTCAGTCGAGAAGCGTAGTCCACCGGTTTCATAACCTCAAAGTCGAAGTCGTAGTCAGGAAGGTTACTTATAAGTCCTGACTAAAGGAAAGTCAAGTCAAGTCAGCGAGTCAGCACAGGCTGAGAAACACTGGGGTCCTTAGCGTCGTGCGGTCCGGAGGGACAGGTAGTGGTAGAAGGCCTCAAGTGAGTCTGAGTACAGGCAGCTCAGGTACTACGGTAGGTCGGTAGAGTAGGAGTTAGCAGGGGAAGACGAGGACGGGGTTAGGGAGGGTCGTAGTCTCAGAAAAGGGTACTCAGTTGAGAAGCGTACTCCACCGGTTTCATGACCTCAAAGTCGAAATCGTAGTAAGGAAGGTTTCTTTAGGGTCCCGACTAGAGGAAGTCTTACCTGACCCACCTAGAGGAACGTCAGGTTCCCTGAGAGTTCTCAGAAGAGGTTGTGGTGTGAAGTTTTCGTAGTTAAGAAGCCGCGAGTCGGAAGAAGTGTCAGGTTGAGAGTGTAGGTATGTACTGGTGTCCTTTTTGGTATCGGAACTGATCTGCCTGGAATCAGCCGTTTACAGAGACGAAAACTTGTATGATAGATCCAACCAGCATTAAAAGGAAGATTCCTCATTCGCAGAAAATTAAAGTACCGACGTCAGTGGTAGACGTCACTAAAACCTCGGGGTTTTTATTTCAGACTGCGACAAAGGTGACAAAGGGGTAGATAAATGGTACTTCACTAACCTGGCCTACGGTACTAGAAGCAAAAGACTTACAACTCGAAATTCGGTTGAAAAAGCGAGAGGAGAAAGTGAAAGTAGTTCTCCGAAAAATCGAGGAGAAGTGAAAGACGGTATTCCCACCACAGTAGACGTGTAGACTCCAATAACTATAAAGAGGACCGTTAGAACTAAGGTCGAACACAAAGAAGGACAGGTCGCTAAGAGTACTACATGAGACGTATATTCAATTTATTCGTCCCACTGTTATATGTCGGAACTACATGAGGAAAAGGATAAACCTTGGTCAGACACCAAGGTACAGGTCAAGATTGACAACGAAGGACTGGACGTATGTGTAAAGAGTTCTCCGTCCACCTCCCTGATTTTCAACCCCACCCATTTTACGTGTAGAAATATGGGTCTACACGGATGACAAACGTAATCACGGCGTCCAGACATGTTGAAAGTATCTTTAAGATAACTGTGTTGAGGGAACCCATTTCTCTTACTATGCCAGGTAGACATTGACATACACACCGTAACATCCTTATGAGGACTACCCTTTCTTAAAGATGAAATCGATCTGCAGGTGCTCTTGATTTAGGAGTCGAATATTATAATTACACATTACTAACCTTTCAAAAGTATCCGATCGATAACCGAAGAATGAAATTTGAACAAGAGTGAGGAGATGCGTATATAGACACTAGACCCTATGGAAGTACGGTGGTTCACCGGTTACAACACCCTATTATCTATATACATAGATATTCCGACTCGGTGAAACGACTCGTGGACTTTAATAGTGTCGTAACAATTAGCCGACATGAGGGTGTATTTTATTTTTCATTGATTGTTTATGTGTTTTTGGTCTCATCGGTAGTCGTGTAGTACCTCAGGACCTTGTCCACTAGCCCAATAAGGACCGTCGGTAGGGAGACGACTCTACCAATCTTTATGACATTTGATCTTTTTATATAGGTCATTCGGGGGTCACTTAAGGTCACGACACTTACACTCTTCGACTGACTCCCCTTGCTCACCTCTTTCTCTCTACCATTGGTTGACGGTAATTTCGTAGAATAAAAACGTCAAAAGTTTTTGTACATACTGACACAGGTACGTAATGAGTCGGGAAGGATCTTAGAACCTTCCCGGGAACGTTCGGTTACCGGGGTTTCGAACCTCGAACGGCCGAAGTGGGACTCAGTCGGAGCCAGTAGACGGAGTCCCCTTTTGACTGGAAAAGACTACGAATGGAAGGAGGGTGAAAGACAGGGACCAAACGTTTGGTCGTGGAACGTCTGTAAACCGGTTGTTCGGGCAGGACAGAGACAAACGGTACAGGGAGAAAGGATCAGCGTGTACTACCCCGACGGAAACAGAGAAACCGAAGGAGACAAGAGAAATTCTACGGTGTCCCTGAAGGGACCGTCAGGTCACCAATTCTGAGACGTGAAGGTTACGTCCCCGGTACCCAAACTAGGGACCAACCCCTTGATTTTAGGGTGTACGGTACACCACGGCGGTTTTGTCTTCTTTTGTTTTTTGAAGTTTTTTCGATACTTGTTCTTAGGAAGGGGTCTCCTTCGATCTCTACACCCCTTCTACTCGTACTACGAGACGACTAAAGAGCAGAGACAAAGTACGACTATCAACCCAAAAATGGTACACTTTCACTTTCAGCGAGTCAACACAGACTGAGAACACTGGGGTACCTGATATGTCAGGTACCTTAAGAGGCCCGGTCTTATGACTTAGGGAAGGGGTCCCCTAGAAGGGTCGGCTCCCTAGTTTCGGTCCAGAGGACGTAACGTCCACCTAAGAAATGGTCGACTCGGTGATCCCTTCGGAAAGATGGTATTGGCAGTAGATAATTACCGCCGATCTAACATGCGTCGCGATTCACTGAGGACACGAAATAGGGGTACTCTGAGACACTGAGGAACTCTACTCTTTCTCACCATGAGAGGCAATGAGTTGGCATCATCCCGAACTTGTTACTACTAGTTTTCGTCTAAACCGGTGACACTATTTCACCAGAGTCTCCGCATTTCGGAAATTAATTCCCTCTGAACCCCCTCCTAGGACCTGTCTCTCACCTTTCTCAACTGCACCTCACCAAGTCCGTTTCCCTACTCCTGTCGCCGATATGTGGTCGACTTTGTCCTGACAAAGCCGTACAAACACCGGAAGACCACGATTGTCGACTTGTGGTTCGTACCTCTATCCTTTACCACAGAAATAAACCGACTCCACTCTTTCTCCAACTCTTCACAACTCATTGAACGGGTTCGAGTGTGTCACCATCGAGCACTTCCGTCCTCACGCAGTCAAGTCAAGTCAAGTCAAGTCAGCGAGTCAGCACAGGCTGAGAAACGCTGGGGTACTTAGCGTCGTGCGGTCCGGAGGGACAGGTAGTGGTTGAGGGCCTCAAGTGGGTTTGGGTGCAGGTAGCTCAGTCACTATAGTAGGTCGGTAGAGTAGGAGACAGAGAAAGAGGAGGACGGGGGTTAGTCTCAGAAAAGGTTACTCAGTTGAGAAGCGTACTCCACCGGTTGGATAACCTCAAAGTCGAAATCGTAGTAAGGAAGGTTTCTTTAGGGTCCCGACTAGAGGAAGTCTTACCTGACCAGCCTAGAGGAACGTCAGGTTCCCTGAGAGTTCTCAGAAGAGGTTGTGGTGTCAAGTTTTCGTAGTTAAGAAGCCGCGAGTCGGAAGAAGTGTCAGGTTTAGAGTGTAGGTATGTACTGGTATCGTTTTTAGTATCGGAACTGATCTGCCTGGAATCAGCCGTTTCTTTACAGAGACGAAAAGTTATACGATAGATCCAACCAGTATTGAAAAGAAGGTTCCTCATCCGAAGTCTCGGAGATTTAACTTCTCAGACATCGGAGACCGGTAACAACAAATAAGACAGACAAAAACCACGACACACGACACAATTCAACGAAGTCAGTATGGGCTGGGAAACGCTGGGAGGTCCGAGGAGACAGGTACCCTAAGGGGTCCGTTCTTATGACCTCACCCAACGGGAGGGGAAGAGGTCCTCTAGGAGGACTGGGTTCTTAGCTTGGGTACAGAGAATGCAGAGGACGTAACCGTCTACCTGAGAAATGGAGATTACGGTGGACCCTTCGTGGGAAAACCACGACAAGTACGTGGATTCACGTCGACCTTACGAGTCAGGTGCGGAATTTCCTCGACTCTCTACCGCTCTCGGAGGGTGACCCTTGGTACACACAGGACCTCGGTCGAGTGTCGAGGACCCTCCCGGAAAGAGTGGTCTCCCTACTCTGGGTGTTGACGAGTTGGCGACCCAGTGAGTTCGGGTTTGACCTGAATCGTTTTAACAATTGTTGTTGTTTTAGTGTGTGACATCTATACGGCTCTTGTCGGACTTTTTTAATCGGTTCCTGTGAGAGTGTGCACGACGGCGAATCATACTCTCAGAGGGGGGCTCAGAGTAGTCATGACAACCAGAACGTCGGCAAGTCCGACACGGTCCTTCCGCCCACCCTCTGCCTCGACTCACAACCGTAAGGGGGACGTAACGACAAAACTGAGTAAACAAACACCCACTCTAACTTGTCAAAATCTCATTGACAATAGTCCCGTTAAACAAATAGTTTTGAGATTCACAGACATGAGAACATGTGTAATTAAAATGAACATCTTTACATGAAAAATAAGAACGTTTCCGAGTATTGTTATTATAAGTTATCAGTGACTCAGAAGTGTTGTACGGTCCGTGACAAGATTTACGAAGGTAATAATAGAGAAAAGTAGAAATGTTATTAGAAAACCCTTCATCTTAAAAATAAGTGTAATATGTTTACTTTTATAACTCTATCTCTGTACTTAATAGGACGGGTCTTCTGTGTTTCGATCAAATAGAATAATCTAAACATACATTAGCATTGTAGATCTCTATTAAGTGTAACTATAGTTAATCCCTTGACCGATTTGTTTAAAATCTTACCAGTAAGTTACCTTATGACTTGTCGACCAACCTTCTCATAGGACCTACGAATGGATAAATCACTCTCCCTCTCTTCAGAGTCTAGATTTAGATATAGATAATCGATAGATAGATAGAGATAGTAGATAGATATCATTTTATAGTTCACTGTTTTATCATCATCGGGTAAATCTACCTTTTTCGATACATAATGTTTACGTAATTACGCACCCAGCCGAAGACAACCATATCTGTAGCAGATCTTCATATATAATCTTTGGGTATGTTCTATCTATTGGATGAACAATGATCGCCCAACCGGTGCTTCAAGTAACCCGGTATTGTAATACGCTTTTTAGACTTGTTTGGAAAACCGGTTGAGTTATGAATGCCTCGCATTCACAACCCCCACCCCTCCTACTCTAGTAAAATATACAAAATTATCAAACTAAATTTTCTTTACTCACACGTAATCAAATCTTTAATTTTTTCGTTGTTTTGATACAAAGTTTACCTTTATTACCCGAAAGAGAACATCACGACAAAATTCTTATTTTATTCTACTACTACTTTGTCAGATCGACACCGTTGAATTTCCAGCTAGAGGCACTCGTGATTAAGACTTAGATTAGACTACGGACCGTGTCCCGTGTGTCCTGCAGTAAGAAAAAAAAAAAATCCTCTACAATTTTTAAAACGAATAATATGAATAAACACCGTTCTCTTTTGTGACGTAAAAATTGTGGTTTTGGGTGGTTGCAGAAAGTTCAAGAGTATCTCGATGTCAACACCGACACTTGGGAGAAATCTCTCTTCTCAAACTCGGTGAATATTCGGTCGTCCTTCGGAGGGTTGGGGACAGAGTCTCCTCTCACCAACACGAAACACGACGGTTACAGACGCCACTCTACCCACAAGAACAGCGCGAGGGGATACCGTGGTTCTCTGACGGTGAAAAAATATGGGAACGTCCTGCAGCAACTGACTTCTCACCTAAGTCCTCGGTCGGACCTTGCCTTCCCGAGTCCCGACACGAAACTCGTTCCTGGGACTAGCGAACCGTGGATTCGACGGCAAATTACTTTTATTGTACTCTTTTCATCGAAGACCGACCAGATCCAGTCCGAACAATGTTCCTATTCGTACAATGTCTCTTTCATCGACACTCTAAACTGGGACTCTCGACCCAACCGTAGAATCGAGAGACTGGGGGCGTCCACAGTCGGACACCCTCGGAACCGAACGGCACTGGCAGTTAATCTATTTCACAGTTCCCTCTCCCAAAACAGTTACTATTTTGTGTATGTAAAAAAAACTACATACATTCTCATCGTACACTTTGGTAAGTTGGTAGTTTACAATGTCAGTGGTCTTTGTTTTGTTTTTAATCGAGTCTCCCTCGGGTGTCTTTACATACGTCAAATTCGGAAATTATTTTGAAGAAGAAAAGTCTTTTCCGTACTTCCACCCCCTCCGGGTCCGAGACAAATACTGCATCCTTCCACCCTTATCGACACGAGGGGATTGTTCTTTCTGGCTGTTGGCCGGGCTGCAGATCCCTCACTGAGGCCTGAGGTCCTTCCCGACGCCGACCTCGGGGACAAAACCAGGGTGGGTCCTCTCCTACCCGACTGTGTACCGTCCACCCTGCTGGAGTCGGGTCTCGCGATGGAGTAGCAGTGTTCGAGTTGTACCCGGGAAGACTCTCGCACCTTAGGACCCTTGCCCCATGGGGTCCCCTCAGAGAGGGGGGAAGGGGTGTAACCACCAAGAAGAGGCGTCTGAACCGACGACCCTTTCTACCCTCCCCACCCTCTCTCCTCTTTGGAGGCGTCCATACCCGACCCGCTCCCGTGGAGCCGGTCCTGTGAGAGTGGGTCCTCCGTCCTCGGGTCCATCCGTTTGGGACAACGGGGACGGGTCCCGAGTCTAGGTGTCGGTAACACAACCTCCTTCCGTTGTCTTTTCTTTGGTAGGACCTGGATCTTGTATTCTTTAGAAGAGGCCCCCCTCCCCCCCCTCTGCCTCTCCTTGTCTCCTGGGTCTGGGTCCCTCGGTCCGGACGGGCTCTCTGACTCCTACTTGGTCCTGTGGTCTCCAGTTACGGACGAGAGGGTCCGAGTTTTTACACTATTTGTTTCTCGTCCACGAGGCTCCTCCAGCCCCTCCCCACCCCTACCGATCCCGACCTTTCTCTTCTCTAAATAAGGTTGAATTTTTTTTTTATGTCTCATCACGGTGTAAATATAGACGGACAAATTTAAGACAGTTGAAAGATCGTACCGCTCAGTGCAAAAGGAAAGCCGATTCGTAATCAGTCCCGAAGGGTCCGCGAGATCACCATTTCTTGGACGGACGGGTCCGACCTCTGCGTTCTCTACGCCCAAGCTAGGGACCCAGTCCTTTTCGGGGACCTCCTCCCGTACCGTTGGGCGAGGTCATAAGAGCCGGCCCCTTCAAGGACCTGTCTCCCCGGACCGACAGACGTGTCAGGTACCCCAGCGCGTCTCGGGTCGTACTGTGCGTGTGGGATCGTGCGTGTGTCCGTCTGTGGCTGTCGGCTCATAGAGCATAGTCGGTCAAGTCAAGTCGGCGAGTCAGTACTTCAGCCACTGCGGTAGGTCGGCAGAGTAGACGGCAGGGGAAGAGGAGGACGGGGATTAGGGAGGGTCGTAGTCTCAGAAGAGGTTACTCAGTTGAGAAGCGTACTCCACCGGTTTCATGACCTCAAAGTCGAAGTCGTAGTAAGGAAGGTTTCTTTAGGGTCCCGACTAGAGGAGGAAGTCTTACCTGACCCACCTAGAGGAACGTCAGGTTCCCTGGGAGTTCTCAGAAGAGGTTNACGGCAGGGGAAGAGGAGGACGGGGGTTAGGGAGGGTCGTAGTCTCAGAAGAGGTTACTCAGTTGAGAAGCGTACTCCACCGGTTTCATGACCTCAAAGTCGAAGTCGTAGTAAGGAAGGTTTCTTTAGGGTCCTGACTAGAGGAAATCTTACCTGACCCACCTAGAGGAACGTCAGGTTCCCTGGGAGTTCTCAGAAGAGGTTGTGGTGTCAAGTTTTCGTAGTTAAGAAGTCGTAAGTCGAAAGAAGTGTCAGGTTGAGAGTGTAGGTATGNCAGGTTTAGAGTGTAGGTATGTACTGATGACCTTTTTGGTATCGGAACTGATCTGTCTGGAAACAACCGTTTCATTACAGAGACCAAAAATTATACGGTAGATCCAACCAGTATTGAAAGGAAGGTTTCTCATTCACAGAAAATTAAAGTACCGACGTTAGTGGTAGACGTCACTAAAACCTCGGGTTTTTTTATTTCAGACTGTGACAAAGGGGTAGATAAAGGGTACTTCACTACCCTGGTCTACGGTACTAGAAGCAAAAGACTTACAACTCGAAATTCGGTTGAAAAAGAGAGAAGAGAAAGTGAAAGTAGTTCTCCGAAAAATCGAGGAGAAGTGAAAGACGGTATTCCCACCACAGTAGACGTATAGACTCCAATAACTATAAAGAGCGGGGTTAGAACTAAGGTCGAACACGAAGAAGGTCGGGTCGTAAAGAGTACTACATGAGACGTACATTCAATTTATTCGTCCCACTGTTATATGTCGGAACTACATGTTAACGTGAGTAGAGTGTGCGATCATTTCATTACGATTTTTAAGAGGTTCGGTCCGAAGTCGTTATGCACTTGGTACTTGAAGGTCTACAAGTTCGACCAAAATCTTTTCCGTCTCCTTGGTCTCTAGTTTAACGGTTGTAGACGACCTAGTAGTTTTTTCGTTTTCTCAAGGTCTTTTTGTAGATAAAGACGAAATAACTGATACGGTTTCGGAAACTGACACACCTAGTGTTATTTGACACCTTTTAAGACTTTCTCTACCCTTATGGTCTGGTGGACTGTATGGAGAACTCTTTGGATATACGTCCAGTCCTCTTATAATCTCTATGGTTTCCTTGTAAAGTACCTTTCTACCCGAGTTATTTCCTGTCTTTACCATACCTGGATTGTCTTCGTCTTCTATAATTATTCTCCACCGTCCTTATTTTGACATGTTTTTTCTAGAAGTACTGGTTCTATTAGTGCTACCACACTAGTGAGTGGATCTCAGTCTGTAGGACCTTACACTTCAGTTCATCCGGAATCTTTCGTAGTGATGATTGTTTCGATCACCTCCACTACCTTAAGGTCAACTCGATAAAGTTTAGGTCTTTCTACTACGACACTTTCACGACGGGAGTTATACGGTCGTTTAAACCTTTTGAGTCGTCACCGGTGTCCCGACCTTTTCCAGTCAAAAGTAAGGTTAGGGTTTCTTTCCGTTACGGTTTCTTACGAGTTTGATGGCGTATTAGACCAATATAGTCCTTTATTAAGACATAAACGCAAAACATGAGTCGTCTCTACCTGGCAAGGAGGAGACATTACACGGGGTTTACGTCGAAGTAAAAGTTCTATGGGACTACGTTTTATGTCGAGAAGTGGTAATCCACGTTTGTGTTTGTTTGTTTGTGGAGTCACAACCGTCTTTTTCGGATTACGACTCTCATCTTGTCCTTGGGCCTTCTTGCGAAGCCACGGGGTCCCAAACCCCCGACTCTCCTCCCACCTCCTTCCGACGGACCCAGAAACGAATGGACCAGGTCGAGACCAGGTCGGGTCCAACGGCACACGTAGGTGGACGGCCGAGAGGGCCCGTGTCTACTCACGACCCCCGAGGGACGTCCGGGGAGACTACGAGTCAAGAGGTCGGGGACCGAACTGGAGGACGTCGGAACTAAGACGGGAACTAGTGTATGGAGTGTCGGTGGAGGCACCCCCGGAGGAGAGGTCCGTTCGTCGAGACAGGTTACTCCGGGAACGACGGTCTGGTCTACTTGTCTCTAATAACTTGACTTGAAGATTGATCAAACTCTTATACTAGGATAAGAACGGCTTTACAAACACGGAGGGTTAAAAAGTATTTTGACTAAAAGAAAAGAGGGATTTATGTTTTCGTTAGATGCCTGCAGCTTTACATGTTTCACACCTCTCTTCCCCTTTAAAGTCTTGGTTTGAAGAGTCGGATTGTCGAGTGTAGATCACTAAACCGAAGACAGACGGAAAGAGCGAAAGACATCGGGGGAGATATTCGTCGGTCCCGCCGGGAAACACAGTCTGTGTGGAGGCACAGACAACGACTACAATTGCGGACGGGGGGTGGTGGTTTCCCGAAATTTGAAAAAATTTTTTATCAAATCTATATCAAATTCGGACATATCAATGAAACGTTGCAACGCGATCAAAGACGACATGTCGGCACTTAGTGGCACACACGTTTACGAGGAGTAGACACCCTGAAGGAAGGGTAAGTCCACCGGCTTCTCGTGACGCAAACACGACACGTCGTCCGAGAGCAGTCACTACAGGAAGAAGCACAAGTCAACAATTGCGCACAGACTGAGAAACGCTGGGGGACTTGACGTCGTGCGGTCCGAGGAGACAGGAAGTGATAGACGACCTCAAACGAGTCTAAGTACTGGTGCACTGATGAAATAGTACAGGTACATAGTAAAATATGTATCATAGTTATCGTGGACACACGAGTCAACGGGTCAACACAGGCTGAGAAACGCTGAAGTACCTGACAGCGGGTGTTCCGAGGAGACAGACACCCTGAAGGGTCCGTTCTTATGACCTTACGCAACGGTAAAGGAAGAGGTCCCTTAAAGGGCAGGGTCCCTAACTCGGGTGTCGAGGACGTGACCGTCGACCTGAGAAATGGTGACCGCGGTGGTATCACATACATACAGTCATTCTCCCGAAATTTGAACGACGTTTTGTGTCGTTCGTAAAGTGAAGGAGATTTGAGATAACACAAGGAGGGAGATGGTTAAATACGAAGACACTGAGCGTACGTGATAGAACTGATCTCGAAACGTGTCTTTTCGAGTCGGTTCGTAGGAAAGAGGTTATCTCCGTTGTCTGAAACTACAAAAGGTTCGGGGAGACCCTTCTTCGTCCTACCCCCACGGTCTCAGTGTGGTGCCCGACCCTCACTTTGTCTAAGGACGTTCGTTTGAAAGAAGTCCCTTTATCTGGTCCACGGGTCACCGCAACTTGGAACGAGGAGAGAGGGAAATAATTGCGACTCAACCTTCCTTTTCTGGAAACGATCCTAGGAAACGAGGAAGGCTAGAAGACGGTAGTACTACACTGAGGTCCGAACTGGTGGACACGGTCCTACCCCCAACGGGGTGCATACCTTTCACTGGGATCACCCGAGACTTCTGACCGTGTCTATCCAAACTTCAAACGAGAAGTGGAGTCGACTTTTTTCCACACTCTTTCTCTAAAGGAATCTCTCATATTCAGTCTGAAGGGTCCACCAAGTCGTCATTTCTTGGGTGGACGGTTACTTCCTCTGAGTCCTCTGCACCCAAGGTAGGGACCCAGTCCTTCTAGGGGACGTCCTCCTTTACCGTTGGATGAAGTCGTAAGAACGGACCTTTTGAGGTACTTATCTCCTCGGACCGCCCGATGTCAGGTACCCCAGTGCTTCTCAACCTGTGCCGACTCGTGTGTGCGTAATATAATAGAATCCTATTCGATATGGGAGTTACCTCTGTACAAAGAAAGATTGAGGACGGACGAGGATGGACGCCTTCCCCCACCAGTCCGAAGGACAGGAGAGAAGTAAAGGAGGAATGGAACTTTGGATGTCTAAAAAATTCAAACGACAATAATAATAAATTTATTATGACCTAGGAAGGACTGTCGAATTGCCTCCAGCACTGACACTGTACTGGGTCCAGGTTTAGAATGACAAAAGGAAATGAAATGTATAGCCAACAAAACGTTTGTCTTTTTAATCGTTCATTAGACTCGCTACCCCGACGGTCCTTCATCCAAAGTCACGATTAAAGATTCGATATTTAACTTTGCCGGAAAGGGTTTGTAAGAAGATACCTTGTGACCGTCCACAAGTACCGATAAGGGACCCGTCTCGTGGGACACTAAATTTTGTTACCCATTTTCCTAAATACTTATACCCACTAAGTACATCTTACTTATAATCGTAAAATTTCCGTACACATTCACGACTGTATTTCTTCAGATAAATTTTGACGATTTGGATCTCTAAAAAATTTTTCTAATAAACTGAGACCTTTTTAAAAGAATCTCTTAAAAGTGAGTTAAACTTTTTGAGACTTAACATAACTTATTTACTTTTAAAATACATATATATATATATGTATATATATAAAAATTGACCCGGATAACGAAGTGTTCGTCATATCTGTATCCAAACCCGAGAATGATGTTCGTCTTTAAGACTCGAGGACAAGTTCGAGGAGGCTCACCACAGGGGGAAGAAGGTCCCACGGTAAACAGGAAACCCGGGGTTCGCCGAACGAAGAAACAAGTAGGTAGGCAGGCAGACAGGTAGGTGGAGAAACCAGTGAGTAAGTAAGTAGCTATACAAACGTGAATCCCTTAGGTTTTACAAACGGGAATCTCGGACGAAACCACTTGGATTTTAGGTCTCTGCTTCCTGTGCTGGTCACTGAGGTGCCTTCCTGTCTCCTGTCTACTTCTTATAACTAATTAGTCAATTAATTGAACTGCTGATTTGTCTATAAATGACTTATAGACGGTGCACGTGAGTTGTCTGTTTACCTCCATGACGGTCTTGTAGGGCCTTGTTTATTTTAGCGGCGGGGGTCTTCTTGATCACTCTGTGCTTCGTTTGTTTACGACCGCACGGTCTTCGGCTGTCACAGTGTCTCCTCTCATTTCGTCCGGACCCGTGTCGTCCAGGGTCTACCCGTCCCACGCTCCGCACCCCGCCAGTCTGTTCCGAAGGGCCTCTCCACTGTAAAACTAGTTTCTGCGTCTTCATCCATCCCTTCAGCAGAGGTTCGAAGTCGAGTCGCCTTCGTATCAGACATGAGTAGTTTACAAATACCCTCACTTATTAATATGTCTTACTTCAACCCAACGCACCGTCTCGTAACTTTATCGACCGTTTCCTCTTCACGAGACCGTTTGGGACCGCCACTGGTATTTTTAGTCCGTACGCGGACTCCTGGGTTCGCTCATGCTGTATTTTTGTAAACTTCACCCTGCTCTTCCTTCCTCACGCACACTCGACTCAGTGACGTCGACGCAGGTTGAGACACACTGGGACACCTGACATCGGACGGTCCGAGGAGACAGGGACCCTAGTACTAATATCTTTTAAACCACATGAAGGACTTTTAGAATTCTAGTATTACCTCTCAATAAACGTTCCGTCAGTAATCCTTCGGCGTACACAGGTGAAGTACCCAGTACGACAAGAAAATTTTTTTACAAAAAGAAAATTAAAAACCGACACGACCTAAAAGAAACACCAGACGTCTGAGTAATCAACGGATCAACTAGGCGTCGAACAACCTAGAAGTAAGGAGTTGATCCCTAACTTGGGTCCAGGGGACGTATCCTTCCGTCTCAGAATTGGTGATCTGGTGATCCACTCAGGGTGTACGACAAGAATGTTGTTCGGAAAACGACCATCCCTCTAACCTCCTCGTCTACTCATCCAGTACCTTAGGGTCCCTGAACGGACCTTCCAAAGATTTTAGAAGTATTGCAGTGACAATCCTTGAGTGTCACACACTACCTAAGACTAAGTATGTTAGTGTGTGTCGACAACTTGCGGATATGGGTATCTTACAACTATTTAACTGGGTACAGTCGTATTTCCTACCAAGGAACACAACCCGTTGTAATTTTCTTGAACTTCGGGGAATGAGTAAAGGTCCCTTGATGAGAAACCTTACAAACAGAATTTGTGTCAAGGAATCGAGTCTAGTCGGTACCTGGACCGGAACGGGTGAGAGGGGAAGAACCAGTAGTGCTTGTGGGTTCCACCGGGCAGAGGGTTCAAGGTAGCACCGGTACCGTGAGTTACCGAGAAGGAACAACGAGTCGGACAAGAGTCGTCACGGTCAAGAAGAATATCGGAACCGTCGGAAGAATCATCACTTGAACAATAATTTTGACCGATTCTCCAAAATATCAGACACACGACACGAATCAGCGATCAGTACAGACTAAAAACGTTGGGGTACCTGACATCGGGAGGTCCGAAGACACAGGAACTCTAAAAAGTCCGTTCTTCTGATCTCGCCCAACGGTAAAGGAAGAGGAAATCTCCGAGACGAAAATCGGTTTACTTTGTAAAGTACCTACGGTTCGAGGAGGTACAGGAAGTGTGGTGTGAACCAAAAGTATTGTCCAAGAAGCTGCATCCTACTAAATCCAAATCCCACCTTAGTGTAGGCAGAAGACTTTCCGGTGTGAAAGACGGAGGAATCCTACCAAGACCCCCTCCAAAGACGACGGACTAGTCAGAGGAAGGGGAGTGAGGAGAGAAGGAGTTTGACCAAAGAGGAGGAGACATCCGTGTAGACGACGACGACGATTCAGTGAAGTCAGCACAGGTTGAAACACACTGGGGTATCTACCGTCGGGTGGTCCGAGGGGGTAGGGACCTAAGTGGTCCGTTCTTGTGACCTCACCCAACGGTAAAGAAAGAGGTTACGTACTTTCACTTTTCACTTTCACTTCAGCGAGTCAGCACAGACTGAGAATCGCTGGGGTTCCTGACATCGGATGGTCCGAGGAACAAGGTACCCTAAGAGGTCCGTTCTCATGACCTCACCCCACGGTAGCGGAAGAGGCTCCGTACAGATCCCCGAGGGTTAAGACGGATTAAGTCGGTTGTCCCAAATTCCTTTCAAGTCTTGTCTAGAAGAATCCTATTTTTTACTTTTAAGAAAAAAAAAAAAAAAATTACGTGGCACTTTGAACACCCTAGAATCAAGGGGGACGTTCCTTTACGTCTCAGAATAGGTGATCTGACGGTCCGTTCAGGGTTATTAAGAAAGAAAAGAAATTAACCTCATACTAACGAAAGTTAATACTCGTCTTGGAGTTGGCAAAACTGTTAAGGTTTTAATGAAGGGAGCATTACAAAATTGGACTGTTTTCTAGTACTTACGTGTCCCTTCGTAAAAAATTTTTAGTAAAGAAATAGATAAAAACCGGCACGACCCAGAAACAACGACGTGGGGCCGAAGGAGATCAAAGCCGCGTCCCCGAAGAGTAACGACACCGAAGAGAATAGCAACTCGTCCCCGAGATCCCCGGCACCGATCATCAACGCCGCGTCCCCGTACACCTTAGAAGGGCCCGGTCCCTAACTTGGTCCAGGGGACGTGACCGTCCATCTGAGAGTTGGTGCCCTGGTGGTCCCTTCAGGGTGTCCTTCGCAAAATAAATTTCAGCGTAACCTCGACTACGAGACTCGACGTTACACCTAAAATTGTCCCTGGTCCTACGTGTCGTGTCCAATGCGGGGAAGACTGAAACCTTCAACAAAGAGACACAGGGTCCTTCGCCACCACCCGTCCAATGCGGGGAAGACTGAAACCTTCAACAAAGAGACACAGGGTCCTTTACCACCACCCGTCCAACATGAACAGAGCACACACAAGAAATGGTCCCCTCTTTCGGGCGGCGGGTCCCAGGTCGGGGCAGGACGTTTCAGTCACAAAAAGAACCGGTACCGGTCGAAGACACGGGAATTGGTGACACCAGAAAGGGAACCCAGGGAAGGTTGTCCTACCTCACCCGTGTCTCCACGGTTTACTGGGTCTTTCTCCGTCACTCGACTCCCGTCTCACCTTTTGATGGAAAGTAGGACCGTAAGTGGTCTGTCGGTGAACGAGGGACGTCTCCGGACTTGTTGTTTGTCCTTCTTTTGGACGAGTGCAAGGGTCGGACCTGTCCCACTCAAGTAAGAGTGCGAACGTAACAGATATAAATCCGAAAAGGAGGTGGCTCCCTTTGTGGACGTCCAGTGCGTGCACGATAGAGTTCCACGGCTAATAAAAAGGAGGTTTTAGTCGTGCAGATCCGCGACTATACAATTTTACCGTGTTTTTATCACACTACGAACGCTGGTGACTTTATACAAGTCCCCGGATTCTTCCCAGTTACGAACCCTTGACTGAGCACTTACGTAATAAAGAATGGGTTAATTTCGAACAAAAGTTTTCAAGCCTAAATTTTTTTAATACAAATAAGTAACGACTAGATAGTCTTCGATGTCTATCTGGTCCTCCTTCTCACCCTTTTTATGAACACTATGGTCTCCTTTAGTACGAATTCGTAAACGACATGTAGGTAAATCTTCTAAAAGATATAAAGCATACATAGTTACTACGTACGGTGATATATTACGCGGAAAAGAGAAAATTATGTATTACTTACTGGAAGATCTAGTTACTTAATTAAAGACGGTGAGACTAAGACAAAGGTGACGGTTGCACACCCAAGAGAGGGGTGGGGGGCGGGGTGATGTCAAGGCAAGACAAGTCAGTAAGTCAGTACAGACTGAGACTCTGGGGTGCCTGACGTCGTGTGGTCTGGAGGAACAGGAAGTGGTCGAGGGTCTCGAATGAGTTTGAGTACAGGTAGTTCGGCCATTACGGTAGGTTGGTAGAGTAGAAGACAACAGGGGAAGAGGAGGGTGAAAGTTAGAAAGGGTCGTAGTCCCAGAAAAGTTTACTCAGTCAAGAAGTATAGTCCACCGGTTTCATAGTCTCAAAGTCGAAGTCGTAGTCAGGAAGGTTACTTGTGGACCCTGACTAGAGGAAATCCTACCTGACCAACCTAGAGGAACGTCAGGTTCCCTGAGAGTTCTCAGAAGAGGTTGTGGTATCAAGTTTTAGGAGTCAAGAAGTCACGAGTCTAAAGAAATATCAGGTTAAGAGTATGTGCTGATGAACTTTTTGGTATCGAACTGATATACCTGGAAACAACCATTTCATTACAAAGACGAAAACTTATACGACAGATCCAACCAGTATTGAAAGAAAGGTTCCTCGTTCGTAGAAAATTAAAGTAGACGTCAGTGGTAGACGGGACTAAAACCTCGGAGGGTTTTATTTCAGACAGTGACAAAGGTGACAAAAGGGTTAGATAAACGGTACTTCACTATCCAGGCCTATGGTACTAGAATCAAAAGACTTACAACTCCAAATTCGGTTGAAAAAGTGAGAGGAGAAAATGAAAGTAGTTCTGTGAGAAATAAAGAAGAAGGGAAAGACGGTATTCCCACCACAGTAGACGTATAGACTCCAATAACTATAAAGAGGGTTGTTAGAACTCAGATCGAACACGAAGTAGGTCGGGGCGTAAAACGTACTACATGAGACGTATATTCAATTCATTCGTCTCACTGTTATATGTCGAAACTCCGTGAGGAAAGACTAAACCTTGGTCAGACAACAAGGGACAGGTCAATATTGACAACGAGGAACTGGACGTATGTCTGAAGAGTCCTCTGCCCAGTCTCTACCATAAGAGTAGAGAAAGTCTTAAAAGGTCAAACAACACTAGATGTGTCAGTTTCCGAAACTGGATCAGTTATTTCGTCTTTTATCTACAAAAAGACCTTGAGAGAACGAAAAAGTTACTAGGTTGCCTACAACCGTTGAACTAGAGACCAAGGCGACGGAAAAGACTTAGGTCGAACTTGTAGACCTTCAAGTACCAAGCGTATGACAACTTCGGACCGAACTAAAACCCGTAATGAGACGACGACGACGATTCAGCGAAGTCAGCACAGGCTGAGACACGCTGGGGTATCTGCCGTCGGGTGGTCCGAGGGGACAGGGACCCTAAGAGGTCCGTTCTTGTGACCTCACCCAACGGTAAAGGAAGAGGTTACGTACTTTCACTTTTCACTTTCACTCCAGCAAGTCAGCACAGGTTTAGAAACGCTGGGGTACCTGACGTCGGGTGGTCCGAGGAGGCGGGTACCCTAAAGGTACGTTCTCATGACCTCACCCCTCGGTAATGAAACGATCACACACACTCGTCACGTTAACATACCATCAAACTTACCCTCTGATCTCTAGAGAAGTTCTTTTAATCTCTATGGTTCCCTTGTAAAGTACGTTCTACCCGAGTTATTTTCTGTCTTTACCATACCTGGATTGTCTTCGTGTCCTATAATTCTTCTCCACCGTTCTTGTATACTTTCTTTATATGTTTTTTTCTAGAAGTACTGGGTCTATTGGTACTACCACACTAGTGAGTGGATCTCGGTCTGTAGGACCTTACGTTTAAGTTCACCCGGAATCCTTCGTAGTGATGCTTGTTTCGATCCCCTCACTACCTTAAGGTCAACTTGATGAAATTTAGGATTTGCTATTACGACACTTTCACGATATGAGTTATACGGTCGTTTAAACTTTTTGAGTCGTCACCGACGTCCTGTCCTTTTCCAGTCAAAAGTAAGGTTAGGGATTCTTTCCGTTTCGGTTTCTTACAAGTTTGATGACGGGGGTGTGGAGGTTCATTAAGACCCTATGTTCCGTCCCCAGGATGTCGAATTAAGTCAAACTGACAAGGGGACCAAGCACACACATACGTACATACACGACACGAGTCAGCGTAGGTTAAGAAACGTTGGGGCACCTGACATTAGGTGGTCTAAGGAGACAGGGACCCGGAAGGACCCGTTCTTATAACCTCACCCAACGATAAAGGAGGAAATCCCCGAGAAGGGCTAGGTCTTTAGATTGGGTGCAAAGGACAGAAAGGACGTAACCGTTCACCCAAGAAATGGACCTCCACTGTAGTTTAGGGTATCCAGCCCCCGAGGTAGGGCGTTCTGACGGGGACGGGGGTGAAGTCTACGGTCAGTATTCAGGTCCAACTACCAATGAACACGGAAACTGGACGACGGATATCGAGTTACCAAACTAATAAAACGACATCCTCGAACCACATAAATCCCATTGTAAGAAGAATGATCCAGTGACCAAATAATGTGCTCCTACATTGAGTCCTTGTCAGTCTACCTTCTCTACGTATCCTGTTCTATGCCCCTTTCCTGTACGGAAGACTTGGTCGGTGAGAAGGACTTATAGGTGCACAAATGGTGGGGTCCTCGAGAGACTTGGCACGGACAACCCCAAAACACCTCTGAATTAGTGTGTCCGTACTACCTAATTTAGTAACCGATATTCACCAACTGGAACTAGAGTTTAGGGAGAAAGCGACGGGACTCCAATCCCTCACCTCGACCTTCAGAGTTGGGAAACGTTTGTAACCAATCAAGGGACCGTTGCTCGGAGGTAGGAATCCACTGAAACCTCAAAAGGGTTTCGGAAAGTAATAGTATTGTGTTTTCCGTGGAAATAATGAGAGGAATCTCCTTTAAGATTCTCACAAGGTTGTATATATAAAGAATGTTTAGTGGTATAGTGTGACGTCCTATCAAAAATTACTGACACATAATGAAATAGGTTACTTATTCGGTATTGAACTAACCAGGGAATTAAGAAATTATCACCTCATCGAAGATCAGAGAGTGGTGATAAGGACATTGTTTTCGACACTTGTAAGTGGTAAAAATCAAACAAAACATAGAATCACGTGTCTCAACCTAACACGTAACGGAGGTCGAGTCCTGTGAGAGTAGAAATGAGTAGGTGATTTTTATAAAGTATTAAAAAATAAGAGCAAAGAAGAAGTGGGGTAGGGTTCAGAGTAAGGTAGAAAAGGGAATATCTACGATGAAAACTTATTAAATACACACAGGAAGACTAGATAATCAAACCGATTTTTCAAGTGAACCTAAAAGGTTAAAACCGGTTGGGTTATAAAAAATTTGAAACTAAATGTGTGCACACATTAAACTACTTCGCACAAGAAGAAACACACAAAATTTGAAACGTGAGGAATTAAAAGTAAGTCGCAATACATGACTCGAAAAGAGAGGAACGACATACACCGAGAACAAGGAGGGAAAGACCTCCCATGAGTGGTACCCGTGGGTGACAATACATAGACAAATAAGGACCGAGACCGGAAAATCCAATAAGGGATGAGATACAACAGTATTTGTTGTGACGTTCCTTGTAGAAGTATACACCAAAAATCACTTTCAAAACAGAACCCAGGACCTTACCCTGAAGACCCCATTATAACATACATTAAAAGTGATTTATAAAAGTTAAATGAGAGGGTTTCTCGAAACGGTCAAAAATGCGAAAGACTACCAAACACTCCTAAGGACGGACAATAGAAGGTGTTATAATAGAGGAAGAGTTTAAACCCGGTGAGACTATCCTTGTTTACTATTAAAAACAACTAACTTAAATAGTAATAATTATTCGGATAAAGTAAGATACAAAACATCGACAAAAAAGGGGTTAAACTCTTATTTGCTAAGTATCGGAAAAGAGTAAAAGACACAAAAGATATACACACACACACACACACACACACACACATAAAAGTAGAAAGTAATGTATATTTTTGAACCTCCCTGAAACCAGGTCACCAATTCTGAGTCGCGAAGGTGTCGTCCCCATACTCAAGGTAGGGACTAGTCGCTTGATTCTAGGGTGTACGGCGTACCGTGTTGGTTCCCTTTTTTTCTTTATAGTCTCAAATAAAATTTAATGTATACGATTTCATAGTAGAAGATTAGTCAATACACGACTAATAGAGTCTTAACTTTAGAAACAGAAAGTCAACTAAATTTTAGTAATTAAAAGGGGAAATACCGAAACAGAAAATTTTAGAATACATTATTTATTAAAGAGTGGGAAAAAACTAATTGACATAGAAACGACAACAATGCCAACGATTCAGTACAGATTGAGAAACTCTGTAGTACCTGACGTCGTGTGGTTCGAAGGGACAGGAAGTAATAGAGGGTCTCAAATGAGTTTGAGTACAGGCAACTCAGTCACTACGATAGGTTGGTAGAGAAAGAGACAGTAGGGGAAGAAGAGGACGGGAGTTAGAAAGGGTCGTAGTCCCAGAAAATGTTTCTCAGTCGAGAAGTGTAGTCCACGGTTCATAACCTTCACGCTTCATAACCTTCACGTTTGATAACCTCGAAGTTGAAGTCGTAGTCAGGAAGGTCACTCCTATATAATAAATCTCTACCTTAAAAACTTCTTTACTCACATGTAGTCTTGAGAAACCAATATTCACTTTCTTTAAATCGAGTGTAGTCGTGTTACGTTTTTCTCTCTCTCTCTCTCTCTCTCTCTCTCTCTCCTTCATTTAACCGAGTGAATTGACTCTCCGTCCAGTTTCCACACCCCAATCAAAGTCCTTTTCGACCTAGGCCCCGAAGTTGTGACAATAGTCCCGCGACCGAGACCGAGAAGCAGTAAAGGGACGAGAAGAGACAGACCCGAACCAAAAAGTTCACTCTTAAGAGTTTCGCCACAGTTTTTCCTTGTGGTAGTTGAGAACCGAATAGTACAGGTATCTCTGACGTTGACTCAAAAAGGACTATCGGGACCTTTTTCAGTACTCCCTCTGAAACGTAACTCAGACCTCAGAGTATGGTAGGCACCATCATCCCTTTTTGTGAAGAAACTAAGCTTCGGGGTCCGTTCAGGGGACCTTTTCTCGTCACCAAAGGGTCTGTTCCTGGACGACCCGTCGATTTGTACACGAGCATAAAGATTGAAAGTACAAAACTATTATGGCTAAGGTCTTACCAACCACGAGACGACCGTCTACTCGGCCGAGGTGGTTGTCTCCAGGGAGTCGGAGTCCGCTGACGTCCGTTGGAGGGTAGAGGGACAGGAAGGAGGACCCGTTGCCCCAGGTAGTCCCTTCCCGGTGGAGAAGGCGGAAGTGTCCTCTGAGCACCTCCACCACCGAGAGAGAACGTGGCGACCGAAGAGGAGAGGTGTGCAGAACGGGGAGGCTTAGTGTGTCTCTTTCTCCCCGACGAAAACACGGTTCAGTCGAGGGGGGTCAGGGGATTCCACCACAGATCCGTGTGTCCGAGAGGTCTAGTGACACGAGAGGGGTATGGACTGACAGAAACAAGTCCTTAGGGAACCTTAGTCGTCCTTTAGGTCTCTCTCACCCCTTCTACCAGGGACCCACCCCGACCTATCCCGGTCAGTAGTGGAGTCTCAAGACCCGAGTCGGGTCGACTAGACACGACGCTGAATCCCGACGAAATCAAAGACCCAGTGGTCCAGTCAAAACCCCCTTCTTCGCCTTCCCAGACCCCCGCTCCCCACCCCGGTCTGACATTTACGTTGAACTACGTGGTGAACATTAATAAATCCCGGACTAACAGGTAGAAGGGGGATTAAGGGACAGAGACAGATTGACCCGTCTGAACCCTGTGGGTCAGGTCGGAAGCAACACTAGGTCTCCAATAGCGCACGGAAAGAGAAATCTCTCTTGGCCCCGTCCCCGGTCGAGACACTGACAGACTCCCAGACCTGACACTGAAGGACCACCTCTTTCCCCTCCCGTCTTGACGGACCCTCTACCGAGGACGACCTCTAGACCAGGGGACGGAAGGAGACACCCCGCTCCGCCTACCGGAAGTCCACTCTGTCTTTCACCCGTAGGTGGTCCAATATGTTCACGTCCAGTGTTCGACCCACTACCCAAAGACCTCTGTCGTCTGGTCATACCTGAGCTCTGCACCCTTCTCTGGAGTGTCCTTTCGTACACGAACGAGACGACCCACCCTCTGTCCCCTTCTCTACCGCGAACAGTGACAGGGCCTCCGACTGGAGTACACTCAGGAGAAGTCCCAGGACTACACCCACCTCCGCACCCATGGTGCGATCAAGACTTCACACGAAACACTCGCGACCTACGACTCCAGGGGGACTACCCGGAGTGTTCCTACGGACCCCCGTACAATGAAAAAGACAGAACATGCGACTCTACGGATTATTCCTAAACATGCAATGAATGCAATGAATACTGGACCACGAGAATGATTATCAGTGGTTGTCGAAGATTTTGCCTCATAAGTATTTGATCCTTTTAGGGTACCTGCCTCCTCGGACCATCCGACGTCAGGTACCCTAGCGACTCTAAACAAATCAACCTAAGACCTATTTGATCGACGGTAAAAGGATGGTTCGGACACAGACACATACAATAGTTCCAAGAATAAATCCCCGTCCAAAAAAAAAAAAAAAAACAGTCATACAAAAAGTACGACGGAAGTTGACTCGTATCACTAATCAAAATCGTTAGTTTTGGGTTGAAATAATTCCACATTAAACGTATGTTGTTTTACGTAGGTAAAAGATACATGTTAAACCACTCAAAACTGTACATAATAGGTATATTGGTGGTGGAGTTGGTTTGACATCTTATAAAGGTCGTGAGGTCTTTCAAAGTACCACGGAGAAACGGTAGTAAGAGGTCGGGGTGGGGAGGTCCATTGGTGAGTAGACTTATAAACGACTTATAAGTCCTTAAACACTAGTTTATGAAGCGTTGTGTGAGTCTTCCCCAGACATTATTTTAG
Organism: Capra ibex; assembly: GCA_006410555.1. Classification (NCBI taxonomy): domain Eukaryota; kingdom Metazoa; phylum Chordata; class Mammalia; order Artiodactyla; family Bovidae; genus Capra; species Capra ibex. The sequence goes on from SJYO01054996.1 coordinate 4,168,366, forward strand.
AGAACCGACCAAAAGTAAGTATCCGGTAACCAAGTATTACCTCTCAGGACACCTTCTCGTGCACAGCAGGAGAGTAAACCATTGTCACCACTGACTGAGAGGAGAAAGTGAAAATGATGTCCACTCTTGGGACTTTCTTATCGATCTTCGGAGCCAAATCTCGACGTGGGAAAGACTTGGTAGTTCTCGGATGTCTGTCACTCTCGACTCGTACCAGACAGGGGGGGCGATGGGGATTTTCTAAGGGAGGACCGGCGGTTAGTAAACGGGAGAAGGGAGTCTTCCATGGACTATGGATCTGGACGTAGAAAGTATAGTTCCCAGTCCTGGGAGACCCTAAGCACGTTGGGTAAACCTCCCAATACTACATGTAAATTTTTTACTCTATGTTATCTCTTAATGAATCACGGAACATGGTTCCTTCTCACTCGAAGGGTCACCGAGTCACCATTTATTAGACGGTCGTTACGTCCTCGGTGCGTCCTCTGGGCTCGAGTCAGGGACCCAGTCCTTCTAGGGGACCTCCTCCCGTACCGTACCGTTAGGTAAGGTCACAAGAACGGACCTCTTAAGGTACCGTTCTCCTCGGACCACCCGATGTCAGGTACCCCAGTGTTTTGCAACCTGTACTGACTTCGCTGACTGTGAACATGATTCCTTCTCATTGCATAATACCTTGAGGACGAAGTAAATACGCGCACACAAACGTACATGTATCTACACATACACACTTACACACCTGTACTACCTGATGATGCCTTTTACAGATAAAATGACACCCAGTACCTGTTCTTGTTGTAAACTTTTTACGACCAGAACTTTTCGAGGCTTTAGAGACAGAAGCAGAACACGACCCCAATGGCCGACGTGTCCGCCTACATCTGCACAGATATCCTCAGTGGGACGTG